>OZ024744.1:104088716-104551216 GCA_964016885.1 Eledone cirrhosa
GAAATGAGATGATAGGGAGTGGGGTCCCTATCATTCCACTGCAAAGTGGTCGTGGAGGTGCCACGGCAAAAAAGCACCCAGCACTCACTGTAAATGAGGTTGGTGTTAGGAAGGGCATCCAGCTGTAGAACTCAAGCCAGCATCAGTTCCCGTCCCACCATTGCAAGCAGGGAAAAGCGGACATAAAATGAAATAATGAAATGATGAAGAGGCTTCATAACTAATTTTAAGGAGTTTGGCCTGAAATATTAACACAGTTTATTTTCTTGAACATTTCATTTGATCAATGAGAAACTAATGTACATAAAGAGAACATGGACTCTTCCTTCCACTCCAGTTATCATCATTACCATCATCATCACCACCATCATCACCATCATTGTCATCATCATCATCACCATTATCACCATTATTACCACCATCACCATTATTACCATCATCACCATCACCATCACTATCACCACCACCACCACCACCACCATCATCATCATCATCATCATCATCATCATCATCATCATCACCACCAATATCATGATCATCATCATTATCATTACCATCATCGCCGTCATAATCATCATCATCACCATCATCATCATTATCATCACCATCACCATCATTATCATCACCATCATTATCATCATCATCATCACCATCATAATCATCATCATTACCATCACAATCATTATCATCATCATCATCACCATCATAATCATCACCATCACCATCACAATCATTATCATCATCATCACCATCACCATCATTATCATCATCATCACCACAATATCATGATCATCATCATTATCATCATTACCATCATCATCACCATCATCATCATCACCAGCATCATCATCACCACCAATATCATGATCACCACCATCATCACCACCACATCATCACCATCATCATCATCATCATTATCATCACCACCACCACCACCATTGCCACCACCACCACCATCATCATCATCATCATCATCATCATCATCATCATCATTGTCATTATTATCATCATCACCACCATCATCACCACCACCATCGCCACCACCACCACCACCACCACCACCACCATCATCATCATCATCACCATCATCGTCATCATCATCATCATCACAATCATCATCACCATCACCACAATCATCATCAACATCATCATCAACATCATCGCTGTCTAACATACATACATACACACATACACACATATACATAGAAACATATGCCCCCCCCCCCCCCATATTTTTTATTCTTTCCCTGTACTCATCCACTGGACTGCCATCAATGGCTTCTAATTGATTATATCAATCAGAGGACTTTGAAACTTATTTTATTGATTTTGTAATGATCAAAAAGGCAAAGTGACCTACCTGGACTGTAAAGGGATGTAAAGATACATAACTGTTATGAAAGCAAACACCACAAGGCACTTTTGTGTACGTGAGCCTGTGGTGCCAGTGCAGGAGTGCAGGATGACCAGTATGGAAACTCCATATCCCCTGCCACGCGCAGACGCATATGGTAAGGCACACCCATCTGTACCTTCCAAGTGTACCTATGTGGGGTGATATATATATATATATATATATATATATATATATATATATATATATATATATATATATATCATCATCATCATCGTTTAACATCCATTTTCCATGCTAGCATGGGTTAGACGGGAGTTGTCCCACTTGAGGCAAGGTTGGTCGGGTGACCGTGTCTCGCTCATATAGGTCTATCTGGCAGGTTTTCTACGGCTGGATGTCCTTCCTAACACCAACCACATTTACAGTGTGGAACTGGGAACTTTTTACCGTGTTACCTACATGGCCACATTACAGCGTGGACTGTGTGTTTTTTTTTTTGTTATACTTGGGGAGGGTCATATTGTTGTAATAATATTGTTTCTACTTTTGGCACAAGGCCAGCAAATACCCAGTGTATTACTGGTACTTTATTTTATCGACCCTGTAAGGATGAAAGGCAAAGTTAACCTCGGCGGCATTTGAACTCAGAATGGCAAGGGCCGTAACTCTATGCGTCAAAGCATGGCGTCCGACCCTCTACCGATACTGCCATTGCCAGAAATAATAACAGAACACACTCACTGTTTGGTTGGTTTTCGCTTCTGTATCTTTTATATCTCCACAGTTAATTCGTTCGGTCCTCAATGTTTACCACATATATATATATATATAAAGTCTAACTTTGTTAGACTATATATATGTGTTTATATCTATATTATATCTGTATTTTTGACCGTTGGTCAGTCAATGGTAAACATTGAGGACCGAATGAATTAAGTGTGGAGATATAAAATATACAGAAGCGAAAACCAACCAAACAGTGAGTGTGTTCTGTTATTATTTCTGGCAATATTATTACAACAATATGACCCTCCACAAGTATAACAATATTTGTTTCGACACACGATTTCATATCAAAAACCTCACAAAACAAATATATATATTTACATTCATGCTTGTGTGGATCTGCATGCAGGGACATATGCTCATGGGTGAGTGTGTACACATGTTTATTTATTTATTTATTTATTTTCCTTTTTATACTCATTCACACAATACACACTGAACAGGTATCTTGCCCCTACCTGCAGGGTTTTAACAACAATGTTTTCTATAAACATTTTCTTTATAGTTTTTTCTATGGTCTTTACAAACACTAGCCTCATACCATAATTCCTCATTTCATTTCATTAATTCATTCATTTTACGCCCGCTTTTTCCCTGCTTGCAAGGGTGGGACGGGAACTGATTCTGGCTTCATTTCTACAGCTGAATGCCCTTCCTAACACCAACCTCATTTACAGTGAGTGCTGGGTGCTTTTTTTTCCGTGGCGCCTACACGTCCACTTTGTAGTGGAATGATATGGTCCCCAGTCCCTATCATCTCATTTCTACAGCTGAGTAAACTGGAGCAATGTGAAATAAAGTGTCTTGCTCAAGGAAACAACACATCACCCGGTCTGAGAATTGAACTCACAACCTTTCGATTGCAAGGCCAATGCTCTAACCTCTAAGCCATGTGCCTCCTTTGTATATATATTTTCATACACTAACCTCATACCATTCCCATCACCTCATAAATTCCTTATAGTGCATATCCCCTTTAACAATGTCTAAATAGGACAACCTACCCCTGACAAACCAATGACCAGGTTAAAACCCCCTACCACTAGTACATCACTGCATTCTTTCATGTCCTATCACGAACAGCCCTACCACATCCACACCACACACAGCACCTCATGCCGATATGTCTATGGCAAGCTGAAACACCACACCCCGCAACTCACATCAACCATTGCTCCTCACCACCACTTCATCACTACCCCCCCCCCCCCCCCCCCCACCACCACCTATCATACATGC
The DNA here is from genome assembly GCA_964016885.1 of Eledone cirrhosa. Taxonomy (NCBI): domain Eukaryota; kingdom Metazoa; phylum Mollusca; class Cephalopoda; order Octopoda; family Eledonidae; genus Eledone; species Eledone cirrhosa. The sequence continues at coordinate 104,092,099 of OZ024744.1, forward strand.
TAAAATATTCCTCATAAATAAACCACCAATCAAAACAACATAAACTGACTAAAATATGAACATTAGACATTCATATGCCATGTATATTCATTCTGTCATTACTACAACAGAGGTCCAACGAGCTTTTGATTCCAAAGTCAGGCGAAATCAATTCAGATCGAACCTTGAGCTGATCAATAGCGAAACTTGCATCCAAACAATAGACACAATGAAGGCTTAACAAATCGTCCTTATTACACTCTGTCTAGCTCTATACCTCGCCACTGACGTGAACCTAAACATCGAGTGTTCACCTGGGTGAACTTACAGTAATTTCGCATTACACTCCCTGGATATATATATACCGAATTCACAGACTAGATTCCTTCTTCCTCCCGTTAGACCTGTACGGAATTCCTTCCTTGCTCACATTCCAATCAGGTTTGATGCTCTTTATTCTCTCTCGTTCACGATTTAACCAAACTTATATTCATGGAAATTTGGGACTTGACTCTTTCTTCCTCACTTTTCGTTGCTTCACCATCTTTGTTTGTTTACACTCTCGTGTCCCCTTTATTTACGTGTCCAACGACTTTTTTTAGCCGTTGCTCGCACCAACCGGAGGTATATGGTCTTTAAAGCGATGAAATACCAATGATGGTTGGAAGATCACTGATGAAGGACTAACTTTATTCATATATATATTTATATATATATATATATGTGTGTATATATATATATATATATATATATATAAAGCCCACACTGTAAAGTGGATGTGTAAAAGACATGGCAAAAAGCACCCAGCACACTGTCAATGTGGTTGGTGTTAGGAAGGGCATCCAGCCATAGAAAACCAGCCAGAAACACCTATATGAGTGAGACACGGTCACCCAACACAACTAGGGCCCATCTAACTCATGCTAGCATGGAAGATGGACATTAATCGATAATGATGATGATGATCTATGTGTATATATTTATAATTCTACATATATATATATGTGTTTATATGTATATACTGGGTAAAGACCCCCTTTAGCCATGAGTGACCATGAGATTTGTTCCTAGAAAGTTGCACACTGAGGCATAAGTCCGGGCAAGGTTGTTTGTGGAAGACCAGCAGTTTATATGTATATATGTGTATAATTATATATATATATATATATATATATATATATATATATATATATATATATATATATATATATATATATATATACTCAGCTGTAGAAATGAGATGATAGGGACTGGGGTCCCTATCATTCCACTGCAAAGTGGTCGTGGAGGTGCCACAGAAAAAAGGCACCCAGCACTCACTGTAAATGAGGTTGGTGTTAGGAAGGGCATCCAGCTGTAGAAATCAAGCCAGAATCAGTTCCCGTCCCACCCTTGCAAGCAGGGAAAAAGCAGACATAAAATAAAATGATGATGATGATGATGATGATATATATATATATATATATATATATATATATATATATGTATATATTTCTGTTTGTCCTGTGTGCATGTGTGAGTGGTGGTGCTGTAGAACCTGTGTATAAGCAGGCCATAGTCTTCTGATATGTTTAGCCTCTGAAGATGTGTGTGGTATGGTGCCAGATCAGGTTTTGGAAATAGAAACGGTAATAAGTAACAATAACAAAGAAACATATTTTTTTATATTTTTCAGTAATCGAGAAATTCAATTTTTTGAAATATCATCCTTTGATCCTTATTGCCAAATTAGTAACTTTGAGAGCATTCCACTGAGACTGGACTACGCGTAAGTTATTTTTTTATATATTTCTACAACTTGAGCAACATTTTAATGGCTTCATTTTATACAACTTCAACATTTTAATGAGTTCGTTATATACAACTTCAGCAACATTTTAATGAGTTCATTATATACAATTGCAGCAATATTTTAATGGCTTCATTATATACAATTGCAGCAGCATTTTAATTGGTTCATTATATACAGTTGTAGCAACATTTTAATTGCTTTACTATATACTTCAGCAGCATTTTAATGGGTTCGTTATATACAGTTGCAACAACATTCTAATTGGTTCGTTATATACAACTGTAGCAACATTTTAATTGGTTCATTATATACATTTTAATTGGTTCATTATATAGAGTTGTGGCAACATTTTAATGGCGTTATTATATAACATTGCAACATCATTTTAATGGGTTCATTATATGCAATTGGAGCAACATTTTAATGGCTTCATTATATACAATTGGAGCAACTTTTTAATGGCTTCATTATATACAGTTGCAACAACATTTTAATTGGTTCGTTATATACAATTGGAGCAACATTGTGTGTGTCTGTTTGTGCATGTGTGTCTTTATGCCAGTGTGTGTGTAAATATGTGTATGTTATTGTTTCTATATTTTTTAGAATGTTAAGTAAATTTATCTGTAAATTAATTGGAACAATCTAGTTAAGAATCTTCATTAAATAGATGAGGAATATATTGTTTCTTTCTCTCTTTTTTTTTCTCGCTCTCTTTTTTTTTGGCTTTCTCTCTCCTCCCCCTCTCTTTATCATACACAAGGTGTTCGAGCTAAATTTGACAGTGTTTTTTTTTAAGAGAAAAAAGTGAATATTTCAGCTAAATCTAAATTTATTGGAAAAATAGCAAGTGGCATAAAGATTGAAACAATCGAAATAGAAAATTCACTGAAGAAGTTATCCTCAGCATTCACTACAGGCTCGATCTGGCGCATGTGGCCTTCCTGGTGTCCCTAGGAAGGCCTCAAATGCTTCCTTAATTCTGTCGATCAGCTGGGTGGTGGTGTTAAAGGCAGTGCAAATGATGTCTTTCTCAATCTCACTCAACATATGATAATCCATTGGATTGCAATGAGGGGAGTTAGGGGGCTAAAGGTTGGGGCTCGTGACAACCAATTCTCAATTTTTTCAGAGATGTGACAGGGAGCTAAAACCTGCTGCCACACAGTCTTCCAGAAGCTACCCTCTCCAACCAAGGCTTAACCACGGTAATCAGTAACTCCACATAGCCAGCCTAATTGAACCTGAGACCCTGTTCAAAGATGTGATGTGATGTATGACATCACCCTCACTGGAGACTTATCCAAAAACTATTACAGTTTGGGGAAACTTGGTCTTCATGACACGAGGACTGTCATATGGACTGTATTGTTGTTCTGGGTGTTGTGTACAAAAAATTCTTTTCATCAGAGAAAAACCAGATTGCCCCTGGTTCAACAGGCTGTTTCACTTTGTTCAGGAGTTTCTTTCCTTTGTCACACGATTTTCTCAAGCCTTTTCTGTAAGAAGTTGGCCTTTACCCCTCTTGTATGAATGGTAGCAGAGGTCCTCATTCAATGCCAGCTACATGGTGGAAGCTGCAAACACCCATTTACCACACTAAAGCTCACATTCTCTTGCCTGAGTGTTCCATTACTTTCTCCTGCAGTTGTTGGATAAATTCTAGTGTATGGAGGCAATCAGAACGTCTGCTGTGACCATGGAGGCAATCAGAACGTCTGCTGTGGCCATGGAGGCAATCAGAACGTCTGCTGTGGCCATGGAGGCAATCAGAACGTCTGCTGTGGCCATGGAGGCAATCAGAACGTCTGCTGTGGCCATGGAGGCAATCAGAACGTCTGCTGTGGCCATGGAGGCAATCAGAACGTCTGCTGTGGCCATGGAGGCAATCAGAACGTCTGCTGTGGCCATGGAGGCAATCAGAACGTCTGCTGTGGCCATGGAGGCAATCAGAACGTCTGCTGTGGCCATGGAGGCAATCAGAACGTCTGCTGTGGCCATGGAGGCAATCAGAACGTCTGCTGTGGCCATGGAGGCAATCAGAACGTCTGCTGTGGCCATGGAGGCAATCAGAACGTCTGCTGTGGCCATGGAGGCAATCAGAACGTCTGCTGTGGCCATGGAGGCAATCAGAACGTCTGCTGTGGCCATGGAGGCAATCAGAACGTCTGCTGTGGCCATGGAGGCAATCAGAACGTCTGCTGTGGCCATGGAGGCAATCAGAACGTCTGCTGTGGCCATGGAGGCAATCAGAACGTCTGCTGTGGCCATGTAGGCAATCAGAACGTCTGCTGTGGCCATGTAGGCAATCAGAACGTCTGCTGTGGCCATGGAGGCAATCAGAACGTCTGCTGTGGCCATGGAGGCAATCAGAACGTCTGCTGTGGCCATGGAGGCAATCAGAACGTCTGCTGTGGCCATGGAGGTAATCAGAACGTCTGCTGTGGCCATGTAGGCAATCAGAACGTCTGCTGTGGCCATGTAGGCAATCAGAACGTCTGCTGTGGCCATGGAGGCAATCAGAACGTCTGCTGTGGCCATGGAGGCAATCAGAACGTCTGCTGTGGCCATGGAGGCAATCAGAACGTCTGCTGTGGCCATGTAGGCAATCAGAACGTCTGCTGTGGCCATGGAGGCAATCAGAACGTCTGCTGTGGCCATGGAGGCAATCAGAACGTCTGCTGTGGCCATGGAGGCAATCAGAACGTCTGCTGTGGCCATGGAGGCAATCAGAACGTCTGCTGTGGCCATGGAGGCAATCAGAACGTCTGCTGTGGCCATGGAGGCAATCAGAACGTCTGCTGTGGCCATGGAGGCAATCAGAACGTCTGCTGTGACCATGGAGGCAATCAGAACGTCTGCTGTGGCCATGGAGGCAATCAGAACGTCTGCTGTGGCCATGGAGGCAATCAGAACGTCTGCTGTGGCCATGGAGGCAATCAGAACGTCTGCTGTGGCCATGGAGGCAATCAGAACGTCTGCTGTGGCCATGGAGGCAATCAGAACGTCTGCTGTGGCCATGGAGGCAATCAGAACGTCTGCTGTGACCATGGAGGCAATCAGAACGTCTGCTGTGGCCATGGAGGCAATCAGAACGTCTGCTGTGGCCATGGAGGCAATCAGAACGTCTGCTGTGGCCATGGAGGCAATCAGAACGTCTGCTGTGGCCATGAAGGCAATCAGAACGTCTGCTGTGGCCATGGAGGCAATCAGAACGTCTGCTGTGGCCATGGAGGCAATCAGAACGTCTGCTGTGGCCATGGAGGCAATCAGAACGTCTGCTGTGGCCATGGAGGCAATCAGAACGTCTGCTGTGGCCATGGAGGCAATCAGAACGTCTGCTGTGGCCATGGAGGCAATCAGAACGTCTGCTGTGGCCATGGAGGCAATCAGAACGTCTGCTGTGGCCATGGAGGCAATCAGAACGTCTGCTGTGGCCATGGAGGCAATCAGAACGTCTGCTGTGGCCATGGAGGCAATCAGAACGTCTGCTGTGGCCATGGAGGCAATCAGAACGTCTGCTGTGGCCATGGAGGCAATCAGAACGTCTGCTGTGGCCATGGAGGCAATCAGAACGTCTGCTGTGGCCATGGAGGCAATCAGAACGTCTGCTGTGGCCATGGAGGCAATCAGAACGTCTGCTGTGGCCATGTAGGCAATCAGAACGTCTGCTGTGGCCATGGAGGCAATCAGAACGTCTGCTGTGGCCATGTAGGCAATCAGAACGTCTGCTGTGGCCATGGAGGCAATCAGAACGTCTGCTGTGGCCATGTAGGCAATCAGAACGTCTGCTGTGGCCATGGAGGCAATCAGAACGTCTGCTGTGGCCATGTAGGCAATCAGAACGTCTGCTGTGGCCATGGAGGCAATCAGAACGTCTGCTGTGGCCATGGAGGCAATCAGAACGTCTGCTGTGGCCATGGAGGCAATCAGAACGTCTGCTGTGGCCATGGAAGCAATCAGAACGTCTGCTGTGGCCATGTAGTCTCCATTGCAGCTCTCCATTTCACTTCTTATTGTTTTCACAGTGTCCAAAGAAAAAAAGATTTTAGAAGTTAGACTCTATCAAATTTATCTCGAACACCCTGTATGTATGTGTGTATATAAGTATGTGTATATGCATGCATTTGTGTGTGTGTATATATTATATATATGTGTATGTGTGATGTAATATTTATGTATGTAATCATATACATATGTAATATGTATGTATATACGCGTACATGTTAGTATCTATGCATATATATAGACGGTAGCCACGGAATAGGCAGACCTAGAAAAACATGGGATGAGCTGATAAACTCCGACCTCACACACTTACACCTCTCCAAGACAATGTCACTGGACCGTGACCTTTGGCGGTACTCAGTAACAGAGAAGACCCGCCTTGCCAGTAGGCATCTCTAACAAACTACACCCCGTCCCACCACCACCACCCCCACCCCATCCACACCACCCCGTTCTATGTAAAGTTATGTTGGTGCCGCGCCATCCAGGCCGAAACAAATGAGATCGTGTAGGTGTCACGACAAAAAAACACACAGTCCACGCTGTAATGTGGCCGTGCAGGCAACACGGTAAAAACCTCCCAGCCCCACACTGTAAATGTGGTTGGTGTTAGGAAGGGCATCCAACTGTAGAAAACCTGCCAGACAGTCCTATGCGAGCAAGACAACCACTCTTGCCTCAAGTGGGACTACCCCCGTCCAAACCCACGCAAGCGTGGAACACGGACGTTAAACGTTGATGATGATGATGATGATGATATATAAGGAAAAAAAGATGAAATCGAAAATGCAACTGGAGTCTGATTTTAAAAAAAATATATATAACTATTTGGTTCCTTTACCGGTTTCGCAGTTCTTCTGCTTTTCAAAAGTAGAGTTGAGATGGAGGGTCTGTCTCAACTCTACTTTTGAAAAGCAGAAGAACTGCGAAAGCGGTAAAGGAACCAAATAAATATAGATATTTAAAAAAAATAAGACTCCAGTTGCATTTTTGATTTCATCTTTTTTTTCTTTATACTTTCACTTGTGTAGGACACCTTGGTTATTTTTCATTTTGTAAAAAAAACCTCACTTTCTAATATATATATATATTTATATATATATATATATCACAATACCCATACATATTATATGCATATATATATATATATATATCACAATACCCATACATATTATATGCATATATATATATATATATATCACAATACCCATACATATTATATGCATATATATATATATATATATCACAATACCCATACATATTATATGCATATATATATATATATATATCACAATACCCATACATATTATATGCATATATATATATATATATATCACAATACCCATATATATTATATGCATATATATATATATATATATATATATATATATATATATATATATATATATGTATGTATATATGTATGCATATATATATATATTTATGTATATATGTATATATATATGTATACATATATATATATATATATATATATATGTAGGAGGTGAGTTTTATTGTAGTACAATAAAGCAATGCAGATATCGGATAATAAGCACTCTACAATTTGTAGGACTGGAGTATACATAATATATAAGAACAAAAGATGGTTAATATATGTTGATTTAAAACTGAACTATCCACAAGTGTTTTTTAACCTTCATATCATGTCTTCATGTTTTATCTGATGAAAACACAAATATTATTGCATGATGATATTTGTTTTTGAAATGCGCATAATAAAATACATGGAACACTTTTAACCATCTTTTGTTCTTATATATTATATATATATATATATATATATATATATATTTATATATATATATATATATATATATATATATATATATATATATATATATATATATATATATATATATATATATATATATGTATACATATATATATACATATATACATATATATATATGCATACATATATACATACATATATATATATATATATATATGATATTAATAAATGGAAACTATATTTATAAAACCATATTTATACATATTTCAGGGATACCAAATTAAATTATGGTATGCCTTCATCAGACAAAATACAATATATAACAGTTTTACAAATAAGCTTTGATGTACCCTATTAAAATGCAACCATTGTTTTTGGAAGTCATCCGGATAGTATCCCTGAAATATGTATAATGAAATAAATATGGTTTTATAAATATAGTTTCCATTTATTAATATCGTATCGTATATCTACTCCAAATATTTGTCGAGTGCTTTATATCAGTTATAAAAATATTTACTTGTTGTATCCCAACAATTTTAAATACAACTTTTGCATATATATATATATATATATATATATATATATATATATATATATATGCATATAATATGTATGGGTATTGTGATATTCATTGCTATTAAAAACAATTCTAACAACATCAAGATATTAAGCATCTCCTATATTTCAGGGCTATGCCAGATGATCAGTGTGTGATAATCTTTGGTGATATGGATGGCCAAATTAACATTTTATCAATAAAGTCAGTTGGGGAATGTTTAAGGTTGTAATAAAATATTCTTGATTTATTTCATTTTTTTAATTGATTTGATTGATTTTATTGGTTATTTGAAGTTTAAATATCTGGTACCACAATAAAACACACCCAGTACTTGCTGTAAGGTGTTAGGTGTTAGGTCTGGTGTCACAATAAAACACACCCAGTACTTGCTGTAAGGTGTTAGGTGTTAGGTCTGGTGTCACAATAAAACACACCCAGTACTTGCTATAAGGTGTTAGGTGTTAGGTCTGGTGTCACAATAAAACACACCCAGTACTTGCTGTAAGGTGGTTGGTGTTAGGAAGGTCATCCAGTGAAACAAAGTGTAGGTTTATGTCAAAGTCATGATAACATCCATAGTTGGAGTTCCATGATAAAATAAGTGGTGTACTCTGTAGAATATAAGAACATATGTAAACAAGATGAGGTCTTGGCCCATCTGAGAGACCAGTGTCTCTGTGATGTCCTGCCCAACCCTTACTAGTAGGGAAATGGACATTAAATGATGATGATGATGATGATGACCCAAAACATTATAGTTGACACCACATTCATGATCAAACAGTTTTAAAATAGATACCATTTTTACTGAACCTATATATGTAATGCCACAATAAAATACATCCAGCTCACTTTTTAAAGCAGCAGTATTGGTGCCATGATATGACGGTGGGCTGAAAATTTCATAGGTTGGCTATGAGGGAGTGATGCTAGAGCTGTGAAATCTTATATGCATTAATTTTAACTCTTATTAATAACTGCATTGTTTCTTTCAAGGGACTATGTTGAAAAAATAAACCTCATTTGGTCATTCCATGAGAGTATCTTGGTCAGCCTATGAACTTTTCAGTCAACTCTCCTAAAATACACCCAGTAGAGGCTGTAAAGTTGTTGGTATTAGGGAGGCCATCCAGCCATAGAAACCATGTCAGAAATGGAACATTGTCAAGACGTCATCTGACCTGTCTAATAGCAGAACATAATAACAGAACATAATAACTTGTCCAACTCATGACAGCATGGAGCCCTGACATAAAATATTATGATGATGCTGATGGTATCTTTAGTGTAAGCTGGAACATGAAATATTTCTACTCTTTCTGATGATTGTTATATCTAAACCACAATGCCTCTCCATCAGTTTTCATGATGAGTGTTCCAGTTGGAACAGCCTAGTCATGAAATCAATGTGTAAGTGACTGAGCATTCCACAGTATTGTGAACCCTTAATGTAATTCTCAAACAGGAATGCCTTTCATCATATGATCATAGGTCTACTATCAAAGCTGACTTGGGGTTAAGCAGCAATAACAATCACTAGTCCAGGCATGGGCAAACCTTTTAGAGCAGTGGGTCATATAGGATGTGGTTCTTTTTAAGGTGGGCCTTGCTACTAAAATATTCAAGGCAATTTTGAAATTAGGCATGCCATTCAGAAAGCCAAATGGGCCACAGTTTGCTTAAGACTGAACTAGTCTTTATAAGACAAATATTTAATGTTATTTCCATGGATGTATATTGGCAAAGTCATTTATTTATAAAATGTTACACAACACATGTTATGCTTATACATCATGTCTTAACCCTTTAGCATTTACATTACTCTATATTTACTATTATATTTTCACATTTACATTACTCTATATTTACTATTATATTTTCACATTTACATTACTCTATATTTACTATTATATTTTCACATTTACATTACTCTATATTTACTATTATATTTTCACATTTACATTACTCTATATTTACTATTATATTTTCACATTTACATTACTCTATATTTACTATTATATTTTCACATTTACATTACTCTATATTTACTATTATATTTTCACATTTACATTACTCTATATTTACTATTATATTTTCACAGTTATATTTTCATAGGGTGGTGAATTGGCAGTATCGGTAGAGGGTTGGACGCCATGCTTTCTAGCATAGTTACCTCCCTTTACAGTCTGAGTTCAAATCCCGCCAAGGTTAACTTTGCCTTTCATGCTTACGGGGTCGATAAAATAAAGTACCAGTAATGTACTGGGTAATTGCTGGCCTTGTGCCTAAAGTAGAAACAATTATATTTTCACAGTAAAGGCTTTATCTTACATAATTACCTCACATGATATCTAATTTATGAGATTTTGATGTTATTTATTTTGAGAACAATATCTTAACATGAGTATAAGCGGCCAGTTAGAGCCGATTTGAACTGAAAGAGTCAAGAGAATTCTAGCCGGATATGGCTGGTTTGAATGCTAAAGGGTTAAGCAGTACATACACTATATACTTACCTTATTGATATACATCCTAATATATTTTTACCTGATATTTACTGATTTCTCTACAGGTTATGGAAGAAAAAGCCTAAACACGAGAACTTTATTGCAAGTGTGTCTCTGCGGAGTATTATATCGAACCCTAATATAAGATTTGTTTGTTGGTCTGTACATGAGGATTGGGTACAGCAGGTAAGACAGTACCTATACATCATAATTAGTGGAGCAGCACGTAAAATAATAATTGTCATCACAACTGCCAGAAACAGTTCTGAACGAGAGAGACACGGTCACCCAACCAGTCTTGCCTCAAATGTGACAAAACTTTAATAACTACATTATGCTAGCATGGAAGATGGACATTAAACGATAATGATGATGATGAACTGAAGTTTTAACTCTTAACCCTTTAGCATTTAAACCGGCTGTGTCCGGCCAAAAATCTCTCCTCTTTCTCTTCAAACCGGCTGTAACTGGCCACTCATACCGACATTAAGGTATTGTTCTCAAAGTAAATAATATCAAAATCTCAAAGGTTTGATATTATGTGAGGTAAAACGTTTACTGTGAAAATACAATAGTATATATAGAGTAATATGAATGGTAAAGGGTTAAGCGTCCTGTACTACCTGAAGCCACATTAACAAGACATTGTTCTAAACTACAAACGACTGCATCACATTTAAAACTAAAGTCTTTACTCTTAATACTGCAAATTTTCCCAACAATCTTTCCACAAGTAAAGATACTATAAATATTTGAATTAAAAAGTTTCTAGATATTTTTTACTAAATCATCTTTAGATTATTGACATCCTTAACAACTTAGTCACTGGTATATACACAATTAGTTCTGTAATTTAACCCTTAACATCCTGTACCACATGAAACCACATTAACAAGACATTGTTGAAAAGTACAAAACAGTACTATGACTGTATCACATTAAATATTAACATCCTGTACCACATGAAACCACATTAACAAGACATTCTTGAAAAGTACAAAACAGTACTTTGACTGTATCACATTACATATTAAAGTATTTACGCTAATACTGTAAAATGTTCACAGCAATCTGTCCACCAGTAAAGATACTATAAACATTTCAATTAACAAACCTGTTTTTAGATATTTTCTGTTAAATCATTATGGGATGCTAAGAGTTAATATTGACACCTGTAAATAGTAATCTGGGTGTTCAGGTGAGACAATGACATACCCCTTTCACTTCATGAAGGTGGTATTATCTTAGTAACAGTTCTACAAATATGGTAAGCCAGTTTAATATTTTAATAACTTAGGTAGAGTTATATTAATAAGGTAGAGCTATATTAACAATCATCATCATCATCATTTCATTTTACGTCCGCTTTTTCCCTGCTTGCAAGGGTGGGACGGGAACTGATTCTGGTTTGATTTCTATAGCTGGATGCCCTTCCTAACACCAACCTCATTTACAGTGAGTGTTGGGTGCTTTTTTTCCATGGCGCCTACACGACCACTTTGCAGTGGAATGATAGGGACGCCAGTCCCTATCATCTCATTTCTACAGCTGAGTAAACTGGAGCAATGTGAAATAAAGTGTCTTGCTCAAGGAAACAACACATCACCCGGTCTGAGAATTGAACTCACAACCTTTCGATTGCAAAGCCAATGCTCTAACCACTAAGCCATGTACCTCCATAACAATGTAGATTTATATTAATGAGGCAGTTATATTAATGAAGTAGAGCTTTAATTTTGGGGAAAGGAAACTAGACTTTTTAAATCTTAACCACTTATATAAAGCAATTGTTATACATTTCATAATCTGTTTTTTATTTATTTTTCAGGTTAAATACTGTCCCCCAATTAAACAAGTTATATCATGTTCTAATGATCCTAATTCAGCTTTAGTTATAGGTATGAACCATTTCCCTTTACTTAACTGATTTGCTTTCATAAATGATATACTTGTATGTAATTTTGTCAGGTTTCGGCCAGTATTGGCCCAGGCCATGTTTTGGACACATTAATCCATTCCAGTAAAGAGTTATTATTGCTGAAGATATATCCGGGTGTAGGGGGTTTATCTAGAATTTCTTGGAATAATTTGTACAGGGACATTTTTAATTTTATGTTGCAATTGTACTCTGAATTGTGGGCAGAATGTCCCAAACTAAAGTATCTTTTAGTTATAAACAACAATAACAAAAATATGTAGTTATTAAAGTTTGGCAGACACAATATCCTGTGCCAATACTGACAAAATTACATACAAGTATAACATTTATGAAAGCAAGAACAAATAACTACTAATCCTGTACCACATGAAACCACATTAACAGACTTATTTGAAAAGTACAAAACAGTACTATGACTACATCACATTAAACATCGAAGTCTTTACTCTAATACTGCAAACGTTCACAACAATCTGTCCATTAGCAAGGATATTATTATTAACAGTACTATGACTGTATCACATTAACTGTTAACATCCTGTACCACATGAAACCACATTAACAAGACATTCTTGAAAAGTACAAAACAGTACAATGACTATATCACATTAACTCTTAACATCCTGTACCATATGAAACCACATTAACAAGACATTCTTGAAAAGTACAAAACAGTACAATGACTATATCACATTAACTCTTAACATCCTGTACCATATGAAACCACATTAACAAGACATTCTTGAAAAGTACAAAACAGTACTATGACTGTATCACATTAACTCTTAACATCCTGTACCATATGAAACCACATTAACAAGACATTGTTGAAAAGTACAAAACAGTACTATGACTGTATCACATTAACTGTTAACATCCTGTACCACATGAAACCACATTAACAAGACATTGTTGAAAAGTACAAAACAACACTATGACTGTATCACATTAAATATTAAAATCTTTACTCTAATACTGTAAATTTTCAAATGATCCACCCACCAGTAAAGATACTATAAACATTTGGATTAGCAAACCTGTTTTTACCTATTTTCTGCCAAATCATTCCAGGATGTTAAGAGATGAAATATACTAATGTCCTCAAATCTGGCAGAGAACATTTGCTAACAGAAATATTCTAGACTGTTTCCAAAAATAGGTTGTCCTTGCCCTCCCTCCCGTCTAAAATATTCTTTTGTTTATTTGTTTTCTTTCTAATCTTCTAGGTGTGTTTTTCGACACAGTTTTGTTAATTCACTTCATATCAAAGTTTTTTTTTATTTGTTTAAATCTTAACAAACATGTCATAACTCCACGCTAGCTGCTACATCTTCACAAAATGCTCCCTCTATCTAAGATCACCTCATCTTATCCTTCCCTCTCATCATCTTGTCACATTCCACAACAATTGCCATACACGCCTGACACCCCTCCACCTATTGTCAATTATCCATGTCACGCTTAGCATCCTTCCTACCTCCCCTAGCCAATTCACCCTAATCCATTCTTTCCCCTCCTCCATAGAGAAGCAAGGGCCCTTCAGTGCTGGTGCCATGTTTAAATGCACCCAGTACACCCTGTAAGGAATTGATGTTAGGAAGGGTTTCTAGCCATAGAATCCATGTCAAAAAGGGTTGAGAGGATCTTTAGATCACAATACAACAACCTCCCTAGTGTTGGTGCTGCGGAAATGCTCCCAGTACACTCTGTAAGATGGCTAGTAAAAGGAAAGGCATCCAGCTGTAGAAAACAAAGACATGGCAACCTCCTTAGTGCTGGTGCCATGATAAAATACAGCAATTGTACTTTGTAATGCATGGGAATATATGTAAGCATGATGCAGACCCCAGCAGCATTTTAAAGGTTTGCATCTCCACATAATCTGTAACAACCTGACCAATACTTGCTATCAGGGAAAACAGGGAAAAATTGTCATCATCATCATCATCACCATCATCATCATCATCATCATCATCATCATCATTGTCATCATCATCGTCATGATCATCATCATCATCACCATCATCACTACTTTTACATTCACTTTTCCATGCAGGTGTGAGTTGGATGGGATGTTTTGAGACAATGTTTGTACAACTAGATGCCCCTCTTGACACCAACCCTTTCAGTTGTTTCTTACAGCTATACATTCTTGTACACATAGTCTGTCATTTGTTCACAGACTAAACCATTTTTGTTTCCATTTGCTACTCATACACCATTAACCCTTTAACATTAAAACCAGCTGTATATGGCCAGAATTCTCTCCCCTCTTTCTGTTCAAACCGGCCATAACTGGCTGCTCATACTTATAGTAAGGTATTGTTCTCAAAATAAATAATATTAAAATCTCGTAGCTTCAACATTTTGTAAGGTAAAGCCTTTATCATGAAAATATGATAGTATATATATTGTAAATGCTGAAGGGTTAAATGAATTTTCATTTTTAACCCTTTAGCATTTATATTACTCTCTATATACTATTGTATTTTTGTGGTAAAGACTTTACCTGACAGAATTATCTCACATAATATCAAATCTATAAGATTTTGATGTTATTTATTTTGAGAACAATACCTTAACATTGGTTTGAGCAGCCTGTTACCAGTTTGAACAGAAAGAGGGGAGAGAATTCTGGCCGGTTTAAATGCTAAAGGGTTAAAGCATGAATCTCTTGATTTTACTTTATAGACATTGTCATTTCATTGTTATTTCATTGTTATTTCATTGTTATTTCATTGCTAGTTCATTGCTATTTCATTGCTATTTCATTGCTATTTCATTGTTATTTCATTGTTATTTCATTGCTAGTTCATTGCTATTTCATTGCTATTTCATTGTTATTTCATTGCTAGTTCATTGCTATTTCATTGCTAGTTCATTGCTATTTCATTGTTATTTCATTGTTATTTCATTGCTATTTCATTGTTTTTTCATTGCTAGTTCATTGCTATTTCATTGCTATTTCATTGTTATTTCATTGTTTTTTCATTGCTATTTCATTGTTATTTCATTGTTTTTCATTGTTATTTCATTGCTATTTCATTGCTATTTCATTGCTATTTCATTGTTATTTCATTGCTATTTCATTGCTATTTCATTGCTATTTCATTGTTATTTCATTGTTTTTTCATTGCTATTTCATTGCTAGTTCATTGCTAGTTCATTGCTATTTCATTGTTATTTCATTGCTATTTCATTGCTATCTTCACCCCCTCAGGCTGTACTATCAGCAGTGTTGATGTTGAGCAGCAGATGAAGTTTGTCAAAGAAAACTGCAGTTTTTCTAAAAATAGTTTCATGGGAGAATTAGATTCTCCAAAACAAAGATCCGAACATGACCAGACAACATTCAAAGTTTATAAAGGAGTGAAATGCTTTGATTTTAACAAGAAAAAGAACATGCTTGTGACTGGAGGTAAGAATTAAACTATCATCATCAATATTACCATCACCATCAACACCAACACCACCACCACCATCGTTATCATCATCATTGTCATCGTTGTCATCACCACCACCACCACCACCACCACTACTATCATCATCATCATCATCAGTCATCATTGTCATCATCTTTGTCATCGTCATCATCATCATCACCACTGCCATCATCACCACCACCACCACCATCAATCATCACCACCACCACCACCACCATCACCACCATCATCATCACCACCACCACTGCTATCATCATCACCACCACCACCACCACCACCACCACCACCACTACTATCATCATCATCATCATCAGTCATCATTGTCATCATCTTTGTCATCGTCATCATCATCATCACCACTGCCATCATCACCACCACCACCAACACCATCATCACCACCACCACCTCCACCACCACCACTACTATAATCATCATCAGTCATCATTGTCATCATCATTGTCATCGTCATCACCACTGCTATCATCATCATCACCACCACCACCATCATCACCACCACCACCACCACCACCACCACCACCATCATCACCACCACCACCACCACCACCACCACCACCACCACCATCATCACCACCACCACCTCCACCACCACCACCACTACTATCGTCATCATCATCAGTCATCATTGTCATCATCTTTGTCATCGTCATCACCACTGCTATCATCATCACCACCACCACCATCACCACCACCACCATCACCACCACCACCACCACCACCACCACCACCACCACCACCACCACCACCACCACCACCACCACCACCACCATCACCACCACCACCACCACCATCACCACCACCACCACCACCATCACCACCACCACCACCACCATCACCACCACCACCACCACCACCACCACCACCACCACCACCACCACCACCACTATCATTATCATCATCATCATTTAATGTTTATTTTTAATAGCCCTGTAATATCATGTTGAAATATTCTGGGTAAAACATTAATTTGTTTTGTTTTATTTGTCATCTTTTGCCCTTCATATATTTCTACCACATTCTACCTCATCAACTATTTACATTATGTTATGTTAAGATTGTTGGATTAGCAGAATAGGTAGAGCGTCAAACAAAATACTTTGCAATATTTGTTCTGGCTCTTTACATTCTAAGTTCAATATTTGCCGGGGTCAACTTTGCTCTTCACCCTTTGCAAGGTTTATAAAATAAAGTACTAGTCAAGCACTGGGGTTGATTGCAGAGGTCTTTTGCAAGCGCTGGCATGTGCCATGGCTGCCACATAAAGGGGGCGCCACCTGGACTAAGAGCATGTTCCATTAACGTCAAATAAGCCTTGTCAGAGAGTGAAAAAAGAAACTCCTTCAGGTATATAATCTGTCTCTATCATGGGTGAGAACACTATGGTGGCTGGATCATTAAACTATTTATATAAATTATTAGACCCCTAGGTAAAAAATACAGTGCTGGGCAGGGGCACAATATCACTGCTTGCCATAGGTGCTATTTTCCCCTAGTTATGCCTCTGGTTGCTTTATTTAACTTTGAAACCCCCCCCCCCCCCCCAATTGCTAGCCTCGTGCCTAGATTAGAAATAATTATTTATTATTTTATTTTTATAAAACCATAAACAGACGTTAGCATTTTAAGATAGTTTATTAAAATATCCAGTTTCTTGTATTTCCAATTATTCTATTTTAGGAATGGATCGTCTCATCAGAATTTGGAACCCTTATGTACCTGGGTATGTAGACTTTATATATCAGAAGAGCTAATTTCCAGCCACTAGTGTAAAACTTAACCCTCTCGTTACCCTATTTCTAATTAAATACACTCTATTTCAATTAATAATAAACAACATATATGCCATCAATAGCAAATAAGGAAAAGATACTTGTTATTGAACTATATAGTATATGTTGTGGTGTTGGTGGTAGTTGTTGTGGTGTTGGTGGTAGTTGTAGATGTTGTAGTGTTGGTTGCAGTTGTTGTAGTGTTGGTTGTAGTTGTTGTTGTGTTGGTGGCAGTAGTGTTAAGTGAGGGGGGTGAATTTTCGTCTCTGTCTAGCCTGTTCCTGTATGTCAGTTGTTGTTGTTAGAGACCTCTGGTGTGTAACTAGCCAGCTAAATGATTTGATCGGTAGATTCCTTGTTGTTAGAGACCTCTGGTGTGTAACTAACCAACTAAATGATTTGATCGACAGATTCCTTGTTGTTAGAGACCTCTGGTGTGTAACTAGCCAACTAAATGATTTGATCAACAGATTCCTTGTTGTTAGAGACCTCTGGTGTGTAACTAGCCAACTAAATGATTTGATCAACAGATTCCTTGTTGTTAGAGACCTCTGGTATGTAACTAGCCAACTAAATGATTTGATCCACAGATTCCTAGCTCTGAATCCCATCTGCTTCACTTCCATATTCTACATTCTGATATGGGGTAGTTAATTGTAGGTCCTAACACTTTTGAGTCTTTACATTTTCTCTAATTATTCGTTAAGTTTTGAAGCTTCTGCTTAATCCAAAATGGCCTAGTAGAAATAGCAGCTAAATCTCTACCAAACTTCTCTTTACCATCTTAACCCTTTACCATTTAAACCGGCTGTATCCAGCCAGAATACTCTCACCTCTTTCTGTTCAAACCATCTGTAACCAGCCACTTATACCTGCATTAAGGTATTGTTCTAAAATTAAATAACATCAAAATCTCATAGATTCAATATTATGTGAGGTAAAGCCTTTACCATGAAAATACAATAGTAAATATAGAGTAATGTAAATGCTAAAGAGTTAAAATTGGATCAACTGGAGCATCACATACCACTGTTATGGTGGTATGGGGGTGGTTACAAGGTTACAAGTAGTGGCAGGTTGACAGGTACAACTCTTAACCCATTAGTGTTCAAACCAGCCAGAATTCTCTACCTCTTTCTGTTGAAACCGGCTGTAACTGGTCGCTCAAACTGATGTTAAGGTATTGTTCTCAAAATAAATACTTTCAAAATCTCATAGATTCGATATTATGTGAGATAATTATGTGAGGTAAAGCCTTTACCATGAAAATATAATAGTATATATAAAATAATGTGAATGCTAAAGGGTTAAATAACTCTAAAGTGTTTCAATAATTTTCTTTTTATCTTTATATTTTCAGAAAACCAACCGATATACTTCATGGTCATTCTGCTCCCATTTTCTACGTCTACTATAGTGAAGAAGACAATTGGATATTTAGTATATCATCAGATAAATGTATTAAAGTAAGAAAATTATACTTTCCTATGTATTTGTTTTATACATTTTAAAGTAGAAATCCTCCATATTTTTCTCATTTTTAGTACGAGGTATATATATATATATATATATATAGGCAGTGAATTGGCAGAGTGGTTAGAACGTCAGATAGAATGGCAGAGTGGTTAGAACGTCAGATAGAATGGTAGACTGGTTAGAACGTCAGATAGAATGGTAGAGTGGTTAGAACGTCAGATAGAATGGCAGAGTGGTTAGAACGTCAGATAGAATGGTAGAGTGGTTAGAACGTCAGATAGAATGGCAGAGTGGTTAGAACGTCAGATAGAATGGTAGAGTGGTTAGAACGTCAGATAGAATGGCAGAGTGGTTAGAACATCAGATAGAATGGCAGAGTAGTTAGAACGTCAGATAGAATGGTAGAGTCGTTAGAACATCAGATAGAATGGCAGAGTGGTTAGAACGTCAGATAGAATGGCAGAGTCGTTAGAACGTCAGATAGAATGGTAGAGTGGTTAGAACGTCAGATAGAATGGTAGAGTGGTTAGAACGTCAGATAGAATGGTAGAGTCGTTAGAACGTCAGATAGAATGGTAGAGTCGTTAGAACATCAGATAGAATGGCAGAGTGGTTAGAACGTCAGATAGAATGGTAGAGTGGTTAGAATGTCAGATAGAAGGGTAGAGTGGTTAGAACGTCAGATAGAATGGTAGAGTAGTTAGAACATCAGATAGAATGGTAGAGTGGTTAGAACGTCAGACAGAATGGTAGAGTGGTTAGAACGTCAGATAGAATGGCAGAGTGGTTAGAACGTCAGATAGAATGGCAGAGTGGTTAGAACGTCAGATAGAATGGCAGAGTCGTATAGAATGTCAGATAGAATGGCAGAGTGGTTAGAACGTCAGATAGAATGGCAGAGTGGTTAGAACGTCAGATAGAATGGCAGAGTCGTATAGAATGTCAGATAGAATGGCAGAGTGGTTAGAACGTCAGATAGAATGGCAGAGTGGTTAGAACGTCAGATAGAATGGTAGAGTGGTTAGAACGTCAGATAGAATGGTAGACTGGTTAGAACGTCAGATAGAATGGTAGAGTGGTTAGAACGTCAGATAGAATGGTAGAGTGGTTAGAACGTCAGATAGAATGGCAGAGTGGTTAGAACGTCAGATAGAATGGCAGAGTGGTTAGAACGTCAGATAGAATGGCAGAGTCGTTAGAATGGCAGAGTGGTTAGAACGTCATATAGAATGGTAGAGTCATTAGAACGTCATATAGAATGGCAGAGTCGTTAGAACGTCATATAGAATGGTAGAGTCATTAGAACGTAAGATAGAATGGTAGAGTGGTTAGAACGTCAGATAGAATGGTAGAGTCGTTAGAACATCAGATAGAATGGCAGAGTCGTTAGAACGTCAGATAGAATGGTAGAGTGGTTAGAACGTCAGATAGAATGGTAGAGTGGTTAGAACGTCAGATAGAATGGTAGAGTGGTTAGAACGTCAGATAGAATGGTAGAGTGGTTAGAACGTCAGATAGAATGGTAGAGTCGTTAGAACATCAGATAGAATGGCAGAGTCGTTAGAACGTCAGATAGAATGGTAGAGTGGTTAGAACGTCAGATAGAATGGTAGAGTGGTTAGAACGTCAGATAGAATGGTAGAGTGGTTAGAACGTCAGATAGAATGGTAGAGTGGTTAGAATGTCAGATAGAATGGCAGAGTGGTTAGAATGTCAGATAGAATGGTAGAGTGGTTAGAACGTCAGATAGAATGGTACAGTTGTTAGAACGTCAGATAGAATGGCAGCATCACTAGAACGTCAGATAGAATGGTAGAGTGGTTAGAACATCAGATAGAATGGCAGAGTGGTTAGAACGTCAGATAGAATGGCAGAGTCGTTAGAACGTCAGATAGAATGGCAGAGTCGTTAGAACGTCAGATAGAATGGCAGAGTGGTTAGAACGTCAGATAGAATGGCAGAGTGGTTAGAACGTCAGATAGAATGGTAGAGTGGTTAGAACGTCAGATAGAATGGCAGAGTTGTTAGAACGTCAGATAGAATGGCAGAGTGGTTAGAACGTCAGATAGAATGGTAGAGTCGTTAGAACATCAGATAGAATGGTAGAGTGGTTAGAACGTCAGACAGAATGGTAGAGTTGTTAGAACGTCAGATAGAATGGTAGAGTTGTTAGAACGTCAGATAGAATGGTAGAGTGGTTAGAACGTCAGACAGAATGGTAGAGTGGTTAGAACGTCAGATAGAATGGCAGAGTGGTTAGAACGTCAGACAGAATGGTAGAGTGGTTAGAACGTCAGACAGAATGGTAGAGTGGTTAGAACGTCAGATAGAATGGCAGAGTGGTTAGAACGTCAGATAGAATGGTAGAGTGGTTAGAACGTCAGACAGAATGGTAGAGTGGTTAGAACGTCAGATAGAATGGCAGAGTGGTTAGAACGTCAGATAGAATGGTAGAGTGGTTAGAACGTCAGATAGAATGGCAGAGTGGTTAGAACGTCAGATAGAAGGGTAGAGTAGTTAGAACATCAGATAGAATGGTAGAGTGGTTAGAACGTCAGACAGAATGGTAGAGTGGTTAGAACGTCAGATAGAATGGCAGAGTGGTTAGAACGTCAGATAGAATGGTAGAGTGGTTAGAACGTCAGATAGAATGGCAGAGTGGTTAGAACGTCAGATAGAATGGCAGAGTGGTTAGAACGTCAGATAGAATGGCAGAGTCGTTAGAACGTCATATAGAATGGTAGAGTCATTAGAACGTAAGATAGAATGGTAGAGTGGTTAGAACGTCAGATAGAATGGTAGAGTGGTTAGAACGTCAGATAGAATGGTAGAGTCGTTAGAACATCAGATAGAATGGCAGAGTCGTTAGAACGTCATATAGAATGGTAGAGTCATTAGAACGTAAGATAGAATGGTAGAGTGGTTAGAACGTCAGATAGAATGGTAGAGTGGTTAGAACGTCAGATAGAATGGTAGAGTCGTTAGAACATCAGATAGAATGGCAGAGTCGTTAGAACGTCATATAGAATGGTAGAGTGGTTAGAACGTCAGATAGAATGGTAGAGTGGTTAGAACGTCAGATAGAATGGTAGAGTGGTTAGAACGTCAGATAGAATGGTAGAGTGGTTAGAACATCAGATAGAATGGCAGAGTGGTTAGAACGTCAGATAGAATGGCAGAGTGGTTAGAACGTCAGATAGAATGGCAGAGTGGTTAGAATGTCAGATAGAATGGCAGAGTGGTTAGAACATCAGATAGAATGGCAGAGTGGTTAGAACGTCAGATAGAATGGTAGAGTGGTTAGAACGTCAGATAGAATGGCAGAGTGGTTAGAACGTCAGATAGAATGGTAGAGTGGTTAGAACGTCAGATAGAATGGTAGAGTGGTTAGAACATCAGATAGAATGGCAGAGTGGTTAGAACGTCAGATAGAATGGTAGAGTGGTTAGAATGTCAGATAGAATGGCAGAGTGGTTAGAATGTCAGATAGAATGGTAGAGTGATTAGAACGTCAGATAGAATGGCAGAGTGGTTAGAACGTCAGATAGAATGGCAGAGTGGTTAGAACATCAGATAGAATGGCAGAGTGGTTAGAACGTCAGATAGAATGGCAGAGTGGTTAGAACGTCAGATAGAATGGCAGAGTCGTTAGAACGTCAGATAGAATGGTAGAGTCGTTAGAACATCAGATAGAATGGCAGAGTGGTTAGAACGTCAGATAGAATGGTAGAGTGGTTAGAATGTCAGATAGAAGGGTAGAGTGGTTAGAACGTCAGATAGAATGGTAGAGTAGTTAGAACATCAGATAGAATGGTAGAGTGGTTAGAACGTCAGACAGAATGGTAGAGTGGTTAGAACGTCAGATAGAATGGCAGAGTGGTTAGAACGTCAGATAGAATGGCAGAGTGGTTAGAACGTCAGATAGAATGGCAGAGTCGTATAGAATGTCAGATAGAATGGCAGAGTGGTTAGAACGTCAGATAGAATGGCAGAGTGGTTAGAACGTCAGATAGAATGGCAGAGTCGTATAGAATGTCAGATAGAATGGCAGAGTGGTTAGAACGTCAGATAGAATGGCAGAGTGGTTAGAACGTCAGATAGAATGGTAGAGTGGTTAGAACGTCAGATAGAATGGTAGACTGGTTAGAACGTCAGATAGAATGGTAGAGTGGTTAGAACGTCAGATAGAATGGTAGAGTGGTTAGAACGTCAGATAGAATGGCAGAGTGGTTAGAACGTCAGATAGAATGGCAGAGTGGTTAGAACGTCAGATAGAATGGCAGAGTCGTTAGAATGGCAGAGTGGTTAGAACGTCATATAGAATGGTAGAGTCATTAGAACGTCATATAGAATGGCAGAGTCGTTAGAACGTCATATAGAATGGTAGAGTCATTAGAACGTAAGATAGAATGGTAGAGTGGTTAGAACGTCAGATAGAATGGTAGAGTCGTTAGAACATCAGATAGAATGGCAGAGTCGTTAGAACGTCAGATAGAATGGTAGAGTGGTTAGAACGTCAGATAGAATGGTAGAGTGGTTAGAACGTCAGATAGAATGGTAGAGTGGTTAGAACGTCAGATAGAATGGTAGAGTGGTTAGAACGTCAGATAGAATGGTAGAGTCGTTAGAACATCAGATAGAATGGCAGAGTCGTTAGAACGTCAGATAGAATGGTAGAGTGGTTAGAACGTCAGATAGAATGGTAGAGTGGTTAGAACGTCAGATAGAATGGTAGAGTGGTTAGAACGTCAGATAGAATGGTAGAGTGGTTAGAATGTCAGATAGAATGGCAGAGTGGTTAGAATGTCAGATAGAATGGTAGAGTGGTTAGAACGTCAGATAGAATGGTACAGTTGTTAGAACGTCAGATAGAATGGCAGCATCACTAGAACGTCAGATAGAATGGTAGAGTGGTTAGAACATCAGATAGAATGGCAGAGTGGTTAGAACGTCAGATAGAATGGCAGAGTCGTTAGAACGTCAGATAGAATGGCAGAGTCGTTAGAACGTCAGATAGAATGGCAGAGTGGTTAGAACGTCAGATAGAATGGCAGAGTGGTTAGAACGTCAGATAGAATGGTAGAGTGGTTAGAACGTCAGATAGAATGGCAGAGTTGTTAGAACGTCAGATAGAATGGCAGAGTGGTTAGAACGTCAGATAGAATGGTAGAGTCGTTAGAACATCAGATAGAATGGTAGAGTGGTTAGAACGTCAGACAGAATGGTAGAGTTGTTAGAACGTCAGATAGAATGGTAGAGTTGTTAGAACGTCAGATAGAATGGTAGAGTGGTTAGAACGTCAGACAGAATGGTAGAGTGGTTAGAACGTCAGATAGAATGGCAGAGTGGTTAGAACGTCAGACAGAATGGTAGAGTGGTTAGAACGTCAGACAGAATGGTAGAGTGGTTAGAACGTCAGATAGAATGGCAGAGTGGTTAGAACGTCAGATAGAATGGTAGAGTGGTTAGAACGTCAGACAGAATGGTAGAGTGGTTAGAACGTCAGATAGAATGGCAGAGTGGTTAGAACGTCAGATAGAATGGTAGAGTGGTTAGAACGTCAGATAGAATGGCAGAGTGGTTAGAACGTCAGATAGAAGGGTAGAGTAGTTAGAACATCAGATAGAATGGTAGAGTGGTTAGAACGTCAGACAGAATGGTAGAGTGGTTAGAACGTCAGATAGAATGGCAGAGTGGTTAGAACGTCAGATAGAATGGTAGAGTGGTTAGAACGTCAGATAGAATGGCAGAGTGGTTAGAACGTCAGATAGAATGGCAGAGTGGTTAGAACGTCAGATAGAATGGCAGAGTCGTTAGAACGTCATATAGAATGGTAGAGTCATTAGAACGTAAGATAGAATGGTAGAGTGGTTAGAACGTCAGATAGAATGGTAGAGTGGTTAGAACGTCAGATAGAATGGTAGAGTCGTTAGAACATCAGATAGAATGGCAGAGTCGTTAGAACGTCATATAGAATGGTAGAGTCATTAGAACGTAAGATAGAATGGTAGAGTGGTTAGAACGTCAGATAGAATGGTAGAGTGGTTAGAACGTCAGATAGAATGGTAGAGTCGTTAGAACATCAGATAGAATGGCAGAGTCGTTAGAACGTCATATAGAATGGTAGAGTGGTTAGAACGTCAGATAGAATGGTAGAGTGGTTAGAACGTCAGATAGAATGGTAGAGTGGTTAGAACGTCAGATAGAATGGTAGAGTGGTTAGAACATCAGATAGAATGGCAGAGTGGTTAGAACGTCAGATAGAATGGCAGAGTGGTTAGAACGTCAGATAGAATGGCAGAGTGGTTAGAATGTCAGATAGAATGGCAGAGTGGTTAGAACATCAGATAGAATGGCAGAGTGGTTAGAACGTCAGATAGAATGGTAGAGTGGTTAGAACGTCAGATAGAATGGCAGAGTGGTTAGAACGTCAGATAGAATGGTAGAGTGGTTAGAACGTCAGATAGAATGGTAGAGTGGTTAGAACATCAGATAGAATGGCAGAGTGGTTAGAACGTCAGATAGAATGGTAGAGTGGTTAGAATGTCAGATAGAATGGCAGAGTGGTTAGAATGTCAGATAGAATGGTAGAGTGATTAGAACGTCAGATAGAATGGCAGAGTGGTTAGAACGTCAGATAGAATGGCAGAGTGGTTAGAACATCAGATAGAATGGCAGAGTGGTTAGAACGTCAGATAGAATGGCAGAGTGGTTAGAACGTCAGATAGAATGGCAGAGTCGTTAGAACGTCAGATAGAATAGTAGAGTGGTTAGAACGTCAGATAGAATGCTTTATGGTATTCATGCCGGGTCTCTGCTCTCTGAGTTCAAATCCCGTCATGGTCAACTCTGCCTTTCCTCCTTTCGAGGTCGATAAAAAAAGTACCAGACAAGTACTGGGGTCAATTCTTCCTCTCTCTGGAAGAAATATGCTGTACTCAGGGCTCCGACAGGGTTAAAATGTCCAAGAAACGCTGTATGTCAATACGGTGTACCTACGACTCTATCATGAGTTACGGGATATAAAATATATAAATTTTGTATATAATCTACTTACTTATTAAGTACTGTATATGTCTGTATATATTTTATTGATGCCAGCCCAGGCTTCAGTGCTTGCCAAGCTGAAGAGTACAAACTGTCAAAGTATTGGCCGCCCCTTGGTAAGTTTTGCGGTTGAGCCTGCAACAGTGGAGACATTTTCGACACTCTTGACCCCCAAAGATCACATCCCTACTAATTTCTATCAGGGCGGAGTTGGTTGCCCGCATGTGTAAGCCCCACAAGGTGGAGTGGTTGTTCCAATGCATCTCTCTTGCTATCTTCTGTGGCAATGTTTTCTTCACCCTATCGGACATGACCATGAGGCGGACTGACACTGGAACATTAAATGGTAGACACAGATCATATACACACACACACGCACACATATAACATGCACTCACATCTACAGCGATCTCCTCTTTTTTTTTTGCTATTTTTTCTTCTCACCTTGTAAGCAGTCAACTATTTTAATAATAATATAATAATAATAATAATAATAATATAATAATAATAATAATAATAATAATATAATAATAATAATAATGATAATAATAATGAAATTAGTGTGTACAGTGCTCAGGTGCACTACAGCTCATCAAAGGTGCATGTATAGTACATAGAATAATGTACAAATGTCAGGAAAATGAACAGTGTATGAGTCATGATATAATAACAATAACAATAATGAAATATTGTGTACAGTGCCCAGGTGCACCACAACTCATCAAAAAAGTGCATGTACAGTACATAGGGCAATGCACAAACATCAGTAAAATGAACAGTTTTTTTTTTGATATCATATTTCTAATGAAATACACTGCCAACAACAATATATCTTTTTTATAAGTACCAAGCACATCTATAACAACAACGATACACAAACACAGCTACATATACATATCTATATATCTGTATATATATATATATATATATATATATATATATATATATATATATATACAGATATATATATATATCTATATATATATATATATACACGGAATAGGCAGACCCAGAAAAACCTGGGACGAGCTGATAAACTCCGACCTCACACACTTACACCTCTCCAAGACAATGTCACTGGACCGAGACCTTTGGCGGTACTCAGTAACAGAGAAGACCCGCCTTACCTAAATACATAGTAAAACCTACTACAGTCAGTAGGCATCTCTAACAAAATACACCCCCGTCCCACCACCCCCACCCCATCCACACCGCCCCCTTCTATGTAAAGTTATGTTGGTGCCACAACATCCAGGCCAAAACAAATGAGATCATGTAGGTGTCACGACAAAAAAATACACAGTCCACGCTGTAATGTGGCCGTGTAGGCAACACGGTAAATACCTCCCAGCCCCACACTGTAAATGTGGTTGGTGTTAGGAAGGGCATCCAGCTGTAGAAAACCCGCCAGACAGTCCACGCTGTAATGTGGCCGTGTAGGCAACACGGTAAAAACCTCCCAGTCCCACACTGTAAATGTGGTTGGTGTTAGGAAGGGCATCCAGCTGTAGAAAACCTGCCAGACAGTCCTATACGAGCAAGACAATCACTCTTGCCTCAAGTGGGAAAACCCCCGTCCAAACCCATGCAAGCGTGGAACACGGACGTTAAACTTTGATGATGATGATGATGATGATACGACGAAACGCTTCTCTATATTTTCTTCGGAAAGTATATTTATTCCATTTCAGAAACTAATTAGTTGGGAGTGAAATTTTAGTAAGTAAGTTAATTTTATAATTTTCTTATTTTACGTCTCTCATATTATTGTTCTGCAACCCCATGCATTGAACCACAAAGTTACTAAGACAAAACTTATATATTTGCTAGCATTGATATGCATCTGTATGTATATATATGTTACTAGATATTAATTCTTTATATATATATATATGTATATATATATATATATATATATATATATATATATATATATATATATATATATATATATATATATATATATACAGATGTATATATATATATATATATATATCTGTATATATATATATATATATATGTAGATAAATCTACCAAGAGTTTACGGTAGTGTCCAATCCGTATGAAGAACTCAATGTATTCCGGATATCATGGAAGGAAGAGATGTAATGAAAAATCACTTTCGGTGAAAGATAAACGGTATACAGAGTCAAGATAAAATATTAAACAAATAATGAATAAACAATGAAACAGTTCCTTATATTAAACAAAAAAAGTTTTTTTTGTTTAATATAAGGAACTGTTTCATTGTTTATTCATTATTTGTTTAATATTTTATATATATATATATATATATATATATATATATATATATATATATATATATATATATATATATATATATACATCTGTATATATATATACATCTGTATATATATATTCTTGGTCAGATGGTGGATGGGTGCTACACGAGAATGCTGAGGATGGCTCTGAACATTAATCAGTATACACTGAGGATGAAAAACTCAGAGCTGTATGGGAGCATCCCAAACGTCAGCTCAAAAGTGACACAGAAGAGACTGAGGTTAGCTGGACATGCTCACCGACATCCAGAGTTGACATTGCACTCAGTGCTCCTTTGGGAGCCCCTACATGGACACACTAGAAGAGGAAGACCAAGGTTAACGTATGTTGATGCCCTAAGGACAGACACTGGTCTGTTGGAGATGCAGGACATGGCAGCGATAATGAGGGACAGAGACTGCTGGTGAGAACTCGTCCATGGATCTCGGGAATTTTACCCGCCTTAGATAGATATATATATATATAAGTAATCATCATCATCATCATTTTACGCCCGCTTTTCTGTGCTTGCAAGAGCAGGACGGGTCCTTTTCAGTACAGCATCTCTCTATTTGTCACGGTCCTTCGTCATTTCCTCTGTGAGATTCAGCGATCTGAGGTCTGTTCTCACCACCTCCGCCCATGATTTTCATAGTCTTCCTCTACTGCGTCTTCCTTCTACTGGGATTTCTTGACACTTCTTTATCCAGCGGTCATACTCCATGCACATCACGTGTCCATACCATCGCAGTCTTTCCTGCACACTATAGCCTATCCCTCTTATACACAGTTTCTCTCTCAACTCGTCTATGCTTGGTCGTTCACGCACATTGACATTGCACATCCAACGGAGCATGCTTGCTTCATTTCTCTCCAGCCGTCGCATATCCTCCGCAGTTGCTGCCCATGTCTCACTACTATGCAGCATCGCACATCTCACACAGGCATCATATAACTGGCCTTTCGTTAGTAGGGAGAAACCCTTCTTTGTCAACAGAGGAAGCAGCTCTCTAAACTTCTTCTAACCCAGCCTTATTCTAGATACTATGGCCTCGGAGCACCCACCTCACTTGCTCATCTGATCACCTAGTTATCGGAAGCTGTCAACCACCTCTATAGATCCTACCTGCATTTGAAAAATGTGTCTATCACTGCGACTTCTGTCAAATTTCCCTGTACATCTACTGCATATGTAGCTTTCCCTTCCTGTTAGTTTGTCTGCTATCCCACTATGCCTCTTGTGTACCCAAAATCTGTATTGTGAACATTCTATAGAATTTATGCCAACTCCTTTTCTACATACCTAACATGGCCATTTCCCTCATGAATCAGAGTTTTGTCCTCTTTCCTACTTATCAACACTTTAGCCTTTGCTAGGTTCACTCTCAGTCCTCTTGATTCCATCTTCTGTTTCAATAGCCAGAATTTATTCTCAAGCTCCTCTACTGATTCTGCTATAAGTAGTAGATCATCAGCATAAACTACAGGGTGGAGAGGGCCCCTGAGTCCAGTAAGACAACCTCTCTAGTGCTGGTGGCACGAATAAAAGCACTCAGTCCAGCTGTAAAGTGGTGCTCGTGTTAGAAAGGGCATCCAACCAGTATATTAATGCCAAAAAATTATGAGCACAACAGACACATATATATATATATATATGTGTGTGTATCATCATCATCATCATCATCATCATTGTTTAACGTCCATCTTCCACGCTTGCATGGGTTTGGACGGAAGTTTTCCCACTTGAGGCAAGATTGGTTGTCTTGCTCATATAGGACTGTCTGGCGGGTTTTCTACGGCTGGATGCCCTTCTTAACACCAACCACATTTACAGTGTGGACTGGGAGGTTTTTACCGTGTTACCTACACGGCCACATTACAGCGTGGACTGTGTGTTTTTTTGCCGTGACACCTACACGTCTGGCGGGTTTTCTACGGCTGGGTGCCGTTCCCAACACCACCCACGTTTACAGTGTGGACTGGGAGGTTTTTACCGTGTTACTTACACGGCCAAATTATAGTGTGGACTGTGTGTTTTTTTGTCGTGACACCTACACGACCTCATTTGTTTCGGACTGGATGTATATATATATATATATATATTTATATATGTGTGTGTGTATATATATCTCCTAACCATCACAACTGGTGATATATTTCAGAAACTCACCATCTAAAATACGTTTTTTTTATTTTAAAAAATATAAATATCTTGTTATGGAACAGGAATATTTCAGTTGGTTTCTAAGCTGGTAATTTTCTTAGAAACTAGATAATTCTATCAGAGGCTGCAGTACATATTACTTTAGTTCCATTATATAATGAAAAACAGATAACCATATTCTGTGCAATGTGATGATTCCATGTCATGATCCAGCAACTTCTCATTAATAAGAACCTAAGGTTCTTAGAGGATCTAACTATTCAATTCTAAAGGTTTGTTTGATCAACAGTAGAACCAGGGCCAGCTTCAGAGGAGTTGAGCTTTCTGTCTTCAGTTGAAGTAAATGTATGTCAGTGAGCAACTGGCTGATTTAAAAAACGTTGGAAAAGTTTGGAATCTGAAATTTAGATGTCACAACGTAAATAACTAAAATAATAGTTTCTGATATAGGCACAAGGCCAGCAATTAAATCGACCCCAGTGCATGACTGGTACTTTATTTAATCAACCATATAAAGATGAAAGGCAAAGCTAACCTCAGTGTGATTTGAACTCAGAATGTAAAGGGACATAACTCTATGCCTCAAAGTATGTTATCCAACACTCTACCAATACTGCCAATACATAGTTGGGAATAGGATAAAGTACCCCTGGCATGGTTTTATTCCTTGCAAGCACCTCTGTCCCTTTTTTTTCTGATCCCATGTGTAATTTAGCCAATTTTCTCTACTAATATTTATAGTGATGACTATTATTATTGTAGTCATTTACACTGGGACAACTACATTTCAAGAATATGTGAGTGCTGTAAATTGTTGGTTGTATATTGAGCTAAAGATAGTGAAAGTCGTTAGAAAGTTGGACAGAATGTTTTGTGGATTTCACCTCTCTGAACTCATCCTTTCGAGGTTGATAGATAGAATACTAATCGGGTATTGGTGTCTCTCTCTCTCTCTCTCTCTCTCTCTCTCTCTCTCTCTCTCTCTCTCTCTCTCTCTCTCTCTCTCTCTCTCTCTCTCTCTCTCTCTCTCTCTCTTTCTCTCTCTCTCTCTCTCTCTCTCTCTGTGTGTAAGAAATTGGTTGTGTAATAGCCTGGAGAGAGATGTGTTCTGCCAGGATGTCAAAGATATGGGCTGCAATTCCCAACAGCACCCCAATAATACCATCAGAAGTTAAGTGCCCCTGCCCTGGCATAGCAAACATTTTCTGGGGTGTTTCTTTGTTAGATTGAAATTAATTCTTCCAATTGACATCGATACACCTTAGATTTGTATCAATACACCCTAGATTTGTATCAATACCCCCTAGATTTTTTATCAATATACCCTAGATTTATATCAATACACCATAGATTTATATCAATATACCTTAGATTTATATCAATACACCTTAGATTTGTATCGATACATCCTAGATTTGTATCAATACCCACTAGATTTATATCAATATACCCTAGATTTATATCAATATACCCTAGATTTATATCAATATACTTCAGATTTATATCAATATACCTTAGATTTATATAAATATATATAATAATAATAATGAAAATATTGTGTACAGTGCACTACAACTCATCAAAAAGTGTATGTAGAGTACATAGGGTAATGTACAAACGTCAGGAAAATGAACAGTGCATGAGTCATGATATACACATGTGTGCATGTGTATGGAAGGGGTACATCAAGTGTAGTTTTGGCGAATTTCGGGAAGCATGAGTGTTTTAAAGGATGCAGTGTCTCAGCAGTTAACAACTGACGCAGGCAGTTTGTTCCATGTTTCAGCAACTCTAAGCATGAAAAAATGTTTCCGAAAGTCATGGGAGCTGTGCTGTTTTCTGACTTTGTAGGCATGTTCACGTGTGTTAGACACATGGAGATCAAAAAGGTGCTCAGGGTTGTTGTTGGCGAGATGGTTAATAACTTTGTTGGTGTTTACCAAGCCCATTGCCAGACGTCGGAGCTTCAATGAATCCATGCCCAGGGAAGCAAGGCGTTCAGAGTATGGTAGGTGTCTGATGGAGGGTATGCGCTTGGTTGCATGTGTCTGAACAGTTTCCAGGAGGTCAATGTTCTGAGCAAGATAGGGGTTCCAGACTGACGATGCGAATTCCAAGTGTGGTCGTACCATAGCTGTATACAGTTTTAAATAGATGGCTGGAGAGCGGCTAACAAAGGTCTTGCTGAGTGATGCCAAGACACCCTCAGCCTTCTTGACAATCTTAGAGACATGCTTTGTCCAACGCAAAACGCTGCTGACAGTAATGCCCAGGTCACGTTCACAAGAGGACTTCTTGATATCAGTGTTGTGGAGGGAGTATGTGGACGCTGGAATTTTCCTCCCAAAATGCATGGTGGTACACTTGTCCACAGTCAGCTTCAGTTGCCAGTCTGTGATCCATTGCTGCATTGTGTCCAGGTCTGATTGTAGAAAAGAGTTGTAGATTTCAGGATCAGCCCTTTTGATTTCAAGGTACAGCTTGATGTCGTCTACATATTTCAGTACCGTGGCATTCTTTAAGTTGGCATCTATGTCATTAATATATGCCACAAACAAAAGGGGACCAAGAACAGATCCCTGTGGTACACCAGATGACATCTCATAGGGTGAAGAATGCTGTCCTAGAACCGTGACTACTTCCTTTCGGCTGAGAATGAAGGATTTCAACCAGTTAAAAAGATCATCCCTCACACCCATTGCAGAGAGTTTCGCCATAAGTCTTTTGTGTGGCACAGAATTAAAAGCCTTAGCGAAGTCAAGGTAAACAACATCCACTCATGAGCCGCTGTCATTGATCCGGATAATGTCTTCAAGGAACTCGATAAGCTGATCACAGCAGCTGGAGGGCCGGATGAGGCTGTGAGAGCTCCAGAAGTTCCAAAGTGTTTCTCTGACACAGGATTCCATCAGTTTGGCAATACGGCTAGTAAGACTGACAGGACGATAGTTGACAGGTGACGTGCGGTCGCCCTTTTTGAACAGGGGAATGACACTGGCAGTTTTCCACTGCTCCGGAGTAGCACCAGTATTGAAAGAAGAAAGAAAGCTGGTGCAAAAGGAAGTACCTGCCATGTTTGAGAAGCAGGTATGTAACACCATCAAGACCAGGGGAGGCATAATTGCGCTTATTCTTAAGGTGACGTCGCAACATTACAGGTGTAAATTCCATAGTTGTTATGGAATTTGATGTTAGAGATGGTGGAGATGGTACATTCTGGTTTTCAACAGTAAAAATACTTGCATAGCACTCAGCAATGAGTTCTACACATTCTTTGGGATCGTCAGTGATCTGGCTTGTGTGGGGATTACGGAGAGGACTAACTGGAGAGTGAGGTCTCTGCTTTGAATGTACATATTTCCAGAACACCTTACTGTCAGGATTGGTTGCTATGCACTGTTCAAATTCAAGCACTGACTTTTTTGTCACTTGCTTGAGAGGGTTAGAAGATTTATTCCGCTTTTTTCTATTGGCATCTGATTTATGCAGTTTATATTCCTGTTCAGCATTCCGACGTTCTTTCCTGGCAAGTCGGACCGCTGAAGTTTCCCAAATTGCACTTTTGGTGTGGGTTCTTTTCTGCTTACGTGGCACCGATGCTGCACACGCTATCCATATTGAGTCCAGGATGCTCTGGAGTATAGTGTTCACATCTCCAGAGTTATAGAACTCATGCCAGTTTGGGCGCTGTAGCTCAGTGCAGTACAAGTTCCAATCTGCTTTCTTCCAATCAAAGCAAGCAGATTGGAGATGGTTCTGGTTTTTGTTGCTGCCAACAAGAGCCAGATTGGCAATGATCATAGCATGATCAGAGTTGCCTAGAGGTTCCTCAGTAGTACAACTGATAACCACTTCAGGAGTAGTGGTGAAGAACAGTTCCAAAGTGTTTGTCACCTCTTGTTGGAGAGGTGACTACTTGTGACCAGTTTGAGTCCAGCAATAGCTCAAGGAAATCGTTTGCACTTTGTGGCCAATGAAAGGTTTCCCAATTGATATCAGGATGATTGAAGTCACCTGCAATAAACACATAAGTGGCTGTTTTCCTGGCAGCAGCTCTGAGGATATCGCAAAGCTGTGTGTCCTGATGGTAGTTTGGGGGGCGACAAACAACACCAAGCAGAAGTGTTGACATGGTCATACGTATGTCACAGAAAAAAACTTCTTCCTGTGATTCGTTCAAATCAACGCAAGGAATTACCGAAAAGTTTGAACGAACGTAGACCATCACACCACCACCACGGCGATTAATGCGGTCCTTGTGGAAAAGGTTGTACCCAATTATGCTGCGAACCCCATCACAGAGTAAAGAATGTGCCCATGTTTCAGTGACTGCGATGAAGTCAGGGTCGATGTTTCTGACGTAGGAGTTAAACAGATGTATCTTGTTGCATAAACTGTAAGCATTTAAGGACAACAATTTGTACCCTGCTTGCAGTATATGATGGTGTGTAGAGAATGGCAGGTTGTTCTGGTTTAGTTTCCCAGAGTTGTAGCAGTTTTTTCATTGCCAGTTATTGTGGGTAGAGCACACTCAGACCAGCTGGTATGTCTCTTCCACGTTTCATTTATATCAATATACCTGAGATTTATATCAATATACCCTAGATTTATATCAATATACCCTAGATTTATATCAATATACCCTAGATATATATCAATATACACTAGTTTTATATCAATATACCCTAGATTTATATCAATACACCTTAGATTTATATCAATATACCTTAGATTTATATCAATATACCCTAGATTTATATCAATATACCCTAGATTTATATCAATACACCTTAGATTTATATCAATATACCCTAGATTTATATCAATATACCTTAGATTTATATCAATATACCCTAGATTTATATCAAAACACATTAGATTTATGTCAATATACCCTAGATTTATATCAATATACCTTAGTTTTATATCAATATACCCTAGATTTATATCAATATACCCTAGGTTTATATCAATATACCTTAGATTTATATCAATATACCCTAGATTTATATCGATATACCCTAGATATATATCAAAACACATTAGATTTATGTCAATATACCCTAGATTTATCTCAATATACCCTATATTTATATCAATATACCCTAGATTTATATCAATATACCCTAGAATCATATCTATATACCCTAGATATATCTCAATATACCCTAGATTTATATCAATATACCCTAGATATATATCAATATACCCTAGAATCATATCAATATACCTTAGATATATATCAATGTACCCTAGAGTTATATCAATATACCCTAGATTTATATCAATATACCCGAGATTTATATCAATATACCCTAGATATATATTAATATACCCTAGATTTATATCAATATACCCTAGATTTATATCAATATACCCTAGATTTATATTAATATACCCTAGATTTATATCAATATAGCCTAGATTTATATCAATATACCCTAGATTTATACTAATATACCCTAGATCTATATCAATATACCCTAGATTTATATCAATACACCCTAGTTTAATATCAATATACCCTAGATATATATTAATATACCCTAGATTTATCTCAATATACCCTAGATTTATATCAATATACCCTAGATTTATCTCAATATACCCTATATTTATATCAATATACCCTAGATTTATATCAATATACCCTAGAATCATATCTATATACCCTAGATTTATATCAATATACCCTAGATATATATCAATATACCCTAGATTTATATCAATATACCCTAGAATCATATCTATATACCCTAGATTTATATCAATATACCCTAGATTTATATCAATATACCCTAGATTTATATCAATATACACTAGATTTATATCAATATACCCTAGATTTATATCAATATACCCTAGATTTATATCAATATACCCTAGATTTATATCAATATACACTAGATTTATATCAATATACCCTAGATTTATATCAATATACCCTAGATTTATATCAATATACCCTAGATATATATCAATATACCCTAGATTTATATCAATATACACTAGATTTATATCAATATACCCTAGATTTATATCAATATACCCTAGATATATATCAATATACCCTAGATTTATATCAATATACACTAGATTTATATCAATATACCCTAGATATATATCAATATACCCTAGATTTATATCAATATACCCTAGATATATATCAATATACCCTAGATTTATATCAATATACACTAGATTTATATCAATATACCCTAGATTTATATTAATATACCCTAGATATATATCAATATACCCTAGATTTATATCAATATACCCTAGATTTATATCAATATACCCTAGATTTATATCAATACTCCCTAGAGTTATATCAATATACCCTAGATTTATATCAATATACCCTAGATTTATATTAATATACCCTAGATTTATATCAATATAACAATGATTTCTATTAATATACCCTAGATTTATATCAATATACCCTAGATTTATATTAATATACCCTAGATTTATATCAATATAACAATGATTTATATCAATATACCCTAGATTTATATCAATATACCCTAGATATATATCAATATACCCTAGATTTATATCAATATAACAATGATTTCTATTAATATACCCTAGAGTTATATCAATATACCCTAGATTTATATCAATATACCCTAGATTTATATCAATATAACAATGATTTCTATTAATATACCCTAGATTTATATCAATATAACCTAGACTTATATCAATATAACCTAGATTTATATCAATATACCAATGATTTATATCAATATAGCCTAGATTTATATCAATATACCCTACATTTATAGCAATATACCCTACATTTATAGCAATATACCCTAGATATATATCAATATACCTTATATTTATATAAATATACCCTAGATTTATATTAATATACCCTAGATTTATATCAATACCCCCTAGTTTTATATCAATATACCCTAGATTTATATCAATATACCCTAGATTTATATCAATATACCCTAGATTTATATCAATATAACAATGATTTATATCAATATACCCTAGATTTATATCAATATAACAATGATTTATATCAATATACCCTAGATTTATATCAATATAACAATGATTTATATCAATACACCCTAGATTTATATCAATACACCCTAGATTTATATCAATATACCTTAGATTGATATCAATATACCCTAGATTTATATCAATATACCCTAGATTTATATCAATATACACTAGATTTATATCAATACACCCTAGATTTATATCAATATCCCCTAGATTTATATCAATATACCCTAGATATATATCAATATACCCTAGATTTATATCAATATACCCTAGATTTATATCAATATACCTCAGATATATATCAATATACGCTAGATTTATATCAATATACCCTATATTTATATCAATATACCCTAGATATATATCAATATACCCTAGATTTATATGAATATACCCTAGATATATATTAATATACCTTATATTTATATCAATACCCCCTAGTTTTATATCAATACACCCTAGATTTATATCAATATACCCCAGATTTATATCAATATACCTTAGTTTTATATCAATATACTCTAGATTTATAACAATATACCCTAGATATATATCAATATACCCCAGATTTATATCAATATACCCTAGATTTATATCAATACACTTAGATTTATATCAATACCTCCGAGATTTATAGCAATATACCCTAGATTTATATCAATATACCCTAGATATATATCAATATACCCTAGATTTACATCAATGTACCCTAGATTTATATCAATATACCCTAGATTTCTATCAATATACCCTAGTTATATATCAATATCGCCTAGATTTATATCAATACACCCTAGATTTATATCAATATACCCTAGACTTATATCAATATACCCTAGATTTATATCAATATACCCTAGACTTATATCAATATACCCTAGATTTATATCAATATACCTTAAATTTATATCAATATACCCTAGATATATATCAATATACCCTAGATTTATATCAATATAGCCTAGATTTCTATTAATATACCCTAGATTTATATCAGTACAACCTAGATTTATATCAATATACCCTAGATATATATCAATATACGCTAGATTTATATCAATATACCCTAGATTTATATCAATATACCCTAGATTTATATCAATATACCCTAGATTTATATCAATATACCTCAGATTTATATCAATATACCCTAGATTTATATCAATATACACTAGATTTATATCAATATACCTTAGATTTATATCAATATACTTTAGTTTTATTTTAATATATCCTAGAGTTATATCAATAAACCCTAGATTTATATCAATATACCTTAGATATATATCAATATACCCTAGATTTATATCAATATAGCGTAGTTGTATATCAATATACCCTAGATTTATATCAATATACCCTAGATATATATCAATATACCCTAGATTTATATCAATATAGCCTAGATTTCTATTAATATACCCTAGATTTATATCAATACAACCTAGATTTATCTCAATATACCCTAGATTTATAGCAATATACCCTAGATTTATATCAATACAACCTAGATTTATATCAATATACCCTAGATATATATCAATATACGCTAGATTTATATCAATATACCCTAGATTTATATCGATATACCCTAGATATATATCAAAACACATTAGATTTATGTCAATATACCCTAGATTTATCTCAATATACCCTATATTTATATCAATATACCCTAGATTTATATCAATATACCCTAGAATCATATCTATATACCCTAGATATATCTCAATATACCCTAGATTTATATCAATATACCCTAGATATATATCAATATACCCTAGAATCATATCAATATACCTTAGATATATATCAATGTACCCTAGAGTTATATCAATATACCCTAGATTTATATCAATATACCCGAGATTTATATCAATATACCCTAGATATATATTAATATACCCTAGATTTATATCAATATACCCTAGATTTATATCAATATACCCTAGATTTATATTAATATACCCTAGATTTATATCAATATAGCCTAGATTTATATCAATATACCCTAGATTTATACTAATATACCCTAGATCTATATCAATATACCCTAGATTTATATCAATACACCCTAGTTTAATATCAATATACCCTAGATATATATTAATATACCCTAGATTTATCTCAATATACCCTAGATTTATATCAATATACCCTAGATTTATCTCAATATACCCTATATTTATATCAATATACCCTAGATTTATATCAATATACCCTAGAATCATATCTATATACCCTAGATTTATATCAATATACCCTAGATATATATCAATATACCCTAGATTTATATCAATATACCCTAGAATCATATCTATATACCCTAGATTTATATCAATATACCCTAGATTTATATCAATATACCCTAGATTTATATCAATATACACTAGATTTATATCAATATACCCTAGATTTATATCAATATACCCTAGATTTATATCAATATACCCTAGATTTATATCAATATACACTAGATTTATATCAATATACCCTAGATATATATCAATATACCCTAGATTTATATCAATATACCCTAGATATATATCAATATACCCTAGATTTATATCAATATACACTAGATTTATATCAATATACCCTAGATTTATATTAATATACCCTAGATATATATCAATATACCCTAGATTTATATCAATATACCCTAGATTTATATCAATATACCCTAGATTTATATCAATACTCCCTAGAGTTATATCAATATACCCTAGATTTATATCAATATACCCTAGATTTATATTAATATACCCTAGATTTATATCAATATAACAATGATTTCTATTAATATACCCTAGATTTATATCAATATACCCTAGATTTATATTAATATACCCTAGATTTATATCAATATAACAATGATTTATATCAATATACCCTAGATTTATATCAATATACCCTAGATATATATCAATATACCCTAGATTTATATCAATATAACAATGATTTCTATTAATATACCCTAGAGTTATATCAATATACCCTAGATTTATATCAATATACCCTAGATTTATATCAATATAACAATGATTTCTATTAATGTACCCTAGATTTATATCAATATACCCTAGACTTATATCAATATAACCTAGATTTATATCAATATACCAATGATTTATATCAATATACCCTAGATTTATATCAATATACCCTACATTTATAGCAATATACCCTAGATTTATATCAATATACCCTAGATTTATATCAATATATCCT
Source organism: Eledone cirrhosa (assembly GCA_964016885.1). Classification (NCBI taxonomy): domain Eukaryota; kingdom Metazoa; phylum Mollusca; class Cephalopoda; order Octopoda; family Eledonidae; genus Eledone; species Eledone cirrhosa. Next base: position 104,133,111 of record OZ024744.1, read on the forward strand.
AGATTTATATCAATATACCCTAGATTTATATCAATATACCCTAGATATATATCAATATACCCTAGATATATATCAATATACCCTAGATATATATCAATATACCCTAGATATATATCAATATACCTCAGATATATATCAATATACCCTAGATTTATATCAATATACCCTAGATTTATATCAATATACCTCAGATATATATCAATATACCCTAGATTTATATCAATATACCCTATATTTATATCAATATACCCTAGATATATATCAATATACCCTAGATTTATATGAATATACCCTAGATATATATTAATATACCTTATATTTATATCAATACCCCCTAGTTTTATATCAATACACCCTAGATTTATATCAATATACCCCAGATTTATATCAATATACCTTAGTTTTATATCAATATACTCTAGATTTATAACAATATACCCTAGATATATATCAATATACCCCAGATTTATATCAATATACCCTAGATTTATATCAATATACCCTAGATATATATCAATATACCTTATATTTATATAAATATACCCTAGATTTATATTAATATACCCTAGATTTATATCAATACCCCCTAGTTTTATATCAATATACCCTAGATTTATATCAATATACCCTAGATTTATATCAATATACCCTAGATTTATATCAATATAACAATGATTTATATCAATATACCCTAGATTTATATCAATATAACAATGATTTATATCAATATACCCTAGATTTATATCAATATAACAATGATTTATATCAATACACCCTAGATTTATATCAATACACCCTAGATTTATATCAATATACCTTAGATTGATATCAATATACCCTAGATTTATATCAATATACCCTAGATTTATATCAATATACACTAGATTTATATCAATACACCCTAGATTTATATCAATATCCCCTAGATTTATATCAATATACCCTAGATATATATCAATATACCCTAGATTTATATCAATATACCCTAGATTTATATCAATATACCTCAGATATATATCAATATACGCTAGATTTATATCAATATACCCTATATTTATATCAATATACCCTAGATATATATCAATATACCCTAGATTTATATGAATATACCCTAGATATATATTAATATACCTTATATTTATATCAATACCCCCTAGTTTTATATCAATACACCCTAGATTTATATCAATATACCCCAGATTTATATCAATATACCTTAGTTTTATATCAATATACTCTAGATTTATAACAATATACCCTAGATATATATCAATATACCCCAGATTTATATGAATATACCCTAGATTTATATCAATACACTTAGATTTATATCAATACCTCCGAGATTTATAGCAATATACCCTAGATTTATCTCAATATACCCTATATTTATATCAATATACCCTAGATTTATATCAATATACCCTAGAATCATATCTATATACCCTAGATATATCTCAATATACCCTAGATTTATATCAATATACCCTAGATATATATCAATATACCCTAGAATCATATCAATATACCTTAGATATATATCAATGTACCCTAGAGTTATATCAATATACCCTAGATTTATATCAATATACCCGAGATTTATATCAATATACCCTAGATATATATTAATATACCCTAGATTTATATCAATATACCCTAGATTTATATCAATATACCCTAGATTTATATTAATATACCCTAGATTTATATCAATATAGCCTAGATTTATATCAATATACCCTAGATTTATACTAATATACCCTAGATCTATATCAATATACCCTAGATTTATATCAATACACCCTAGTTTAATATCAATATACCCTAGATATATATTAATATACCCTAGATTTATCTCAATATACCCTAGATTTATATCAATATACCCTAGATTTATCTCAATATACCCTATATTTATATCAATATACCCTAGATTTATATCAATATACCCTAGAATCATATCTATATACCCTAGATTTATATCAATATACCCTAGATATATATCAATATACCCTAGATTTATATCAATATACCCTAGAATCATATCTATATACCCTAGATTTATATCAATATACCCTAGATTTATATCAATATACCCTAGATTTATATCAATATACACTAGATTTATATCAATATACCCTAGATTTATATCAATATACCCTAGATTTATATCAATATACCCTAGATTTATATCAATATACACTAGATTTATATCAATATACCCTAGATATATATCAATATACCCTAGATTTATATCAATATACCCTAGATATATATCAATATACCCTAGATTTATATCAATATACACTAGATTTATATCAATATACCCTAGATTTATATTAATATACCCTAGATATATATCAATATACCCTAGATTTATATCAATATACCCTAGATTTATATCAATATACCCTAGATTTATATCAATACTCCCTAGAGTTATATCAATATACCCTAGATTTATATCAATATACCCTAGATTTATATTAATATACCCTAGATTTATATCAATATAACAATGATTTCTATTAATATACCCTAGATTTATATCAATATACCCTAGATTTATATTAATATACCCTAGATTTATATCAATATAACAATGATTTATATCAATATACCCTAGATTTATATCAATATACCCTAGATATATATCAATATACCCTAGATTTATATCAATATAACAATGATTTCTATTAATATACCCTAGAGTTATATCAATATACCCTAGATTTATATCAATATACCCTAGATTTATATCAATATAACAATGATTTCTATTAATGTACCCTAGATTTATATCAATATACCCTAGACTTATATCAATATAACCTAGATTTATATCAATATACCAATGATTTATATCAATATACCCTAGATTTATATCAATATACCCTACATTTATAGCAATATACCCTAGATTTATATCAATATACCCTAGATTTATATCAATATATCCTAGATTTATATCAATATACCCTAGATTTATATCAATATACCCTAGATATATATCAATATACCCTAGATATATATCAATATACCCTAGATATATATCAATATACCCTAGATATATATCAATATACCTCAGATATATATCAATATACCCTAGATTTATATCAATATACCCTAGATTTATATCAATATACCTCAGATATATATCAATATACCCTAGATTTATATCAATATACCCTATATTTATATCAATATACCCTAGATATATATCAATATACCCTAGATTTATATGAATATACCCTAGATATATATTAATATACCTTATATTTATATCAATACCCCCTAGTTTTATATCAATACACCCTAGATTTATATCAATATACCCCAGATTTATATCAATATACCTTAGTTTTATATCAATATACTCTAGATTTATAACAATATACCCTAGATATATATCAATATACCCCAGATTTATATCAATATACCCTAGATTTATATCAATATACCCTAGATATATATCAATATACCTTATATTTATATAAATATACCCTAGATTTATATTAATATACCCTAGATTTATATCAATACCCCCTAGTTTTATATCAATATACCCTAGATTTATATCAATATACCCTAGATTTATATCAATATACCCTAGATTTATATCAATATAACAATGATTTATATCAATATACCCTAGATTTATATCAATATAACAATGATTTATATCAATATACCCTAGATTTATATCAATATAACAATGATTTATATCAATACACCCTAGATTTATATCAATACACCCTAGATTTATATCAATATACCTTAGATTGATATCAATATACCCTAGATTTATATCAATATACCCTAGATTTATATCAATATACACTAGATTTATATCAATACACCCTAGATTTATATCAATATCCCCTAGATTTATATCAATATACCCTAGATATATATCAATATACCCTAGATTTATATCAATATACCCTAGATTTATATCAATATACCTCAGATATATATCAATATACGCTAGATTTATATCAATATACCCTATATTTATATCAATATACCCTAGATATATATCAATATACCCTAGATTTATATGAATATACCCTAGATATATATTAATATACCTTATATTTATATCAATACCCCCTAGTTTTATATCAATACACCCTAGATTTATATCAATATACCCCAGATTTATATCAATATACCTTAGTTTTATATCAATATACTCTAGATTTATAACAATATACCCTAGATATATATCAATATACCCCAGATTTATATCAATATACCCTAGATTTATATCAATACACTTAGATTTATATCAATACCTCCGAGATTTATAGCAATATACCCTAGATTTATATCAATATACCCTAGATATATATCAATATACCCTAGATTTACATCAATGTACCCTAGATTTATATCAATATACCCTAGATTTCTATCAATATACCCTAGTTATATATCAATATCGCCTAGATTTATATCAATACACCCTAGATTTATATCAATATACCCTAGACTTATATCAATATACCCTAGATTTATATCAATATACCCTAGACTTATATCAATATACCCTAGATTTATATCAATATACCTTAAATTTATATCAATATACCCTAGATATATATCAATATACCCTAGATTTATATCAATATAGCCTAGATTTCTATTAATATACCCTAGATTTATATCAGTACAACCTAGATTTATATCAATATACCCTAGATATATATCAATATACGCTAGATTTATATCAATATACCCTAGATTTATATCAATATACCCTAGATTTATATCAATATACCCTAGATTTATATCAATATACCTCAGATTTATATCAATATACCCTAGATTTATATCAATATACACTAGATTTATATCAATATACCTTAGATTTATATCAATATACTTTAGTTTTATTTTAATATATCCTAGAGTTATATCAATAAACCCTAGATTTATATCAATATACCTTAGATATATATCAATATACCCTAGATTTATATCAATATAGCGTAGTTGTATATCAATATACCCTAGATTTATATCAATATACCCTAGATATATATCAATATACCCTAGATTTATATCAATATAGCCTAGATTTCTATTAATATACCCTAGATTTATATCAATACAACCTAGATTTATCTCAATATACCCTAGATTTATAGCAATATACCCTAGATTTATATCAATACAACCTAGATTTATATCAATATACCCTAGATATATATCAATATACGCTAGATTTATATCAATATACCCTAGATTTATATCGATATACCCTAGATATATATCAAAACACATTAGATTTATGTCAATATACCCTAGATTTATCTCAATATACCCTATATTTATATCAATATACCCTAGATTTATATCAATATACCCTAGAATCATATCTATATACCCTAGATATATCTCAATATACCCTAGATTTATATCAATATACCCTAGATATATATCAATATACCCTAGAATCATATCAATATACCTTAGATATATATCAATGTACCCTAGAGTTATATCAATATACCCTAGATTTATATCAATATACCCGAGATTTATATCAATATACCCTAGATATATATTAATATACCCTAGATTTATATCAATATACCCTAGATTTATATCAATATACCCTAGATTTATATTAATATACCCTAGATTTATATCAATATAGCCTAGATTTATATCAATATACCCTAGATTTATACTAATATACCCTAGATCTATATCAATATACCCTAGATTTATATCAATACACCCTAGTTTAATATCAATATACCCTAGATATATATTAATATACCCTAGATTTATCTCAATATACCCTAGATTTATATCAATATACCCTAGATTTATCTCAATATACCCTATATTTATATCAATATACCCTAGATTTATATCAATATACCCTAGAATCATATCTATATACCCTAGATTTATATCAATATACCCTAGATATATATCAATATACCCTAGATTTATATCAATATACCCTAGAATCATATCTATATACCCTAGATTTATATCAATATACCCTAGATTTATATCAATATACCCTAGATTTATATCAATATACACTAGATTTATATCAATATACCCTAGATTTATATCAATATACCCTAGATTTATATCAATATACACTAGATTTATATCAATATACCCTAGATATATATCAATATACCCTAGATTTATATCAATATACCCTAGATATATATCAATATACCCTAGATTTATATCAATATACACTAGATTTATATCAATATACCCTAGATTTATATTAATATACCCTAGATATATATCAATATACCCTAGATTTATATCAATATACCCTAGATTTATATCAATATACCCTAGATTTATATCAATACTCCCTAGAGTTATATCAATATACCCTAGATTTATATCAATATACCCTAGATTTATATTAATATACCCTAGATTTATATCAATATAACAATGATTTCTATTAATATACCCTAGATTTATATCAATATACCCTAGATTTATATTAATATACCCTAGATTTATATCAATATAACAATGATTTATATCAATATACCCTAGATTTATATCAATATACCCTAGATATATATCAATATACCCTAGATTTATATCAATATAACAATGATTTCTATTAATATACCCTAGAGTTATATCAATATACCCTAGATTTATATCAATATACCCTAGATTTATATCAATATAACAATGATTTCTATTAATGTACCCTAGATTTATATCAATATACCCTAGACTTATATCAATATAACCTAGATTTATATCAATATACCAATGATTTATATCAATATACCCTAGATTTATATCAATATACCCTACATTTATAGCAATATACCCTAGATTTATATCAATATACCCTAGATTTATATCAATATATCCTAGATTTATATCAATATACCCTAGATTTATATCAATATACCCTAGATATATATCAATATACCCTAGATATATATCAATATACCCTAGATATATATCAATATACCCTAGATATATATCAATATACCTCAGATATATATCAATATACCCTAGATTTATATCAATATACCCTAGATTTATATCAATATACCTCAGATATATATCAATATACCCTAGATTTATATCAATATACCCTATATTTATATCAATATACCCTAGATATATATCAATATACCCTAGATTTATATGAATATACCCTAGATATATATTAATATACCTTATATTTATATCAATACCCCCTAGTTTTATATCAATACACCCTAGATTTATATCAATATACCCCAGATTTATATCAATATACCTTAGTTTTATATCAATATACTCTAGATTTACAATATACCCTAGATATATATCAATATACCCCAGATTTATATCAATATACCCTAGATTTATATCAATATACCCTAGATATATATCAATATACCTTATATTTATATAAATATACCCTAGATTTATATTAATATACCCTAGATTTATATCAATACCCCCTAGTTTTATATCAATATACCCTAGATTTATATCAATATAACAATGATTTATATCAATATACCCTAGATTTATATCAATATGACAATGATTTATATCAATATACCCTAGATTTATATCAATATAACAATGATTTATATCAATACACCCTAGATTTATATCAATACACCCTAGATTTATATCAATATACCTTAGATTGATATCAATATACCCTAGATTTATATCAATATACCCTAGATATATATCAATATACACTAGATTTATATCAATACACCCTAGATTTATATCAATATCCCCTAGATTTATATCAATATACCCTAGATATATATCAATATACCCTAGATTTATATCAATATACCCTAGATTTATATCAATATACCTCAGATATATATCAATATACGCTAGATTTATATCAATATACCCTATATTTATATCAATATACCCTAGATATATATCAATATACCCTAGATTTATATGAATATACCCTAGATATATATTAATATACCTTATATTTATATCAATACCCCCTAGTTTTATATCAATACACCCTAGATTTATATCAATATACCCCAGATTTATATCAATATACCTTAGTTTTATATCAATATACTCTAGATTTATAACAATATACCCTAGATATATATCAATATACCCCAGATTTATATCAATATACCCTAGATTTATATCAATACACTTAGATTTATATCAATACCTCCGAGATTTATAGCAATATACCCTAGATTTATATCAATATACCCTAGATATATATCAATATACCCTAGATTTACATCAATGTACCCTAGATTTATATCAATATACCCTAGATTTCTATCAATATACCCTAGTTATATATCAATATCGCCTAGATTTATATCAATACACCCTAGATTTATATCAATATACCCTAGACTTATATCAATATACCCTAGATTTATATCAATATACCCTAGACTTATATCAATATACCCTAGATTTATATCAATATACCTTAAATTTATATCAATATACCCTAGATATATATCAATATACCCTAGATTTATATCAATATAGCCTAGATTTCTATTAATATACCCTAGATTTATATCAGTACAACCTAGATTTATATCAATATACCCTAGATATATATCAATATACGCTAGATTTATATCAATATACCCTAGATTTATATCAATATACCCTAGATTTATATCAATATACCCTAGATTTATATCAATATACCTCAGATTTATATCAATATACCCTAGATTTATATCAATATACACTTGATTTATATCAATATACCTTAGATTTATATCAATATACTTTAGTTTTATTTTAATATATCCTAGAGTTATATCAATAAACCCTAGATTTATATCAATATACCTTAGATATATATCAATATACCCTAGATTTATATCAATATAGCGTAGTTGTATATCAATATACCCTAGATTTATATCAATATACCCTAGATATATATCAATATACCCTAGATTTATATCAATATAGCCTAGATTTCTATTAATATACCCTAGATTTATATCAATACAACCTAGATTTATCTCAATATACCCTAGATTTATAGCAATATACCCTAGATTTATATCAATACAACCTAGATTTATATCAATATACCCTAGATATATATCAATATACGCTAGATTTATATCAATATACCCTAGATTTATATCAATATACCCTAGATTTATATCAATATACCCTAGATTTATATCAATATACCTTAGATTTATATCAATATACCCTAGATTTATATCAATATACCCTAGATTTATATCAATATACCTTAGATTTATATAAATATACCCTAGATTTATATCAATATACACTAGATTTATATCAATACACCCTAGATTTATATCAATATACCTTAGATATATATCAATATACCCTAGATTTATATCAATATACCCAAGATTTATATCAATATAACCTAGATATATAACAATATACCCTAGATTTATACTAATATACCCTAGATCTATATCAATATTCCCTAGATTTATATCAATATACCCTTGATTGATATCAGTATACCCTATATTTATATCAATATACCTTAGATTTATATCAATATACCCTAGAATCATATCAATATACCTTAGATTTATATCAATATACCCTAGATTTATATCAATATACCCTAGATTTATATCAATATACCCTAGATTTATATCAATATACCTTAGTTTTATATCAATATAGCCTAGTTTTATATCAATATACCCTAGATTTATATCAATATACCCTAAATTTATATCAATACACCCTAGTTTTGTATTAATATACCCTAGATTTCTATCAATATACCCTAGATTTATATCAATATACCTTAGATATAAATCAATATACCCTAGATTTATATCAATATACCCTAGATTTATAACAATATACCCTAGATTTATATCAATATACCCTAGAATTATATTAAAACACCCTAGATTTATATCAATATACCCTAGATTTATATCAATATACACTAGATTTATATCAATATACCTTAGATTTATATCAATATACTTTAGTTTTATTTTAATATATCCTAGAGTTATATCAATAAACCCTAGATTTATATCAATATACCTTAGATATATATCAATATACCCTAGATTTATATCAATATAACGTAGTTGTATATCAATATACCCTAGATTTATATCAATATACCCTAGATATATATCAATATACCCTAGATTTATATCAATATAGCCTAGATTTCTATTAATATACCCTAGATTTATATCAATACAACCTAGATTTATCTCAATATACCCTAGATTTATAGCAATATACCCTAGATTTATATCAATACAACCTAGATTTATATCAATATACCCTAGATATATATCAATATACGCTAGATTTATATCAATATACCCTAGATTTATATCAATATACCCTAGATTTATATCAATATACCCTAGATTTATATCAATATACCTTAGATTTATATCAATATACCCTAGATTTATATCAATATACCCTAGATTTATATCAATATACCTTAGATTTATATAAATATACCCTAGATTTATATCAATATACACTAGATTTATATCAATACACCCTAGATTTATATCAATATACCTTAGATATATATCAATATACCCTAGATTTATATCAATATACCCAAGATTTATATCAATATAACCTAGATATATAACAATATACCCTAGATTTATACTAATATACCCTAGATCTATATCAATATTCCCTAGATTTATATCAATATACCCTTGATTGATATCAGTATACCCTATATTTATATCAATATACCTTAGATTTATATCAATATACCCTAGAATCATATCAATATACCTTAGATTTATATCAATATACCCTAGATTTATATCAATATACCCTAGATTTATATCAATATACCCTAGATTTATATCAATATACCTTAGTTTTATATCAATATAGCCTAGTTTTATATCAATATACCCTAGATTTATATCAATATACCCTAAATTTATATCAATACACCCTAGTTTTGTATCAATATACCCTAGATTTCTATCAATATACCCTAGATTTATATCAATATACCTTAGATATAAATCAATATACCCTAGATTTATATCAATATACCCTAGATTTATAACAATATACCCTAGATTTATATCAATATACCCTAGAATTATATTAAAACACCCTAGATTTATATCAATATACCCTAGATTTATATCAATATACCTTAGATTTATATCAAAACACCCTAGATTTATAACAATATACCTTAGATTTATATCAATATACCCTAAATTTATATCAATACACCCTAGATTTATATCAATATACCCTAGATTTATATCAATATACCCTAAATTTATATCAATACACCCTAGTTTTGTATCAATATACCCTAGATTTATATCAATATACCCTAGATTTATATCAATATACCCTAGATTTATATCAACATACCTTAGCTTATATGAATATACCCTAGATTTATACCAATATACCATAGATTCATATCAATATACCCTAGATTTATATCAATATACCTTAGCTTATATCAATATACCCTAGATTTATACCAATATACCATAGATTCATATCAATACACCCTAGATTTATATCAATATACCCTAGATTCATATCAATATACCTTAGATATAAATCAATATACCCTAGATTTATATCAATATTCCCTAGATTTATATCAATATACCCTAGATTTATATCAATATACCCTAGATTTATTACAATATACCTTAGATTTATATCAATATACCCTAGATTTATATCAATATTCCCTAGATATATATAAGTATACCCTAGTTGTAAATCAATATACCCTATATTTATATCAATATACCTTAGATATATATCAATATACCTTAAGATTTTATCAATATACCCTAGTTTTATATCAATATACCCTAGATTTATATCAATATACCAATGATTTATATCAATATACCCTAGATTTATATCAATATACCCTAGATTTATATCAATATAGCCTAGATTTATATCAATACACCCTAGATTTATATCAATACACCCTAGATTTATATCAATACCCCCTAGTTTTATATCAATATACCCTAGATTTATATCAATACAACCTAGATTTATATCAATATACACTAGATTTATATCAATATACCCTAGATTTATATCAATATACCCTAGATTTATATCAATATACCCTAGATTTATATCAATATACCCTAGATTTATATCAATATACCCTAGATTTATGTCAATATACCCTAGATTTATACCAATATACCTTAGATTTATATCTATATACCTTAGATTGATATCAATATACCCTAGATTTATATCTATATCCCCTAGATTTATATCAATATACCCTAGATTTATATCAATATACCCTAGATTTATATCAATATACCCTACATTTATATCAATATACCCTAGATTTATATCAATATACCCTAGATTTATGTCAATATACCCTAGAATTATATCAATATACCCTAGATTTATACCAATATACCTTAGATTTATATCTATATACCCTAGATTTATATCTATATCCCCTAGATTTATATCAATATACCCTAGATTTATATCAATATACCCTAGATTTATATCAATATACCCTAGATTTATATCAATATACCCTAGATTTATATCAATATAACCTAGATATATATCAATATACCCTAGATTTATATCAATATACCCTAGATTTATATCAATATACCCTAGATTTATATCAATATATCCTAGATATATATCAATATACCCTAGATATATATCAATATACCCTAGATTTATATCAATATACCCTAGATATATATCAATATACCCTAGATTTATATCAATATACCCTAGATATATATCAATATACCCTAGATTTATATCAATATACCCTAGATTTATATCAATATACCCTAGATTTATATCAATATATCCTAGATATATATCAATATACCCTAGATATATATCAATATACCCTAGATATATATCAATATACCCTAGATTTATATCAATATACCCTAGATTTATGTCAATATACCCTAGATTTATACCAATATACCTTAGATTTATATCTATATACCTTAGATTGATATCAATATACCCTAGATTTATATCTATATCCCCTAGATTTATATCAATATACCCTAGATTTATATCAATATACCCTACATTTATATCAATATACCCTAGATTTATATCAATATACCCTAGATTTATATCAATATACCCTAGATTTATACCAATATACCTTAGATTTATATCTATATACCCTAGATTTATATCTATATCCCCTAGATTTATATCAATATACCCTAGATTTATATCAATATACCCTAGATATATATCAATATACCCTAGATTTATATCAATATACCCTAGATTTATATCAATATACCCTAGATATATATCAATATACCCTAGATTTATATCAATATACCCTAGATATATATCAATATACCCTAGATTTATATCAATATACCCTAGATTTATATCAATATACCCTAGATTTATTACAATATACCTTAGATTTATATCAATATACCCTAGATTTATATCAATATTCCCTAGATATATATAGGTATACCCTAGTTGTAAATCAATATACCCTATATTTATATCAATATACCTTAGATATATATCAATATACCTTAGATATATATCAATATACCTTAAGATTTTATCAATATACCCTAGTTTTATATCAATATACCCTAGATTTATATCAATATACCAATGATTTATATCAATATACCCTAGATTTATATCAATATACCCTAGATTTATATCAATATAGCCTAGATTTATATCAATACACCCTAGATTTATATCAATACACCCTAGATTTATATCAATACCCCCTAGTTTTATATCAATATACCCTAGATTTATATCAATACAACCTAGATTTATATCAATATACACTAGATTTATATCAATATACCCTAGATTTATATCAATATACCCTAGATTTATATCAATATACCCTAGATTTATATCAATATACCCTAGATTTATATCAATATACCCTAGATTTATGTCAATATACCCTAGATTTATACCAATATACCTTAGATTTATATCTATATACCTTAGATTGATATCAATATACCCTAGATTTATATCTATATCCCCTAGATTTATATCAATATACCCTAGATTTATATCAATATACCCTAGATTTATATCAATATACCCTACATTTATATCAATATACCCTAGATTTATATCAATATACCCTAGATTTATGTCAATATACCCTAGATTTATATCAATATACCCTAGATTTATACCAATATACCTTAGATTTATATCTATATACCCTAGATTTATATCTATATCCCCTAGATTTATATCAATATACCCTAGATTTATATCAATATACCCTAGATTTATATCAATATACCCTAGATATATATCAATATACCCTAGATTTATATCAATATATCCTAGATATATATCAATATACCCTAGATATATATCAATATACCCTAGATTTATATCAATATACCCTAGATATATATCAATATACCCTAGATTTATATCAATATACCCTAGATTTATATCAATATATCCTAGATATATATCAATATACCCTAGATATATATCAATATACCCTAGATTTATATCAATATACCCTAGATATATATCAATATACCCTAGATTTATATCAATATACCCTAGATATATATCAATATACCCTAGATTTATATCAATATACCCTACATTTATATCAATATACCCTAGATTTATATCAATATACCCTAGATTTATGTCAATATACCCTAGATTTATATCAATATACCCTAGATTTATACCAATATACCTTAGATTTATATCTATATACCCTAGATTTATATCTATATCCCCTAGATTTATATCAATATACCCTAGATTTATATCAATATACCCTAGATTTATATCAATATACCCTACATATATATCAATATACCCTAGATTTATATCAATATATCCTAGATATATATCAATATACCCTAGATATATATCAATATACCCTAGATTTATATCAATATACCCTAGATATATATCAATATACCCTAGATTTATATCAATATACCCTAGATTTATATCAATATATCCTAGATATATATCAATATACCCTAGATATATATCAATATACCCTAGATTTATATCAATATACCCTAGATATATATCAATATACCCTAGATTTATATCAATATACCCTAGATTTATATCAATATATCCTAGATATATATCAATATACCCTAGATATATATCAATATACCCTAGATTTATATCAATATACCCTAGATATATATCAATATACCCTAGATTTATATCAATATACCCTAGATATATATCAATATAACCTAGATTTATATCAATATACCCTAGATTTATATCAATATACCCTAGTTGTATATCAATATTCTTTAGTTTTAAAATTCTTTTATTTCACTTACGATTTTTTATAATTTTAACTTTTTGTTATACATTTTACCTTTGCAGGTGTGGAATGCTACAGACTATAGTTGTATTAATACTGTGAGACCGAAATCTCACCTGATCCACGGAGATCTGAGCACCGTATATTACTCGAATATTTCGAAGACGTTTGCCTTTACAACAAATGTTCTGGCCACTCTCAGCATGAAGATTAAGTCAAAGTATATTTCTTGGTTCCTAAATCACATTGCAAAGTATTTTATGTAACTTATACACACACACACACACTCAGATAGACAGGCACATCATAGATACACATGCACATCATACACACACACGCGCACACACACACACATACACACACACATATATGCACACACACACACATCACACACACACAGAGATACACACACACACACACACACACATAGATACACACAGACATCACACACACCCATCACACATCCAACACACACACACACCCACACCCAACACACACACACCCACACCCAACACACACCCGGCACACACCCACACATACACCCAACACCCACACCCACACCCAACACACACACGCAACACACACCAACATACACTCCCGACGCACACACACATACACACACGCACACACCCAACACACACGCAACACACACACTCCCAACATCCACACCCAACGCACACACACACCCAACACACACCCACACACGCAACACATACATACACACACACCAACACATACACACACACAACAAAACAGTCACACCCGCCCAACACACACTCCCAATAAACGCACCCAACACACACCCACACACCTAACACACACTCACACACCCAACACATACACACCCAACACATACACACACACCCAACACACACTCAGCCATTGCCTTTCCCTTGGACAATATCAGTGGCATGGAGAGGGGAGACTGGTATACAGGGGAGACTACTGGTCTTCCACAAACAACCTTGCATCGACTTGTGTCTTGGAGCGGAAACTTTCTAGGTTCCCATCGTGACTGAAGGAGGTCATGACATAGTCTGTAGTGTAATGTGTGTGTGTAGTGATTATACTTTCAGAAACATTCTTTCCTGCTCAGAGTTCCTGAATCATGGAACAAACTACCTGCATCAGTTGTTAGCTGTCGAGACACTGCATCCTTTAAAACCTCCATGGAACAAACTACCTGCATCAGTTGTTAGCTGTCGAGACACTGCATCCTTTAAAACCTCCATGGAACAAACTACGTGCATCAGTTGTTAGCTGTCGAGACACTGCATCCTTTAAAACCTCCATGGAACAAACTACCTGCATCAGTTGTTAGCTGTCGAGACACTGCATCCTTTAAAGTCTCCATGAAACAAACTACCTGCATCAGTTGTTAGCTGTCGAGACACTGCATCCTTTAAGGCCTCCATGGAACAAACTACCTGCATCAGTTGTTAGCTGTCGAGACATTGCATCCTTTAAAACCTCCATGGAACAAACTACCTGCATCAGTTGTTAGCTGTCGAGACACTGCATCCTTTAAAACCTCCATGGAACAAACTACCTGCATCAGTTGTTAGCTGTCGAGACACTGCATCCTTTAAAACCTCCATGGAACAAACTACCTGCATCAGTTGTTAGCTGTCGAGACACTGCATCCTTTAAAACCTCCATGGAACAAACTACCTGCATCAGTTGTTAGCTGTCGAGACACTGCATCCTTTAAAACCTCCATGGAACAAACTACGTGCATCAGTTGTTAGCTGTCGAGACACTGCATCCTTTAAAACCTCCATGGAACAAACTACCTGCATCAGTTGTTAGCTGTCGAGACACTGCATCCTTTAAAACCTCCATGAAACAAACTACCTGCATCAGTTGTTAGCTGTCGAGACACTGCATCCTTTAAAACCTCCATGGAACAAACTACCTGCATCAGTTGTTAGCTGTCGAGACACTGCATCCTTTAAAACCTCCATGGAACAAACTACGTGCATCAGTTGTTAGCTGTCGAGACACTGCATCCTTTAAAACCTCCATGGAACAAACTACCTGCATCAGTTGTTAGCTGTCGAGACACTGCATCCTTTAAAGTCTCCATGAAACAAACTACCTGCATCAGTTGTTAGCTGTCGAGACACTGCATCCTTTAAGGCCTCCATGGAACAAACTACCTGCATCAGTTGTTAGCTGTCGAGACATTGCATCCTTTAAAACCTCCATGGAACAAACTACGTGCATCAGTTGTTAGCTGTCGAGACACTGCATCCTTTAAAACCTCCATGGAACAAACTACCTGCATCAGTTGTTAGCTGTCGAGACACTGCATCCTTTAAAACCTCCATGGAACAAACTACGTGCATCAGTTGTTAGCTGTCGAGACACTGCATCCTTTAAAACCTCCATGGAACAAACTACCTGCATCAGTTGTTAGCTGTCGAGACACTGCATCCTTTAAAGTCTCCATGAAACAAACTACCTGCATCAGTTGTTAGCTGTCGAGACACTGCATCCTTTAAAACCTCCATGGAACAAACTACCTGCATCAGTTGTTAGCTGTCGAGACACTGCTTCCTGTAAAGCCTCCATGCTTCCTGAGATTTACCAACACTACACTTGATAACCCCTCTCCTCCCCTCCATACATAAACATGAACACATGTATATCATGACTCATACACTGTTCACTTTCCTTGCATTTGTACATTATTCTATGTACGATACATGCACATTTGATGAATTGTAGTGCACCTGAGCACTACTCAATAATTTCATTATTATTATTATATATGCGGTGGATCGGCAGTATCGGTAAAGGGTCGGACGCTATGCTATGCTTTTCAGCAAAAAGTTACGGCCCTTTATGGTCTGAGTTCAAATCCCGCCGAGGTGAACTTTGCCTTTCATCCTTACGGGGTCGATAAAATAAAGTACCATTAATGCACTGGGATAATAGCTGGCCTTGTGCTAAAAGTAGAAACAAGTATTATGTATGTGTGTGTGAAATGTTCTATTATCTCTCTTTCAGGCCGAGTTACCAGTCTGTTTTCGATATCCCTGTAACCCATTCAGATCCTGTCACCAGCGTCAAATACAACAAGATTTTCAAGCATATTGTTTCTTGCTCTGAAGGATCTGTAAGTAAATATTTCTCATAGCAAAACAGGTTGATACTGAATAGTATTACTAAGTTAAATATTAGCATGATTCACAACAGAGTTGTATATGGGGGTATATAATGATACATTTATTAATAATTGTTTCTACATTAGGCACAAGGCCAGCAATTACCCAGTGCATTACTGGTACTTTATTTTATCGACCTCGTAAGGATGAAAGGCAAAGTTAACCTCGGCGGGATTTGAACTCAGACTGTAAAGGGACGTAACTATGCTAGAAAGCATGGCATCCAACCCTCTACCGATACTGCCAATATAATGAACTTACATAAGTCTCACTGTGGCTATTTTAAGCTGTGATCAAGACACAGATACCTCAGTTACTGTGTTAAAACACTAAACAGTAATGTTTCAGGAATTTTATCAATCATCAATGATGTTTATGCACTCAGTAAAAAGGTAGATAAACTGATAGCATATATATATAGAATGTTGCAAATAAAACATTGGCTGGTGATGTTCACTTACATATAGTATGAACCTGACTGGTTAGGATTAATTAGCAGTAGCACTATCCTAATATGGTTTATAACAGAGATGTATAGGAAGGGATAGCTGACAGAATTTGGTTTATAACAGTTGAAGGTAGACTATCTAGAGATATATAGGCAGGGATAGCTCACAGAATATGGTTTATAACAGCTGAAGGTAGACTATCTAGAGGTATATAGGATGGGATAGCTCACAGAATGTAGTTTATAACAGTTGAAGGTAGACTGTCTAGAGATGTATAGGAAGGGATAGCTCACAGAATATGGTTTATAACAGTTGAAGGTAGACTGTCTAGAGATATATAGGAAGGGATAGCTCACAGAATGTGGTTTATAACAGTTGAAGGTAGACTGTCTAGAGATGTATAGGAAGGGATAGCTCACAGAATATGGTTTATAACAGTTGAAGGTAGACTGTCTACAGATATATAGGAAGGAATAGCTTACAGAATATGGGTTATAACAGTTGAAGGTAGACTGTTTAGAGATGTATAGGAAGAGATAGCTCACAGAATATGGTTTATAACAGTTGAAGGTAGACTGTCTAGAGGTATATAGGAAGGGATAGCTCACAGAATTTGGTTTATAACAGTTGAAGGTAGACTATCTAGAGATGTATAGGAAGGGATAGCTCACAGAATATGGTTTATAACAGTTGAAGGTAGACTGTCTAGAGGTATATAGGAAGGGATAGCTTAGAGAATATGGCTTATAACAGTTGAAGGTAGACTGTCTAGAGGTGTTAGGAAGGGATAGCTTACAGAATATGGTTTATAACAGTTCGAGGTAGACTCTGTCTAGAGCTGTACAGGAAGGGATAGCTCACAGAATATGGTTTATAACAGTTGAAGGTAGACTGTCTAGAGATATTTAGGAAGGGATAGCTCACAGAATATGGTTTATAACAGTTGAAGGTAGACGCTGTCTAGAGATGTAGAGCAAGGGATAGCTTACAGAATATGGTTTATAACAGTTGAAGGTAGACTGTCTAGAGATATATAGGAAGGGATAGCTTACAGAATATGGTTCATAACTGTTGAAGGTAGACTGTCTAGAGATGTATAGGAAGGGATAGCTCACAGAATATGGTTTATAACAGATGAGGTAGACTGTCTAGAGATATATAGGATGGGATAGCTCACAGAATATGGTTTATAACAGTTGAAGGTAGACTGTCTAGAGATGTATATGAAGGGATAGCTCACAGAATATGGTTTATAACAGTTGAATGTAGATTGTCTATAGATATATAGGCAGGGATAGCTGACAGAATATGGTTTATAACAGTTGAAGGTAGACTCTGTCTAGAGATATATAGGAAGGGATAGCTCACAGAATATGGTTTATAACAGTTGAAAGTAGACTGTCTAGAGATATATAGGAAGGGATAGCTGACAGAATATGGTTTATAACAGTTGAAGGTAAACTGTCTAGGGATATATAGGAAGGGATAGCTCACAGAATATGGTTTATAACAGTTGAAGGTAGACTGTCCAAAGGTATATAGGATGGGATAGCTCACAGAATATGGTTTATAACAGTTGAAGGTAGACTGTCTAGAGATGTATAGGAAGGGATAGCTCACAGAATATGGTTTATAACAGTTGAAGGTAGACTGTCTAGTGGTATATAGGAAGGGATAGCTCACAGATTATGGTTTATAACAGTTGAAGGTAGACTGTCTAGAGGTATATAGGAAGGGATAGCTCAGAGAATATGGCTTATAACAGTTGAAGGTAGACTGTCTAGAGGTGTTAGGAAGGGATAGCTGACAGAATACGGTTTATAACAGTTGAAAGTAGACTCTGTCTAGAGATATATAGGAAGGGATAGCTTACAGAATATGGTTTGTAACAGTTGAAGGTAGACTGTCTAGAGGTGTTAGGAAGGGATAGCTGACAGAATATGGTTTATAACAGTTGAAGGTAGACTTTGTCTAGAGATATATAGGAAGGGATAGCTTACAGAATATGGTTTATAACAGTTGAAGGTAGACTGTCTAGAGGTATATAGGAAGGGATAGCTCACAGAATATGGTTTATAACAGTTGAAGCTAGACTGTCTAGAGATATTTAGGAAGGGATAGCTCACAGAATATGGTTTATAACAGTTGAGGATAGACTGTCTAGAGATATATAGGAAGGGATAGCTCACAGAATATGGTTTATAACGGTTGAAGGTAGACTGTCTAGAGTTATATAGGAAGGGATAGCTGATAGAATATGGTTTATAACAGTTGAAGATAGACTGTCTAGAGATATATAGGAAGGGATAGCTCACAGAATATGGTTTATAACAGTTGAAGGTAGACTCTCTCTAGAGATGTAGAGCAAGGGATAGCTTACAGAATATGGTTTATAACAGTTGAAGGTAGACTGTCTAGAGGTATATAGGAAGGGATAGCTCACAGAATATGGTTTATAACAGTTGAAGGTAGACTCTCTCTAGAGATGTAGAGCAAGGGATAGCTTACAGAATATGGTTTATAACAGTTGAATGTAGATTGTCTATAGATATATAGGAAGGGATAGCTGACAGAATATGGTTCATAACAGTTGAAGGTAGACTCTGTCTAGAGATATATAGGAAGGGATAGCTCACAGAATATGGTTTATAACAGTTGAAAGTAGACTGTCTAGAGATATATAGGAAGGGATAGCTGACAGAATATGGTTTATTACAGTTGAAGGTAGACTGTCTAGGGATATATAGGAAGGGATAGCTCCCAGAATATGGTTTATAACAGTTGAAGGTAGACTGTCTAGAGATGTATAGGAAGGGATAGCTGATAGAATATGGTTTATAACAGTTGAAGGTAGACTGTCTAGAGGTATATAGGAAGGGATAGCTCACAGAATATGGTTTATAACAGTTGAAGGTAGACTGTCTAGAGATGTATGGGAAGGGATAGCTTACAGAATATGGTTTATAACAGTTGAAGGTAGAATCTGTCTAGAGATATATAAGAAGGGACATCTCACAGAATATGGTTCATAACAGTTGAAGGTAGACGGTCTAGAGGTGTATAGGAAGGGATAGCTTACAGAATATGGTTTATAACATTTGAAGGTAGAATGTCTAGATATGTATAGGATGGGATAGCTTACAGAATATGGTTTATAACAGTTGAAGGTAGAATGTCTAGAGATGTATAGGAAGGGCTAGCTGACAGAATATGGTTTATAACAGTTGAAGGTAGACTGTCTAGAGGTATATAGGGTGGGATAGCTCACAGAATATGGTATATAACAGTTGAACGTAGAATGTCTAGAGATATATAGGAAGGGATAGCTGACAGAATATGGTTTATCACAGTTGAAGGTAGACTGTCTAGGGATATATAGGAAGGGATAGCTCCCAGAATATGGTTTATAACAGTTGAAGGTAGACTGTCTAGAGATGTATAGGAAGGGATAGCTGATAGAATATGGTTTATAACAGTTGAAGGTAGACTGTCTAGAGGTATATAGGAAGGGATAGCTCACAGAATATGGTTTATAACAGTTGAAGGTAGACTGTCTAGAGATGTATGGGAAGGGATAGCTTACAGAATATGGTTTATAACAGTTGAAGGTAGAATCTGTCTAGAGATATATAAGAAGGGACATCTCACAGAATATGGTTCATAACAGTTGAAGGTAGACGGTCTAGAGGTGTATAGGAAGGGATAGCTTACAGAATATGGTTTATAACATTTGAAGGTAGAATGTCTAGATATGTATAGGATGGGATAGCTTACAGAATATGGTTTATAACAGTTGAAGGTAGAATGTCTAGAGATGTATAGGAAGGGCTAGCTGACAGAATATGGTTTATAACAGTTGAAGGTAGACTGTCTAGAGGTATATAGGGTGGGATAGCTCACAGAATATGGTATATAACAGTTGAACGTAGAATGTCTAGAGACATATAGGATGGGATAGCTTACAGAATAAGGTTTATAACAGTTGAAGGTAGACTGTCTAGAGATGTATGGGAAGGGATAGCTTACAGAATATGGTTTATAACAGTTGAAGGTAGAATCTGTCTAGAGATATATAAGAAGGGACATCTCACAGAATATGGTTCATAACAGTTGAAGGTAGACGGTCTAGAGGTGTATAGGAAGGGATAGCTTACAGAATATGGTTTATAACATTTGAAGGTAGAATGTCTAGATATGTATAGGATGGGATAGCTTACAGAATATGGTTTATAACAGTTGAAGGTAGAATGTCTAGAGATGTATAGGAAGGGCTAGCTGACAGAATATGGTTTATAACAGTTGAAAGTAGACTGTCTAGAGATATATAGGAAGGGATAGCTGACAGGATATGGTTTATAACAGTTGAAGGTAGAATGTCTAGAGATATATAGGAAGGGATAGCTTACAGAATAAGGTTTATAACAGTTGAAGGTAGACTGTCTAGTGATGTATAGGAAGGGATAGCTCACAGAATATGGTTCATAACAGTTGAAGGTAGACTGTCTAGAGGTGGAGGGGAAGGGATAACTTACATAATATGGTTTATAACAGTTGAAAGTAGACTGTCTAGAGGTATATAGGAAGGGATAGCTCACAGAATATGGTTTATAACAGTTGAAGGTAAACTGTCTAGAGGTGTAGGGGAAGGGATAACTTACATAATATGGTTTATAACAGTTGAAGGTAGACTGTCTAGAGATGTATAGGAAGGGATAGCTTACAGAATATGGTTTATAACAGTTGAAAGTAGACTGTCTAGAGATATATAGGAAGGGATAGCTGACAGGATATGGTTTATAACAGTTGAAGGTAGAATGTCTAGTGGTATATAGGAAGGGATAGCTCACAGAATGTGGTTTATAACAGATGAAGGTAGACTGTCTAGAGATATATAGGAAGGGATAGCTGACAGAATATGGTTTATAACAGTTGAAGGTAGACTGTCTAGAGATATATAGGAAGGGATAGCTCACAGAATATGGTTTATAACAGTTGAAGGTAGACTGTCTAGAGATATGAAGGAAGGGATAGCTCACAGAATATGTTTTATAACAGTTGAAGGTAGACTCTGTCTAGAGGTATATAGGAAGGAATAGCTTACAGAATATGGTTTATAACAGTTGAAGGTAGACTGTCTAAAGATATATAGGAAGGGATAGCTGACAGAATATGGTTTATAACAGTTGAAGGTAGACTGTCTAGAGATATATAGGAAGGGATAGCTCACAGAATGTGGTTTATAACAGTTGAAGGTAGACTGTCTAGAGATGTATAGGTAGGGATAGCTCACAGAATATGGTTTATAACAGTTGAAGGTAGACTGTCTACAGATATATAGGAAGGGATAGCTTACAGAATATGGGTTATAACAGTTGAAGGTAGACTGTCTAGAGGTGTTAGGAAGGGATAGCTTACAGAATATGGTTTATAACAGTTCAAGGTAGACTCTGTCTAGAGCTGTACAGGAAGGGATAGCTCACAGAATATGGTTTATAACAGTTGAAGGTAGACTGTCTAGAGATATTAAGGAAGGGATAGCTCACAGAATATGGTTTATAACAGTTGAAGGTAGACTCTGTCTAGAGATGTAGAGCAAGGGATAGCTTACAGAATATGGTTTATAACAGTTGAAGGTAGACTGTCTAGAGATATATAGGAAGTGATAGCTTACAGAATATGGTTCATAGCTGTTGAAGGTAGACTGTCTAGAGATGTATAGGAAGGGATAGCTCACAGAATATGGTTTATAACAGTTGAGGTAGACTGTCTAGAGATATATAGGATGGGATAGCTCACAGAATATGGTTTATAACAGTTGAAGGTAGACTGTCTAGAGATGTATATGAAGGGATAGCTCACAGAATATGGTTTATAACAGTTGAATGTAGATTGTCTATAGATATATAGGCAGGGATAGCTCACAGAATATGGTTTATAACAGTTGAAGGTAGACTCTGTCTAGAGATATATAGGAAGGGATAGCTCACAGAATATGGTTTATAACAGTTGAAAGTAGACTGTCTAGAGATATATAGGAAGGGATAGCTGACAGAATATGGTTTATAACAGTTGAAGGTAAACTGTCTAGAGGTATATAGGATGGGATAGCTCACAGAATATGGTTTATAACAGTTGAAGGTAGACTCTGTCTAGAGATATATAGGAAGGGATAGCTCACATAATATGGTTTATAACAGTTGAAGGTAGACTGTAGTTGTATATAGGAAGGGATAGATTACAGAATATGGTTATTAACAGTTGAAGGTAGACTGTCTAGAGGTATATAGGATGGGATAGCTCACATAATATGGTTTATAACAGTTGAAGGTAGACTCTGTCTTGAGGTATATAGGAAGGGATAGCTTACAGTATATGGTTTATAACAGTTCAAAGTAGACTGTCTAGAGATATATAGGAAGGGATAGCTGACAGAATATGGTTTATAACAGTTGAAGGTAGACTCTCTCTAGAGCTGTACAGGAAGGCATAGCTGACAGAATATGGTTTATAACAGTTGAAGGTAGACTGTCTAGTGATGTATAGGAAGGGATAGCTCACAGAATATGGTTCATAACAGTTGAAGGTAGACTGTCTAGAGGTGTAGGGGAAGGGATAACTTACATAATATGGTTTATAACAGTTGAAAGTAGACTGTCTAGAGGTATATAGGAAGGGATAGCTCACAGAATATGGTTTATAACAGTTGAAGGTAGACTGTCTAGAGGTGTAGGGGAAGGGATAACTTACATAATATGGTTTATAACAGTTGAAGGTAGACTGTCTAGAGATGTATAGGAAGGGATTGCTTACAGAATATGGTTTATAACAGTTGAAAGTAGACTGTCTAGAGATATATAGGAAGGGATAGCTGACAGGATATGGTTTATAACAGTTGAAGGTAGAATGTCTAGAGATCTATAGGAAGGGATAGCTGACAGAATATGGTTTATAACAGTTGAAGGTAGACCGTCCAGAGATGTATGGGAAGGGATAACTTACAGAATATGGTTTATAACAGTTGAAGGCAGACTATCTATAGGTGTATAGGAAGAGATAGCTCACAGAATATGGTTTATAACAGTTGAAGGTAGACTGTCTAGAGATGTATAGGAAGGGCTAGCTCACATAATATGGTTGATAACAGTTGAAGGTAGACTGTCTAGTGGTATATAGGAAGGGATAGATTACAGAATATGGTTATTAACAGTTGAAGGTAGACTGTCTAGAAGTATATAGGATCGGATAGCTCACATAATATGTTTTATAACAGTTGAAGGTAGACTCTGTCTTGAGGTATATAGGAAGGGATAGCTGACAGAATATGGTTTATAACAGTTGAAAGTAGACTGTCTAGAGATATATAGGAAGGGATAGCTGACAGAATATGGTTTATAACAGTTGAAGGTAGACTGTCGAGAGATATATAGGAAGAGATAGCTCACAGAATATGGTTTATAACAGTTGAAGGTAGACTGTCTAGAGATGTATAGGAAGGGCTAGCTCACATAATATGGTTGATAACAGTTGAAGGTAGACTGTCTAGTGGTATATAGGAAGGGATAGATTACAGAATATGGTTATTAACAGTTGAAGGTAGACTGTCTAGAAGTATATAGGATCGGATAGCTCACATAATATGTTTTATAACAGTTGAAGGTAGACTCTGTCTAGAGGTATATAGGAAGGGATAGATTACAGAATATGGTTTATAACAGTTGAAGGTAGACTCTCTCTAGAGCTGTACAGGAAGGGATAGCTGACAGAATATGGTTTATAACAGTTGAAGGTAGACTGTCTAGTGGTATATAGGAAGGGAGAGCTCCCAGAATATAGTTTATAAGAGTTGAAGGTAGACTGTCTACAGGTATATAGGAAGCGATAGCTCACAGAATATGGTTTATAACAGTTGAAGGTAGACTGTCTAGAGATATATAGGAAGGGATAGCTGACAGGATATGGTTTATAACAGTTGAAGGTAGAATGTCTAGAGATATATAGGAAGGGATAGCTTACAGAATAAGGTTTATAACAGTTGAAGTTAGACTGTCTAGAGATATATAGGAAGGGATAGCTCACAGAATATGTTTTATAACAGTTGAAGGTAGACTCTCCAGAGATGTATGGGAAGGGATAACTTACATAATATGGTTTATAACAGTTGAAGGCAGACTATCTATAGGTGTATATGAAGGGATAGCTCACAGAATATGGTTTATAACAGTTGAAGGTAGACTGTCTAGAGATGTATAGGAAGGGCTAGCTCACATAATATGGTTTATAACAGTTGAAGGTAGACTGTCTAGAGATGTATAGGAAGGGCTAGCTCACATAATATGGTTGATAACAGTTGAAGGCAGACTATCTATAGGTGTATATGAAGGGATAGCTCACAGAATATGGTTTATAACAGTTGAAGGTAGACTATCTATAGGTGTATAGGAAGAGATAGCTCACAGAATATGGTTTATAACAGTTGAAGGTAGACTGTCTAGAGATGTATAGGAAGGGAGAGCTCCCAGAATATAGTTTATAAGAGTTGAAGGTAGACTGTCTAGAGGTATATAGGAAGCGATAGCTCACAGAATATGGTTTATAACAGTTGAAGGTAGACTGTTTAGAGATATATAGGAAGGGATAGCTGACAGGATATGTTTTATAACAGTTGAAGGTAGAATGTCTAGAGATATATAGGAAGGGATAGCTTACAGAATAAGGTTTATAACAGTTGAAGTTAGACTGTCTAGAGATCTATAGGAAGGGATAGCTCACAGAATATGTTTTATAACAGTTGAAGGTAGACTCTCCAGACATGTATGGGAAGGGATAACTTACATAATATGGTTTATAACAGTTGAAGGCAGACTATCTATAGGTGTATATGAAGGGATAGCTCACAGAATATGGTTTATAGCAGTTGAAGGTAGACTGTCTAGAGATGTATAGGAAGGGCTAGCTCACATAATATGGTTTATAACAGTTGAAGGTAGACTGTAGTGGTATATAGGAAGGGATAGATTACAGAATATGGTTATTAACAGTTGAAGGTAGACTGTCTAGAGGTATATAGGATGGGATAGCTCACATAATATGGTTCATAACAGTTGAAGGTAGACTCTGTCTTGAGGTATATAGGAAGGGATAGCTTACAGAATATGGTTTATAACAGTTGAAAGTAGACTGTCTAGAGATATATAGGAAGGGATAGCTGACAGAATATGGTTTATAACAGTTGAAGGTAGACTGTCGAGAGATATATAGGAAGGGATAGCTGACAGAATTTGGTTTATAACAGTTGAAGGTAGACTGCCTAGAGATGTATAGGAAGGGCTAGCTCACATAATATGGTTTATAACAGTTGAAGGTAGACTGTCTAGTGGTATATAGGAAGGGATAGATTACAGAATATGGTTATTAACAGTTGAAGGTAGACCGTCTAGAGGTATATAGGATAGGATAGCTCACAGAATATGGTTTATAACAGTTGAAGGTAGACTGTCTAGAGATATATAGGAAGGGATAGCTCACATAATATGGTTTATAACAGTTGAAGGTAGACTCTGTCTTGAGGTATATAGGAAGGGGTAGCTGACAGAATATGGTTTATAACAGTTGAAGGTAGACTCTGTCTAGAGATGTATAGGAAGGGATAGTTTACAGAATATGGTTTATAACAGTTGAAGGTAGACTGTCTAGAGATATATAGGAAGGGATAGCTGACAGGATATGGTTTATAACAGTTGAAGGTAGAATGTCTATAGATATATAGGAAGGGATAGCTTACAGAATAAGCTTTATAACAGTTGAATTTAGACTGTCTAGAGATCTATAGGAAGGGATAGCTGACAGGATATGGTTTATAACAGTTGAAGGTAGAATGTCTAGAGATATATAGGAAGGGATAGCTTACAGAATAAGCTTTATAACAGTTGAAGGTAGACTGTCTAGAAGTATATAGGATCGGATAGCTCACATAATATGTTTTATAACAGTTGAAGGTAGACTCTGTCTTGAGGTATATAGGAAGGGATAGCTTACAGAATATGGTTTATAACAGTTGAAAGTAGACTGTCTAGTGATGTATAGGAAGGGATAGCTCACAGAATATGGTTTATAACAGTTGAATGTAGACTGTCTAGAGGTGTAGGGGAAGGGATAACTTACATAATATGGTTTATAACAGTTTAAGGTAGACTGTCTAGAGGTATATAGGAAGGGATAGCTCACAGAATATGGTTTATAACAGTTGAAGGTAGACTGTCTCTAGAGCTGTACAGGAAGGGATAGCTGACAGAATATGGTTTATAACAGTTGAAGGTAGACTGTCTAGTGGTATATAGGAAGGGATAGCTCACAGAATATGGTTTATAACAGTTGAAGGTAGACTGTCTAGTGGTATATAGGAAGGGATAGCTCCCAGAATATGGTTTATAACAGTTGAAGGTAGACTGTCTAGAGGTGTAGGGGAAGGGATAACTTACATAATATGGTTTATAACAGTTGAAGGTAGACTGTCTAGAGGTGTATGGGAAGGGATAGCTTACAGAATATGGTTTATAACAGTTGAAGGTAGACTGTCTAGAGGTATATAGGAAGTGATAGCTCACAGAATATGGTTTATAACAGTTGAAGGTAGACTGTCTAGAGGTATATAGGATGGGATAGCTCACAGAATATGGTTTATAACAGTTGAAGGTAGACTGTCTAGAGGTATATAGGAAGGGATAGCTGACAGAATATGGTTTATAACAGTTGAAGGTAGACTGTTTAGAGATATATAGGAAGGGATAGCTCACAGAATATGGTTTATGACAGTTGAAGGTAGACTGTCGAGAGATATATAGGAAGGGATAGCTGACGGAATATGGTTTATAACAGTTGAAGGTAGACTGTCGAGAGATATATAGGAAGGGATAGCTGACAGAATTTGGTTTATAACAGTTGAAGGTAGACTGTCTAGAGATGTATAGGAAGGGCTAGCTCACATAATATGGTTTATAACAGTTGAAGGTAGACTGTCTAGTGGTATATAGGAAGGGATAGATTACAGAATATGGTTATTAACAGTTGAAGGTAGACTGTCTAGAGATATATAGGAAGGGATAGCTCACAGAATATGGTTTATAACAGTTGAAGGTAGACTGTCTAGAGATATATAGGAAGGGATAGCTCACATAATATGGTTTATAACAGTTGAAGGTAGACTCTGTCTTGAGGTATATAGGAAGGGGTAGCTGACAGAATATGGTTTATAACAGTTGAAGGTAGACTCTGTCTAGAGATGTATAGGAAGGGATAGTTTACAGAATATGGTTTATAACAGTTGAAGGTAGACTGTCTAGTGATGTATAGGAAGGGATAGCTCACAGAATATGGTTTATAACAGTTGAAGGTAGACTCTGTCTAGAGGTATATAGGAAGGGATAGCTCACAGAATATGGTTTATAACAGTTGAATGTAGACTGTCTAGAGGTGTAGGGGAAGGGATAACTTACATAATATGGTTTATAACAGTTTAAGGTAGACTGTCTAGAGGTATATAGGAAGGGATAGCTCACAGAATATGGTTTATAACAGTTGAAGGTAGACTGTCTAGAGATATATAGGAAGGGATAGCTGACAGGATATGGTTTATAACAGTTGAAGGTAGAATGTCTAGAGATATATAGGAAGGGATAGCTTACAGAATAAGCTTTATAACAGTTGAAGTTAGACTGTCTAGAGATCTATAGGAAGGGATAGCTCACAGAATATGTTTTATAACAGTTGAAGGTAGACTGTCCAGAGATGTATGGGAAGGGATAACTTACATAATATGGTTTATAACAGTTGAAGGCAGACTATCTCTAGGTGTATAGGAAGGGATAGCTCACAGAATATGGTTTATAACAGTTGAAGGTAGACTTTCTAGAGATGTATAGGAAGGGCTAGCTCACATAATATGGTTTATAACAGTTGAAGGTAGACTGTAGTGGTATATAGGAAGGGATAGATTACAGAATATGGTTATTAACAGTTGAAGGTAGACTGTCTAGAGGTATATAGGATGGGATAGCTCACATAATATGGTTTATAACAGTTGAAGGTAGACTCTGTCTTGAGGTATATAGGAAGGGATAGCTTACAGAATATGGTTTATAACAGTTCAAAGTAGACTGTCTAGAGATATATAGGAAGGGATAGCTGACAGAATATGGTTTATAACAGTTGAAGGTAGACTCTCTCTAGAGCTGTACAGGAAGGGATAGCTGACAGAATATGGTTTATAACAGTTGAAGGTAGACTGTCTAGTGGTATATAGGAAGGGATAGCTGACAGAATATGGTTTATAACAGTTGAAGGTAGACTGTCTAGAGGTATATAGGATGGGATAGCTGACAGAATATGGTTTATAACAGTTGAAGGTAGACTGTCTAGAGGTATATAGGATGGGATTGCTCACAGAATATGGTTTATAACAGTTGAAGGTAGAATGTCTAGAGATATATAGGATGGGATAGGTTACAGAATATGGTTTATAACTGTTGAAGGTAGACTGTCTAAATATGTATAGGAAGGGATAGCTTACAGAATATGGTTTATAACAGTTGAAAGTAGACTGTCTAGAGAAGTATAGGAAGGGATAGCTCACAGAATATGGTTTATAACAGTTGAAGGTAGACTGTCTAGAGATGTATAGGAAGGGATAGCTTACAGAATATGGTTTATAACAGTTGAAGGTAGACTGTCTAGAGATGTATAGGAAGGGATAGCTCACAGAATATGGTTTATAACAGTTGAAAGTAGACTGTCTAGAGATGTATAGGAAGGGATAGCTCACAGAATATGGTTTATAACAGTTGAAGGTAGACTGTCTAGAGATGTATAGGAAGGGATAGCTCACAGAATATGGTTTATGACAGTTGAAAGTAGACTGTCTAGAGATGTATAGGAAGGGATAGCTCACAGAATATGGTTTATAACAGTTGAAGGTAGACTGTCTAGAGATATATAGGAAGGGATAGCTCACAGAATATTGTTTATGACAGTTGAAAGTAGACTGTCTAGAGATGTATAGGAAGGGATAGCTCACAGAATATGGTTTATAACAGTTGAAGGTAGACTGTCTAGAGATGTATAAGAAGGGATAGCTTACAGAATATGGTTTATAACAGTTGAAGTTAGACTGTCTAGAGATCTATAGGAAGGGATAGCTCACAGAATATGTTTTATAACAGTTGAAGGTAGACTGTCCAGAGATGTATGGGAAGGGATAACTTACATAATATGGTTTATAACAGTTGAAGGCAGACTATCTCTAGGTGTATAGGAAGGGATAGCTCACAGAATATGGTTTATAACAGTTGAAGGTAGACTTTCTAGAGATGTATAGGAAGGGCTAGCTCACATAATATGGTTTATAACAGTTGAAGGTAGACTGTAGTGGTATATAGGAAGGGATAGATTACAGAATATGGTTATTAACAGTTGAAGGTAGACTGTCTAGAGGTATATAGGATGGGATAGCTCACATAATATGGTTTATAACAGTTGAAGGTAGACTCTGTCTTGAGGTATATAGGAATGGATAGCTTACAGAATATGGTTTATAACAGTTCAAAGTAGACTGTCTAGAGATATATAGGAAGGGATAGCTGACAGAATATGGTTTATAACAGTTGAAGGTAGACTCTCTCTAGAGCTGTACAGGAAGGGATAGCTGACAGAATATGGTTTATAACAGTTGAAGGTAGACTGTCTAGTGGTATATAGGAAGGGATAGCTGACAGAATATGGTTTATAACAGTTGAAGGTAGACTGTCTAGAGGTATATAGGATGGGATAGCTGACAGAATATGGTTTATAACAGTTGAAGGTAGACTGTCTAGAGGTATATAGGATGGGATTGCTCACAGAATATGGTTTATAACAGTTGAAGGTAGAATGTCTAGAGATATATAGGATGGGATAGGTTACAGAATATGGTTTATAACTGTTGAAGGTAGACTGTCTAAATATGTATAGGAAGGGATAGCTTACAGAATATGGTTTATAACAGTTGAAAGTAGACTGTCTAGAGAAGTATAGGAAGGGATAGCTCACAGAATATGGTTTATAACAGTTGAAGGTAGACTGTCTAGAGATGTATAGGAAGGGATAGCTTACAGAATATGGTTTATAACAGTTGAAGGTAGACTGTCTAGAGATGTATAGGAAGGGATAGCTCACAGAATATGGTTTATAACAGTTGAAAGTAGACTGTCTAGAGATGTATAGGAAGGGATAGCTCACAGAATATGGTTTATAACAGTTGAAGGTAGACTGTCTAGAGATGTATAGGAAGGGATAGCTCACAGAATATGGTTTATGACAGTTGAAAGTAGACTGTCTAGAGATGTATAGGAAGGGATAGCTCACAGAATATGGTTTATAACAGTTGAAGGTAGACTATCTAGAGATATATAGGAAGGGATAGCTCACAGAATATGGTTTATGACAGTTGAAAGTAGACTGTCTAGAGATGTATAGGAAGGGATAGCTCACAGAATATGGTTTATAACAGTTGAAGGTAGACTGTCTAGAGATGTATAGGAAGGGATAGCTTACAGAATATGGTTTATAACAGTTGAAGGTAGACTGTCTAGAGATGTATAGGAAGGGATAGCTCACATAATATGGTTTATAACAGTTGAAGGTAGACTGTCTAGAGATGTATAGGAAGGGATAGCTCACAGAATATGGTTTATAACAGTTGAAGGTAGACTGTCTAGAGATGTATAGGAAGGGATAGCTCACAGAATATGGTTTATAATAGTTGAAGGTAGACGCTGTCTAGAGGTATATAGGAAGGGATAGCTTACAGAATATGGTTTATAACAGTTGAAGGTAGACTGTCTAGTGATGTATAGGAAGGGATAGCTCACAGAATATGGTTTGTAACAGTTGAAGGTAGACTCTGTCTAGAGGTATATAGGAAGGGATAGCTCACAGAATATGGTTTATAAGAGTTGAAGGAAGACTGTCTAGAGGTGTAGGGGAAGGGATAACTTACATAATATGGTTTATAACAATTTAAGGTAGACTGTCTAGAGGTATATAGGAAGGGATAGCTCACAGAATATGGTTTATAACAGTTGAAGGTAGACTGTCTAGAGATCTATAGGAAGGGATAGCTCACAGAATATGGTTTATAACAGTTGAAAGTAGACTGTCTAGAGGTGTAGGGGAAGGGATAACTTACATAATATGGTTTATAACAGTTTAAGGTAGAATGTCTAGAGATATATAGGTTGGGATAGCTTACAGAATAAGGTTTATAACAGTTGAAGTTAGACTGTCTAGAGATGTATAGGAATGGATAGCTCACAAAATATGGTTTATAACAGTTGAAGGTAGACTCTGTCTAGAGATATATAGGAAGGGATAGCTCACAGAATATGGTTTATAACAGTTGAAGGTAGACTGTCTAGAGGTATATAGGAAGGGATAACTCACAGAATATGGTTTATAACAGTTGAAGGTAGAATGTCTAGATATGTATAGGAAGGGATAGCTCACATAATATGGTTTATAACAGTTGAAGGTAGACTGTCTAGAGATGTATAGGAAGGGATAGCTTACAGAATATGGTTTATAACAGTTGAAGGTAGACGCTGTCTAGAGGTATATAGGAAGGGATAGCTTACAGAATATGGTTTATAACTGTTGAAGGTAGACTGTCTAAATATGTATAGGAAGGGATAGCTGACAGAATATGGTTTATAACAGTTGAAGGTAGACTGTCTAGAGATATATAGGAAGGGATAGCTCACAGAATATGGTTTATAACAGTTGAAGGTAGACTGTCTAGAGATATACAGGAAGGGATAGCTGACAGAATATGGTTTATAACAGTTGAAGGTAGACTGTCTAGAGATGTACAGGAAGGGATAGCTGACAGAATATGGTTTATAACAGTTGAAGTTAGACTGTCTAGAGGTATATAGGAAGCGATAGCTCACATAATATGGTTTATAACAGTTGAAGGTAGACTGTCTAGAGATGTACAGGGTGGGATAGCTGACAGAATATGGTTATTAACAGTTGAAGGTAGACTGTCTAGAGATATATAGGAAGGGATAGCTCACAGATTATGGTTTATAACAGTTGAAGGTAGACTGTCTAGAGATATATAGGAAGGGATAGCTCCCAGAATATGGTTTATAACAGTTGAAGGTAGACTGTCTAGAGATGTATAGGAAGTGATAGCTCACAGAATATGGTTTATAACAGTTGAAGGTAGACTGTCTAGAGGTGTAGGGGAAGGGATAACTTACATAATATGGTTTATAACAGTTGAAGGTAGACTGTCTAGAGGTGTATGGGAAGGGATAGCTTACAGAATATGGTTTATAACAGTTGAAGGTAGACTGTCTAGAGGTATATAGGAAGGGATAGCTCACAGAATATGGTTTATAACAGTTGAAGGTAGACTGTCTAGAGGTGTATGGGAAGGGATAGCTTACAGAATATGGTTTATAACAGTTGAAGGTAGACTGTCTAGAGGTATATAGGAAGGGATAGCTCACAGAATATGGTTTATAACAGTTGAAGGTAGACTGTCTAGAGATGTATAGGAAGGGATAGCTCACAGAATATGGTTTATAACAGTTGAAGGTAGAATGTCTAGAGGTATATAGGAAGGGATAGCTCACAGAATATGGTTTATAACAGTTGAAGGTAGAATGTCTAGAGGTATATAGGAAGGGATAGCTCACAGAATATGGTTTATAACAGTCGAAGGTAGAATGTCTAGAGGTATATAGGAAGGGATAGCTCACAGAATATGGTTTATAACAGTTGAAGGTAGAATGTCTAGAGATATATAGGATGGGATAGGTTACAGAATATGGTTTATAACTGTTGATGGTAGACTGTCTAAATATGTATAGGAAGGGATAGCTTACAGAATATGGTTTATAACAGTTAAAGGTAGACTGTCTAGAGATGTATAGGAAGGGACAGCTCACAGAATATGGTTTATAACAGTTGAAAGTAAACTGTCTAGAGAAGTATAGGAAGGGATAGCTCACAGAATATGGTTTATAACAGTTGAAGGTAGACTGTCTAGAGATGTATAGGAAGGGATAGCTTACAGAATATGGTTTATAACAGTTGAAGGTAGACTGTCTAGAGATGTATAGGAAGGGATAGCTCACAGAATATGGTTTATAACAGTTGACGGTAGACTGTCTAGAGATATATAGGAAGGGATAGCTCACAGAATATGGTTTATAACAGTTGAAAGTAGACTGTCTAGAGATGTATAGGAAGGGATAGCTCACAGAATATGGTTTATAACAGTTGAAGGTAGACTGTCTAGAGATATATAGGAAGGGATAGCTTACAGAATATGGTTTATAACAGTTGCAGGTAGACTGTCTAGAGGTATATAGGAAGGGATAGCTCACAGAATATGGTTTATAACAGTTGAAGGTAGACTCTGTCTAGAGATGTAGAGCAAGGGATAGCTTACAGAATAAGGTTTATAACAGTTGAAGGTAGACTCTGTCCAGAGATGTATAGTAAGAGATAGCTCGCTGAATATGGTTTATAACAGTTGAAGGTAGACTGTCTAGAGATATATAAGAAGGGATAGCTGACAGAATATGGTTTATAACAGTTAAAGGTAGACTGTCTATAGATATATAGGAAGGAATAGCTTACAGAATATGGTTTATAACAGTTGAAGGTAGACTGTCTAGAGATATATAGGAAGGGATAGCTCACAGAATATGGTTTATAACAGTTGAAGGTAGACTGTCTAGAGATATATAGGAAGGGATAGCTCACAGAATATGGTTTATAACAGTTGAAGGTAGACTGTCTAGAGATATATAGGAAGGGATAGCTGACAGAATTTGGTTTATAACAGTTGAAGGTAGACTGTCTAGAGATGTATAGGAAGTGCTAGCTCACATAATATGGTTTATAACAGTTGAAGGTAGACTGTCTAGTGGTATATAGGAAGGGATATATTACAGAATATGGTTATTAACAGTTGAAGATAGACTGTCTAGAGGTATATAGGATGGGATAGCTCACAGAATATGGTGTATAACAGTTGAAGGCAGACTATCTATAGGTGTATAGGAAGGGATAGCTCACAGAATATGGTTTATAACAGTTGAAGGTAGACTGTCTAGAGATGTATAGGAAGGGCTAGCTCACATAATATGGTTTATAACAGTTGAAGGTAGACTGTCTAGTGGTATATAGGAGGGATAGATTACAGAATATGGTTATTAACAGTTGAAGGTAGACTGTCTAGAGTATATAGGATGGGATAGCTCACATAATATGGTTTATAACAGTTGAAGGTAGACTGTCTAGAGATATATAGGAAGGGATAGCTCACAGAATATGGTTTATGACAGTTGAAAGTAGACTGTCTAGTGGTATATAGGAAGGGATAGCTCACAGAATATGGTTTATAACAGTTGAAGGTAGAATATCTAGAGATATATAGGAAGGGATAGATTACAGAATAAGGTTTATAACAGTTGAAGGTAGACTGTCTAGAGTATATACGATGGGATAGCTCACATAATATGGTTTATAACAGTTGAAGGTAGACTGTCTAGAGATATATAGGAAGGGATAGCTCACAGAATATGGTTTATGACAGTTGAAAGTAGACTGTCTAGAGATGTATAGGAAGGGATAGCTCACAGAATATGGTTTATAACAGTTGAAGGTAGACTGTCTAGAGATATATAGGAAGGGATAGCTCACAGAATATGGTTTATGACAGTTGAAAGTAGACTGTCTAGAGATGTATAGGAAGGGATAGCTCACAGAATATGGTTTATAACAGTTGAAGGTAGACTGTCTAGAGATATATAGGAAGGGATAGCTCACAGAATATGGTTTATGACAGTTGAAGGTAGACTGTCTAGAGGTATATAGAAAGGGATAGCTCACAGAATATGGTTTATAACAGTTGAAGGTAGAATGTCTAGAGATATATAGGATGGGATAGGTTTCAGAATATGGTTTATAACAGTTGAAGGTAGACTGTCTAGAGATATATAGGAAGGGATAGCTCACAGATTATGGTTTATAACAGTTGAAAGTAGAATGTGTAGAGATGTATAGGAAGGGATAGCTCACAGAATATGGTTTATAACAGTTGAAGGTAGACTGTCTAGAGATGTATAGGAAGGGATAGCTTACAGAATATGGTTTATAACAGTTGAAGGTAGACTGTCTAGAGATGTATAGGGTGGGATAGGTTACAGAATATGGTTTATAACAGTTGAAGGTAGACGCTGTCTAGAGGTATATAGGAAGGGATAGCTTACAGAATATGGTTTATAACAGTTGAAGGTAGACTGTCTAGTGATGTATAGGAAGGGATAGCTCACAGAATATGGTTTATAACAGTTGAAGGTAGACTCTGTCTAGAGGTATATAGGAAGGGATAGCTTACAGAATATGGTTTATAACAGTTGAAGTTAGAATGTCTAGAGATCTATAGGAAGGGATAGCTCACAGAATATGGTTTATAACAGTTGAAGGTAGACTTTCTACAGATATATAGGAAGGGATAGCTCACAGAATATGGTTTATAACAGTTGAAGGTAGACTGTCTAGAGGTGTAGGGGAAGGGATAACTTACATAATATTGTTTATAACAGATTAAGGTAGACTGTCTAGAGGTATATAGGAAGGGATAGCTTACAGAATAAGGTTTATAACAGTTGAAGGTAGACTGTTTTGTGGTATATAGTAAGGGATAGCTCCCAGAATATTGTTTATAACAGTTGAAAGTAGACTCTGTCTAGAGGAATATAGGAAGGGATTGCTTACAGAATATGGTTTATAACAGTTGAAGGTAGACCGTCTAGAGGTATATAGGATGGGATAGCTCACAGGATATGGTTTATAACAGTTGAAAGTAGAATGTCTAGAGATATTGAGGAAGGGATAGCTCACAGAATATGGTTCATAACAGTTGAAGGTAGACTCTGTCTGGAGGTGTAGAGCAAGGGATAGCTTACAGTATATGGTTTATAACAGTTGAAGGTAGACTCTGTCCAGAGATGTATAGGAAGAGATAGCTCACAGAATATGGTTTATAACAGTTGAAGGTAGACTGTCTAGAGATATATAGGAAGGGATAGCTCACAGAATATGGTTTATAACAGTTGAAGGTAGACTCTGTCTAGAGGTATATAGGAAGGGATAGCTTACAGAATATGGTTTATAACGGTTGAAGGTAGACTGTCTAGAGATGTAGAGCAAGGGATAGCTTACAGAATATGGTTTATAACAGTTGAAGGTAGACTGTCTAGAGATCTATAGGAAGGGATAGCTCACAGAATATAGTTTATAACAGTTGAAAGTAGACTGTCTAGAGGTGTAGGGGAAGGGATAACTTACATAATATGGTTTATAACAGTTTAAGGTAGACTGTCTAGATTTATATAGGAAGGGATAGCTGACAGGATATGGTTTATAACAGTTGAAGGTAGAATGTCTAGAGATATATAGGTTGGGATAGCTTACAGAATAAGGTTTATAACAGTTGAAGTTAGACTGTCTAGAGATCTATAGGAAGGGATAGCTCACAGAATATGGTTTATGACAGTTGAAAGTAGACTGTCTAGAGATGTATAGGAAGGGATAGCTCACAGAATATGGTTTATAACAGTTGAAGGTAGACTGTCTAGAGATATATAGGAAGGGATAGCTCACAGAATATGGTTTATGACAGTTGAAAGTAGACTGTCTAGAGATGTATAGGAAGGGATAGCTCACAGAATATGGTTTATAACAGTTGAAGGTAGACTGTCTAGAGATATATAGGAAGGGATAGCTCACAGAATATGGTTTATGACAGTTGAAAGTAGACTGTCTAGAGATGTATAGGAAGGGATAGCTCACAGAATATGGTTTATAACAGTTGAAGGTAGACTGTCTAGAGATGTATAGGAAGGGATTGCTTACAGAATATGGTTTATAACAGTTGAAGGTAGAATGTCTAGAGATATATAGGAAGGGATAGCTTACAGAATATGGTTTATAACAGTTGAAGGTAGACTGTCTAGTGATGTATAGGAAGGGATAGCTCACAGAATATGGTTTATAACAGTTGAAGGTAGACTCTGTCTAGTGGTGTATAGGAAGGGATAGCTTACAGAATATGGTTTATAACAGTTGAAGTTAGAATGTCTAGAGATCTATAGGAAGGGATAGCTCACAGAATATGGTTTATAACAGTTGAAGGTAGACTTTCTACAGATATATAGGAAGGGATAGCTCACAGAATATGGTTTATAACAGTTGAAGGTAGACTGTCTAGAGGTGTAGGGGAAGGGATAACTTACATAATATTGTTTATAACAGATTAAGGTAGACTGTCTAGAGGTATATAGGAAGGGATAGCTTACAGAATAAGGTTTATAACAGTTGAAGGTAGACTGTTTTGTGGTATATAGTAAGGGATAGCTCCCAGAATATTGTTTATAACAGTTGAAGGTAGACTCTGTCTAGAGGAATATAGGAAGGGATTGCTTACAGAATATGGTTTATAACAGTTGAAGGTAGACCGTCTAGAGGTATATAGGATGGGATAGCTCACAGGATATTGTTTATAACAGTTGAAAGTAGAATGTCTAGAGATATTGAGGAAGGGATAGCTCACAGAATATGGTTCATAACAGTTGAAGGTAGACTCTGTCTGGAGGTGTAGAGCAAGGGATAGCTTACAGTATATGGTTTATAACAGTTGAAGGTAGACTCTGTCCAGAGATGTATAGGAAGAGATAGCTCACAGAATATGGTTTATAACAGTTGAAGGTAGACTGTCTAGAGATATATAGGAAGGGATAGCTCACAGAATATGGTTTATAACAGTTGAAGGTAGACTCTGTCTAGAGGTATATAGGAAGGGATAGCTTACAGAATATGGTTTATAACGGTTGAAGGTAGACTGTCTAGAGATGTAGAGCAAGGGATAGCTTACAGAATATGGTTTATAACAGTTGAAGGTAGACTGTCTAGAGATCTATAGGAAGGGATAGCTCACAGAATATAGTTTATAACAGTTGAAAGTAGACTGTCTAGAGGTGTAGGGGAAGGGATAACTTACATAATATGGTTTATAACAGTTTAAGGTAGACTGTCTAGATTTATATAGGAAGGGATAGCTGACAGGATATGGTTTATAACAGTTGAAGGTAGAATGTCTAGAGATATATAGGTTGGGATAGCTTACAGAATAAGTTTTATAACAGTTGAAGTTAGACTGTCTAGAGATCTATAGGAAGGGATAGCTCACAGAATATGGTTTATGACAGTTGAAAGTAGACTGTCTAGAGATGTATAGGAAGGGATAGCTCACAGAATATGGTTTATAACAGTTGAAGGTAGACTGTCTAGAGATATATAGGAAGGGATAGCTCACAGAATACGGTTTATGACAGTTGAAAGTAGACTGTCTAGAGATGTATAGGAAGGGATAGCTCACAGAATATGGTTTATAACAGTTGAAGGTAGACTGT
Organism: Eledone cirrhosa; assembly: GCA_964016885.1. NCBI lineage: Eukaryota > Metazoa > Mollusca > Cephalopoda > Octopoda > Eledonidae > Eledone > Eledone cirrhosa. Next base: position 104,174,608 of record OZ024744.1, read on the forward strand.
CTAGAGATATATAGGAAGGGATAGCTCACAGAATATGGTTTATGACAGTTGAAAGTAGACTGTCTAGAGATGTATAGGAAGGGATAGCTCACAGAATATGGTTTATAACAGTTGAAGGAAGACTGTCTAGAGATGTATAGGAAGGGATAGCTTACAGAATATGGTTTATAACAGTTGAAGGTAGAATGTCTAGAGATATATAGGAAGGGATAGCTTACAGAATATGGTTTATAACAGTTGAAGGTAGACTGTCTAGTGATGTATAGGAAGGGATAGCTCACAGAATATGGTTTATAACAGTTGAAGGTAGACTCTGTCTAGAGGTATATAGGAAGGGATAGCTTACAGAATATGGTTTATAACAGTTGAAGTTAGAATGTCTAGAGATCTATAGGAAGGGATAGCTCACAGAATATGGTTTATAACAGTTGAAGGTAGACTTTCTACAGATATATAGGAAGGGATAGCTCACAGAATATGGTTTATAACAGTTGAAGGTAGACTGTCTAGAGGTGTAGGGGAAGGGATAACTTACATAATATTGTTTATAACAGATTAAGGTAGACTGTCTAGAGGTATATAGGAAGGGATAGCTTACAGAATAAGGTTTATAACACTTGAAGGTAGACTGTTTTGTGGTATATAGTAAGGGATAGCTCCCAGAATATTGTTTATAACAGTTGAAGGTAGACTCTGTCTAGAGGAATATAGGAAGGGATTGCTTACAGAATATGGTTTATAACAGTTGAAGGTAGACCGTCTAGAGGTATATAGGATGGGATAGCTCACAGGATATTGTTTATAACAGTTGAAAGTAGAATGTCTAGAGATATTGAGGAAGGGATAGCTCACAGAATATGGTTCATAACAGTTGAAGGTAGACTCTGTCTAGAGATGTAGAGCAAGGGATAGCTTACAGAATAAGGTTTATAACAGTTGAAGGTAGACTCTGTCCAGAGATGTATAGTAAGAGATAGCTCGCTGAATATGGTTTATAACAGTTGAAGGTAGACTGTCTAGAGATATATAAGAAGGGATAGCTGACAGAATATGGTTTATAACAGTTAAAGGTAGACTGTCTATAGATATATAGGAAGGAATAGCTTACAGAATATGGTTTATAACAGTTGAAGGTAGACTGTCTAGAGATATATAGGAAGGGATAGCTCACAGAATATGGTTTATAACAGTTGAAGGTAGACTGTCTAGAGATATATAGGAAGGGATAGCTCACAGAATATGGTTTATAACAGTTGAAGGTAGACTGTCTAGAGATATATAGGAAGGGATAGCTGACAGAATTTGGTTTATAACAGTTGAAGGTAGACTGTCTAGAGATGTATAGGAAGTGCTAGCTCACATAATATGGTTTATAACAGTTGAAGGTAGACTGTCTAGTGGTATATAGGAAGGGATATATTACAGAATATGGTTATTAACAGTTGAAGATAGACTGTCTAGAGGTATATAGGATGGGATAGCTCACAGAATATGGTGTATAACAGTTGAAGGCAGACTATCTATAGGTGTATAGGAAGGGATAGCTCACAGAATATGGTTTATAACAGTTGAAGGTAGACTGTCTAGAGATGTATAGGAAGGGATAGCTCACAGAATATGGTTTATAACAGTTGAAGGTAGAATGTCTAGAGATATATAGGTTGGGATAGCTTACAGAATAAGGTTTATAACAGTTGAAGTTAGACTGTCTAGAGGTGTAGGGGAAGGGATAACTTACATAATATGGTTTATAACAATTTAAGGTAGACTGTCTAGAGGTATATAGGAAGGGATAGCTCACAGAATATGGTTTATAACAGTTGAAGGTAGACTGTCTAGAGATCTATAGGAAGGGATAGCTCACAGAATATGGTTTATAACAGTTGAAAGTAGACTGTCTAGAGGTGTAGGGGAAGGGATAACTTACATAATATGGTTTATAACAGTTTAAGGTAGAATGTCTAGAGATATATAGGTTGGGATAGCTTACAGAATAAGGTTTATAACAGTTGAAGTTAGACTGTCTAGAGATGTATAGGAATGGATAGCTCACAGAATATGGTTTATAACAGTTGAAGGTAGACTCTGTCTAGAGATATATAGGAAGGGATAGCTCACAGAATATGGTTTATAACAGTTGAAGGTAGAATGTCTAGATATGTATAGGAAGGGATAGCTCACATAATATGGTTTATAACAGTTGAAGGTAGACTGTCTAGAGATGTATAGGAAGGGATAGCTTACAGAATATGGTTTATAACAGTTGAAGGTAGACGCTGTCTAGAGGTATATAGGAAGGGATAGCTTACAGAATATGGTTTATAACTGTTGAAGGTAGACTGTCTAAATATGTATAGGAAGGGATAGCTGACAGAATATGGTTTATAACAGTTGAAGGTAGACTGTCTAGAGATATATAGGAAGGGATAGCTCACAGAATATGGTTTATAACAGTTGAAGGTAGACTGTCTAGAGATATACAGGAAGGGATAGCTGACAGAATATGGTTTATAACAGTTGAAGGTAGACTGTCTAGAGATGTACAGGAAGGGATAGCTGACAGAATATGGTTTATAACAGTTGAAGTTAGACTGTCTAGAGGTATATAGGAAGCGATAGCTCACATAATATGGTTTATAACAGTTGAAGGTAGACTGTCTAGAGATGTATAGGGTGGGATAGCTGACAGAATATGGTTATTAACAGTTGAAGGTAGACTGTCTAGAGATATATAGGAAGGGATAGCTCACAGATTATGGTTTATAACAGTTGAAGGTAGACTGTCTAGAGATATATTGGAAGGGATAGCTCCCAGAATATGGTTTATAACAGTTGAAGGTAGACTGTCTAGGGATGTATAGGAAGTGATAGCTCACAGAATATGGTTTATAACAGTTGAAGGTAGACTGTCTAGAGGTGTAGGGGAAGGGATAACTTACATAATATGGTTTATAACAGTTGAAGGTAGACTGTCTAGAGGTGTATGGGAAGGGATAGCTTACAGAATATGGTTTATAACAGTTGAAGGTAGACTGTCTAGAGGTATATAGGAAGGGATAGCTCACAGAATATGGTTTATAACAGTTGAAGGTAGACTGTCTAGAGGTGTATGGGAAGGGATAGCTTACAGAATATGGTTTATAACAGTTGAAGGTAGACTGTCTAGAGGTATATAGGAAGGGATAGCTCACAGAATATGGTTTATAACAGTTGAAGGTAGACTGTCTAGAGATGTATAGGAAGGGATAGCTCACAGAATATGGTTTATAACAGTTGAAGGTAGAATGTCTAGAGGTATATAGGAAGGGATAGCTCACAGAATATGGTTTATAACAGTTGAAGGTAGAATGTCTAGAGGTATATAGGAAGGGATAGCTCACAGAATATGGTTTATAACAGTCGAAGGTAGAATGTCTAGAGGTATATAGGAAGGGATAGCTCACAGAATATGGTTTATAACAGTTGAAGGTAGAATGTCTAGAGATATATAGGATGGGATAGGTTACAGAATATGGTTTATAACTGTTGATGGTAGACTGTCTAAATATGTATAGGAAGGGATAGCTTACAGAATATGGTTTATAACAGTTAAAGGTAGACTGTCTAGAGATGTATAGGAAGGGACAGCTCACAGAATATGGTTTATAACAGTTGAAAGTAGACTGTCTAGAGAAGTATAGGAAGGGATAGCTCACAGAATATGGTTTATAACAGTTGAAGGTAGACTGTCTAGAGATGTATAGGAAGGGATAGCTTACAGAATATGGTTTATAACAGTTGAAGGTAGACTGTCTAGAGATGTATAGGAAGGGATAGCTCACAGAATATGGTTTATAACAGTTGACGGTAGACTGTCTAGAGATATATAGGAAGGGATAGCTCACAGAATATGGTTTATAACAGTTGAAAGTAGACTGTCTAGAGATGTATAGGAAGGGATAGCTCACAGAATATGGTTTATAACAGTTGAAGGTAGACTGTCTAGAGATATATAGGAAGGGATAGCTTACAGAATATGGTTTATAACAGTTGCAGGTAGACTGTCTAGAGGTATATAGGAAGGGATAGCTCACAGAATATGGTTTATAACAGTTGAAGGTAGACTCTGTCTAGAGATGTAGAGCAAGGGATAGCTTACAGAATAAGGTTTATAACAGTTGAAGGTAGACTCTGTCCAGAGATGTATAGTAAGAGATAGCTCGCTGAATATGGTTTATAACAGTTGAAGGTAGACTGTCTATAGATATATAGGAAGGAATAGCTTACAGAATATGGTTTATAACAGTTGAAGGTAGACTGTCTATAGATATATAGGAAGGAATAGCTTACAGAATATGGTTTATAACAGTTGAAGGTAGACTGTCTAGAGATATATAGGAAGGGATAGCTCACAGAATATGGTTTATAACAGTTGAAGGTAGACTGTCTAGAGATATATAGGAAGGGATAGCTCACAGAATATGGTTTATAACAGTTGAAGGTAGACTGTCTAGAGATATATAGGAAGGGATAGCTGACAGAATTTGGTTTATAACAGTTGAAGGTAGACTGTCTAGAGATGTATAGGAAGTGCTAGCTCACATAATATGGTTTATAACAGTTGAAGGTAGACTGTCTAGTGGTATATAGGAAGGGATATATTACAGAATATGGTTATTAACAGTTGAAGATAGACTGTCTAGAGGTATATAGGATGGGATAGCTCACAGAATATGGTGTATAACAGTTGAAGGCAGACTATCTATAGGTGTATAGGAAGGGATAGCTCACAGAATATGGTTTATAACAGTTGAAGGTAGACTGTCTAGAGATGTATAGGAAGGGCTAGCTCACATAATATGGTTTATAACAGTTGAAGGTAGACTGTCTAGTGGTATATAGGAGGGATAGATTACAGAATATGGTTATTAACAGTTGAAGGTAGACTGTCTAGAGTATATAGGATGGGATAGCTCACATAATATGGTTTATAACAGTTGAAGGTAGACTGTCTAGAGATATATAGGAAGGGATAGCTCACAGAATATGGTTTATGACAGTTGAAAGTAGACTGTCTAGAGATGTATAGGAAGGGATAGCTCACAGAATATGGTTTATAACAGTTGAAGGTAGACTGTCTAGAGATGTATAGGAAGGGATAGCTTACAGAATATGGTTTATAACAGTTGAAGGTAGACTGTCTAGAGATGTATAGGAAGGGATAGCTCACAGAATATGGTTTATAACAGTTGAAGGTAGACTGTCTAGAGATGTATAGGAAGGGATAGCTCACAGAATATGGTTTATAACAGTTGAAGGTAGACGCTGTCTAGAGGTATATAGGAAGGGATAGCTTACAGAATATGGTTTATAACAGTTGAACGTAGACTGTCTAGTGATGTATAGGAAGGGATAGCTCACAGAATATGGTTTGTAACAGTTGAAGGTAGACTCTGTCTAGAGGTATATAGGAAGGGATAGCTCACAGAATATGGTTTATAACAGTTGAAGGTAGACTTTCTACAGATATATAGGAAGGGATAGCCCACAGAATATGGTTTACGACAGTTGAAAGTAGACTGTCTAGAGATGTATAGGAAGGGATAGCTCACAGAATATGGTTTATAACAGTTGAAGGTAGACTGTCTAGAGATATATAGGAAGGGATAGCTCACAGAATATGGTTTATGACAGTTGAAACTAGACTGTCTAGAGATATATAGGAAGGGATAGCTCACAGAATATGGTTTATGACAGTTGAAAGTAGACTGTCTAGAGATGTATAGGAAGGGATAGCTCACAGAATATGGTTTATAACAGTTGAAGGTAGACTGTCTAGAGATGTATAGGAAGGGATAGCTTACAGAATATGGTTTATAACAGTTGAAGGTAGACTGTCTAGAGGTGTATGGGAAGGGATAACTTACATAATATGGTTTATAACAATTTAAGGTAGACTGTCTAGAGTTATATAGGAAGGGATAGCTCACAGAATATGGTTTATAACAGTTGAAGGTAGACTGTCTAGAGATCTATAGGAAGGGATAGCTCACAGAATATAGTTTATAACAGTTGAAAGTAGACTGTCTAGAGGTGTAGGGGAAGGGATAACTTACATAATATGGTTTATAACAGTTTAAGGTAGACTGTCTAGAGGTATATAGGAAGGGATAGCTGACAGGATATGGTTTATAACAGTTGAAGGTAGAATGTCTAGAGATATATAGGTTGGGATAGCTTACAGAAAAAGGTTTATAACAGTTGAAGTTAGACTGTCTAGAGATCTATAGGAAGGGATAGCTCACAGAATATGGTTTATAACAGTTGAAGGTAGACTGTCTAGAGATGTATGGGAAGGGATAACTTACATAATATGGTTTATAACAGTTGAAGGCAGACTATCTATAGGTGTATAGGAAGGGATAGCTCACAGAATATGGTTTATAACAGTTGAAGGTAGACTGTCTAGAGATGTATAGGAAGGGCTAGCTCACATAATATGGTTTATAACAGTTGAAGGTAGACTGTCTAGTGGTATATAGGAAGGGATAGATTACAGAATATGGTTATTAACAGTTGAAGGTAGACTGTCTAGAGTATATACGATGGGATAGCTCACATAATATGGTTTATAACAGTTGAAGGTAGACTGTCTAGAGATATATAGGAAGGGATAGCTCACAGAATATGGTTTATGACAGTTGAAAGTAGACTGTCTAGAGATGTATAGGAAGGGATAGCTCACAGAATATGGTTTATAACAGTTGAAGGTAGACTGTCTAGAGATATATAGGAAGGGATAGCTCACAGAATATGGTTTATGACAGTTGAAAGTAGACTGTCTAGAGATGTATAGGAAGGGATAGCTCACAGAATATGGTTTATAACAGTTGAAGGTAGACTGTCTAGAGATATATAGGAAGGGATAGCTCACAGAATATGGTTTATGACAGTTGAAGGTAGACTGTCTAGAGGTATATAGAAAGGGATAGCTCACAGAATATGGTTTATAACAGTTGAAGGTAGAATGTCTAGAGATATATAGGATGGGATAGGTTTCAGAATATGGTTTATAACAGTTGAAGGTAGACTGTCTAGAGATATATAGGAAGGGATAGCTCACAGATTATGGTTTATAACAGTTGAAAGTAGAATGTGTAGAGATGTATAGGAAGGGATAGCTCACAGAATATGGTTTATAACAGTTGAAGGTAGACTGTCTAGAGATGTATAGGAAGGGATAGCTTACAGAATATGGTTTATAACAGTTGAAGGTAGACTGTCTAGAGATGTATAGGGTGGGATAGGTTACAGAATATGGTTTATAACAGTTGAAGGTAGACTGTCTAGAGGTATATAGGAAGGGATAGCTTACAGAATATGGTTTATAACAGTTGAAGGTAGACTGTCTAGAGGTATATAGGAAGGGATAGCTCACAGAATATGGTTTATAACAGTTGAAGGTAGACTGTCTAGAGATGTATAGGAATGGATAGCTCACAGAATATGGTTTATAACAGTTGAAGGTAGACGCTGTCTAGAGGTATATAGGAAGGGATAGCTTACAGAATATGGTTTATAACAGTTGAAGGTAGACTGTCTAGTGATGTATAGGAAGGGATAGCTCACAGAATATGGTTTATAACAGTTGAAGGTAGACTCTGTCTAGAGGTATATAGGAAGGGATAGCTTACAGAATATGGTTTATAACAGTTGAAGTTAGAATGTCTAGAGATCTATAGGAAGGGATAGCTCACAGAATATGGTTTATAACAGTTGAAGGTAGACTTTCTACAGATATATAGGAAGGGATAGCTCACAGAATATGGTTTATAACAGTTGAAGGTAGACTGTCTAGAGGTGTAGGGGAAGGGATAACTTACATAATATTGTTTATAACAGATTAAGGTAGACTGTCTAGAGGTATATAGGAAGGGATAGCTTACAGAATAAGGTTTATAACAGTTGAAGGTAGACTGTTTTGTGGTATATAGTAAGGGATAGCTCCCAGAATATTGTTTATAACAGTTGAAGGTAGACTCTGTCTAGAGGAATATAGGAAGGGATTGCTTACAGAATATGGTTTATAACAGTTGAAGGTAGACCGTCTAGAGGTATATAGGATGGGATAGCTCACAGGATATGGTTTATAACAGTTGAAAGTAGAATGTCTAGAGATATTGAGGAAGGGATAGCTCACAGAATATGGTTCATAACAGTTGAAGGTAGACTCTGTCTGGAGGTGTAGAGCAAGGGATAGCTTACAGTATATGGTTTATAACAGTTGAAGGTAGACTCTGTCCAGAGGTGTATAGGAAGAGATAGCTCACAGAATATGGTTTATGACAGTTGAAGGTAGACTGTCTAGAGATATATAGGAAGGGATAGCTCACAGAATATGGTTTATAACAGTTGAAGGTAGACTCTGTCTAGAGGTATATAGGAAGGGATAGCTTACAGAATATGGTTTATAACGGTTGAAGGTAGACTGTCTAGAGATGTAGAGCAAGGGATAGCTTACAGAATATGGTTTATAACAGTTGAAGGTAGACTGTCTAGAGATCTATAGGAAGGGATAGCTCACAGAATATAGTTTATAACAGTTGAAAGTAGACTGTCTAGAGGTGTAGGGGAAGGGATAACTTACATAATATGGTTTATAACAGTTTAAGGTAGACTGTCTAGAGGTATATATGAAGGGATAGCTGACAGGATATGGTTTATAACAGTTGAAGGTAGAATGTCTAGAGATATATAGGTTGGGATAGCTTACAGAATAAGGTTTATAACAGTTGAAGTTAGACTGTCTAGAGATCTATAGGAAGGGATAGCTCACAGAATATGGTTTATGACAGTTGAAAGTAGACTGTCTAGAGATGTATAGGAAGGGATAGCTCACAGAATATGGTTTATAACAGTTGAAGGTAGACTGTCTAGAGATATATAGGAAGGGATAGCTCACAGAATATGGTTTATGACAGTTGAAAGTAGACTGTCTAGAGATGTATAGGAAGGGATAGCTCACAGAATATGGTTTATAACAGTTGAAGGTAGACTGTCTAGAGATATATAGGAAGGGATAGCTCACAGAATATGGTTTATGACAGTTGAAAGTAGACTGTCTAGAGATGTATAGGAAGGGATAGCTCACAGAATATGGTTTATAACAGTTGAAGGTAGACTGTCTAGAGATGTATAGGAAGGGATAGCTTACAGAATATGGTTTATAACAGTTGAAGGTAGAATGTCTAGAGATATATAGGAAGGGATAGCTTACAGAATATGGTTTATAACAGTTGACGGTAGACTGTCTAGTGATGTATAGGAAGGGATAGCTCACAGAATATGGTTTATAACAGTTGAAGGTAGACTCTGTCTAGAGGTATATAGGAAGGGATAGCTTACAGAATATGGTTTATAACAGTTGAAGTTAGAATGTCTAGAGATCTATAGGAAGGGATAGCTCACAGAATATGGTTTATAACAGTTGAAGGTAGACTTTCTACAGATATATAGGAAGGGATAGCTCACAGAATATGGTTTATAACAGTTGAAGGTAGACTGTCTAGAGGTGTAGGGGAAGGGATAACTTACATAATATTGTTTATAACAGATTAAGGTAGACTGTCTAGAGGTATATAGGAAGGGATAGCTTACAGAATAAGGTTTATAACAGTTGAAGGTAGACTGTTTTGTGGTATATAGTAAGGGATAGCTCCCAGAATATTGTTTATAACAGTTGAAGGTAGACTCTGTCTAGAGGAATATAGGAAGGGATTGCTTACAGAATATGGTTTATAACAGTTGAAGGTAGACCGTCTAGAGGTATATAGGATGGGATAGCTCACAGGATATTGTTTATAACAGTTGAAAGTAGAATGTCTAGAGATATTGAGGAAGGGATAGCTCACAGAATATGGTTCATAACAGTTGAAGGTAGACTCTGTCTGGAGGTGTAGAGCAAGGGATAGCTTACAGTATATGGTTTATAACAGTTGAATGTAGACTCTGTCCAGAGATGTATAGGAAGAGATAGCTCACAGAATATGGTTTATAACAGTTGAAGGTAGACTGTCTAGAGATATATAGGAAGGGATAGCTCACAGAATATGGTTTATAACAGTTGAAGGTAGACTCTGTCTAGAGGTATATAGGAAGGGATAGCTTACAGAATATGGTTTATAACGGTTGAAGGTAGACTGTCTAGAGATGTAGAGCAAGGGATAGCTTACAGAATATGGTTTATAACAGTTGAAGGTAGACTGTCTAGAGATCTATAGGAAGGGATAGCTCACAGAATATAGTTTATAACAGTTGAAAGTAGACTGTCTAGAGGTGTAGGGGAAGGGATAACTTACATAATATGGTTTATAACAGTTTAAGGTAGACTGTCTAGAGGTATATAGGAAGGGATAGCTGACAGGATATGGTTTATAACAGTTGAAGGTAGAATGTCTAGAGATATATAGGAAGGGATAGCTCACAGAATATGGTTTATGACAGTTGAAAGTAGACTGTCTAGAGATGTATAGGAAGGGATAGCTCACAGAATATGGTTTATAACAGTTGAAGGTAGACTGTCTAGAGATGTATAGGAAGGGATAGCTTACAGAATATGGTTTATAACAGTTGAAGGTAGACTGTCTAGAGATGTATAGGAAGGGATAGCTCACAGAATATGGTTTATAACAGTTGAAGGTAGACTGTCTAGAGATGTATAGGAAGGGATAGCTCACAGAATATGGTTTATAACAGTTGAAGGTAGACGCTGTCTAGAGGTATATAGGAAGGGATAGCTTACAGAATATGGTTTATAACAGTTGAACGTAGACTGTCTAGTGATGTATAGGAAGGGATAGCTCACAGAATATGGTTTGTAACAGTTGAAGGTAGACTCTGTCTAGAGGTATATAGGAAGGGATAGCTCACAGAATATGGTTTATAACAGTTGAAGGTAGACTTTCTACAGATATATAGGAAGGGATAGCCCACAGAATATGGTTTACGACAGTTGAAAGTAGACTGTCTAGAGATGTATAGGAAGGGATAGCTCACAGAATATGGTTTATAACAGTTGAAGGTAGACTGTCTAGAGATATATAGGAAGGGATAGCTCACAGAATATGGTTTATGACAGTTGAAACTAGACTGTCTAGAGATATATAGGAAGGGATAGCTCACAGAATATGGTTTATGACAGTTGAAAGTAGACTGTCTAGAGATGTATAGGAAGGGATAGCTCACAGAATATGGTTTATAACAGTTGAAGGTAGACTGTCTAGAGATGTATAGGAAGGGATAGCTTACAGAATATGGTTTATAACAGTTGAAGGTAGACTGTCTAGAGGTGTATGGGAAGGGATAACTTACATAATATGGTTTATAACAATTTAAGGTAGACTGTCTAGAGTTATATAGGAAGGGATAGCTCACAGAATATGGTTTATAACAGTTGAAGGTAGACTGTCTAGAGATCTATAGGAAGGGATAGCTCACAGAATATAGTTTATAACAGTTGAAAGTAGACTGTCTAGAGGTGTAGGGGAAGGGATAACTTACATAATATGGTTTATAACAGTTTAAGGTAGACTGTCTAGAGGTATATAGGAAGGGATAGCTGACAGGATATGGTTTATAACAGTTGAAGGTAGAATGTCTAGAGATATATAGGTTGGGATAGCTTACAGAAAAAGGTTTATAACAGTTGAAGTTAGACTGTCTAGAGATCTATAGGAAGGGATAGCTCACAGAATATGGTTTATAACAGTTGAAGGTAGACTGTCTAGAGATGTATGGGAAGGGATAACTTACATAATATGGTTTATAACAGTTGAAGGCAGACTATCTATAGGTGTATAGGAAGGGATAGCTCACAGAATATGGTTTATAACAGTTGAAGGTAGACTGTCTAGAGATGTATAGGAAGGGCTAGCTCACATAATATGGTTTATAACAGTTGAAGGTAGACTGTCTAGTGGTATATAGGAAGGGATAGATTACAGAATATGGTTATTAACAGTTGAAGGTAGACTGTCTAGAGTATATACGATGGGATAGCTCACATAATATGGTTTATAACAGTTGAAGGTAGACTGTCTAGAGATATATAGGAAGGGATAGCTCACAGAATATGGTTTATGACAGTTGAAAGTAGACTGTCTAGAGATGTATAGGAAGGGATAGCTCACAGAATATGGTTTATAACAGTTGAAGGTAGACTGTCTAGAGATATATAGGAAGGGATAGCTCACAGAATATGGTTTATGACAGTTGAAAGTAGACTGTCTAGAGATGTATAGGAAGGGATAGCTCACAGAATATGGTTTATAACAGTTGAAGGTAGACTGTCTAGAGATATATAGGAAGGGATAGCTCACAGAATATGGTTTATGACAGTTGAAGGTAGACTGTCTAGAAGTATATAGAAAGGGATAGCTCACAGAATATGGTTTATAACAGTTGAAGGTAGAATGTCTAGAGATATATAGGATGGGATAGGTTTCAGAATATGGTTTATAACAGTTGAAGGTAGACTGTCTAGAGATATATAGGAAGGGATAGCTCACAGATTATGGTTTATAACAGTTGAAAGTAGAATGTGTAGAGATGTATAGGAAGGGATAGCTCACAGAATATGGTTTATAACAGTTGAAGGTAGACTGTCTAGAGATGTATAGGAAGGGATAGCTTACAGAATATGGTTTATAACAGTTGAAGGTAGACTGTCTAGAGATGTATAGGGTGGGATAGGTTACAGAATATGGTTTATAACAGTTGAAGGTAGACTGTCTAGAGGTATATAGGAAGGGATAGCTTACAGAATATGGTTTATAACAGTTGAAGGTAGACTGTCTAGAGGTATATAGGAAGGGATAGCTCACAGAATATGGTTTATAACAGTTGAAGGTAGACTGTCTAGAGATGTATAGGAATGGATAGCTCACAGAATATGGTTTATAACAGTTGAAGGTAGACGCTGTCTAGAGGTATATAGGAAGGGATAGCTTACAGAATATGGTTTATAACAGTTGAAGGTAGACTGTCTAGTGATGTATAGGAAGGGATAGCTCACAGAATATGGTTTATAACAGTTGAAGGTAGACTCTGTCTAGAGGTATATAGGAAGGGATAGCTTACAGAATATGGTTTATAACAGTTGAAGTTAGAATGTCTAGAGATCTATAGGAAGGGATAGCTCACAGAATATGGTTTATAACAGTTGAAGGTAGACTTTCTACAGATATATAGGAAGGGATAGCTCACAGAATATGGTTTATAACAGTTGAAGGTAGACTGTCTAGAGGTGTAGGGGAAGGGATAACTTACATAATATTGTTTATAACAGATTAAGGTAGACTGTCTAGAGGTATATAGGAAGGGATAGCTTACAGAATAAGGTTTATAACAGTTGAAGGTAGACTGTTTTGTGGTATATAGTAAGGGATAGCTCCCAGAATATTGTTTATAACAGTTGAAGGTAGACTCTGTCTAGAGGAATATAGGAAGGGATTGCTTACAGAATATGGTTTATAACAGTTGAAGGTAGACCGTCTAGAGGTATATAGGATGGGATAGCTCACAGGATATGGTTTATAACAGTTGAAAGTAGAATGTCTAGAGATATTGAGGAAGGGATAGCTCACAGAATATGGTTCATAACAGTTGAAGGTAGACTCTGTCTGGAGGTGTAGAGCAAGGGATAGCTTACAGTATATGGTTTATAACAGTTGAAGGTAGACTCTGTCCAGAGGTGTATAGGAAGAGATAGCTCACAGAATATGGTTTATAACAGTTGAAGGTAGACTGTCTAGAGATATATAGGAAGGGATAGCTCACAGAATATGGTTTATAACAGTTGAAGGTAGACTCTGTCTAGAGGTATATAGGAAGGGATAGCTTACAGAATATGGTTTATAACGGTTGAAGGTAGACTGTCTAGAGATGTAGAGCAAGGGATAGCTTACAGAATATGGTTTATAACAGTTGAAGGTAGACTGTCTAGAGATCTATAGGAAGGGATAGCTCACAGAATATAGTTTATAACAGTTGAAAGTAGACTGTCTAGAGGTGTAGGGGAAGGGATAACTTACATAATATGGTTTATAACAGTTTAAGGTAGACTGTCTAGAGGTATATAGGAAGGGATAGCTGACAGGATATGGTTTATAACAGTTGAAGGTAGAATGTCTAGAGATATATAGGTTGGGATAGCTTACAGAATAAGGTTTATAACAGTTGAAGTTAGACTGTCTAGAGATCTATAGGAAGGGATAGCTCACAGAATATGGTTTATGACAGTTGAAAGTAGACTGTCTAGAGATGTATAGGAAGGGATAGCTCACAGAATATGGTTTATAACAGTTGAAGGTAGACTGTCTAGAGATATATAGGAAGGGATAGCTCACAGAATATGGTTTATGACAGTTGAAAGTAGACTGTCTAGAGATGTATAGGAAGGGATAGCTCACAGAATATGGTTTATAACAGTTGAAGGTAGACTGTCTAGAGATATATAGGAAGGGATAGCTCACAGAATATGGTTTATGACAGTTGAAAGTAGACTGTCTAGAGATGTATAGGAAGGGATAGCTCACAGAATATGGTTTATAACAGTTGAAGGTAGACTGTCTAGAGATGTATAGGAAGGGATAGCTTACAGAATATGGTTTATAACAGTTGAAGGTAGAATGTCTAGAGATATATAGGAAGGGATAGCTTACAGAATATGGTTTATAACAGTTGACGGTAGACTGTCTAGTGATGTATAGGAAGGGATAGCTCACAGAATATGGTTTATAACAGTTGAAGGTAGACTCTGTCTAGAGGTATATAGGAAGGGATAGCTTACAGAATATGGTTTATAACAGTTGAAGTTAGAATGTCTAGAGATCTATAGGAAGGGATAGCTCACAGAATATGGTTTATAACAGTTGAAGGTAGACTTTCTACAGATATATAGGAAGGGATAGCTCACAGAATATGGTTTATAACAGTTGAAGGTAGACTGTCTAGAGGTGTAGGGGAAGGGATAACTTACATAATATTGTTTATAACAGATTAAGGTAGACTGTCTAGAGGTATATAGGAAGGGATAGCTTACAGAATAAGGTTTATAACAGTTGAAGGTAGACTGTTTTGTGGTATATAGTAAGGGATAGCTCCCAGAATATTGTTTATAACAGTTGAAGGTAGACTCTGTCTAGAGGAATATAGGAAGGGATTGCTTACAGAATATGGTTTATAACAGTTGAAGGTAGACCGTCTAGAGGTATATAGGATGGGATAGCTCACAGGATATTGTTTATAACAGTTGAAAGTAGAATGTCTAGAGATATTGAGGAAGGGATAGCTCACAGAATATGGTTCATAACAGTTGAAGGTAGACTCTGTCTGGAGGTGTAGAGCAAGGGATAGCTTACAGTATATGGTTTATAACAGTTGAATGTAGACTCTGTCCAGAGATGTATAGGAAGAGATAGCTCACAGAATATGGTTTATAACAGTTGAAGGTAGACTGTCTAGATATATATAGGAAGGGATAGCTCACAGAATATGGTTTATAACAGTTGAAGGTAGACTCTGTCTAGAGGTATATAGGAAGGGATAGCTTACAGAATATGGTTTATAACGGTTGAAGGTAGACTGTCTAGAGATGTAGAGCAAGGGATAGCTTACAGAATATGGTTTATAACAGTTGAAGGTAGACTGTCTAGAGATCTATAGGAAGGGATAGCTCACAGAATATAGTTTATAACAGTTGAAAGTAGACTGTCTAGAGGTGTAGGGGAAGGGATAACTTACATAATATGGTTTATAACAGTTTAAGGTAGACTGTCTAGAGGTATATAGGAAGGGATAGCTGACAGGATATGGTTTATAACAGTTGAAGGTAGAATGTCTAGAGATATATAGGTTGGGATAGCTTACAGAATAAGGTTTATAACAGTTGAAGTTAGACTGTCTAGAGATCTATAGGAAGGGATAGCTCACAGAATATGGTTTATGACAGTTGAAAGTAGACTGTCTAGAGATGTATAGGAAGGGATAGCTCACAGAATATGGTTTATAACAGTTGAAGGTAGACTGTCTAGAGATATATAGGAAGGGATAGCTCACAGAATATGGTTTATGACAGTTGAAAGTAGACTGTCTAGAGATGTATAGGAAGGGATAGCTCATAGAATATGGTTTATAACAGTTGAAGGTAGACTGTCTAGAGATATATAGGAAGGGATAGCTCACAGAATATGGTTTATGACAGTTGAAAGTAGACTGTCTAGAGATGTATAGGAAGGGATAGCTCACAGAATATGGTTTATAACAGTTGAAGGTAGACTGTCTAGAGATGTATAGGAAGGGATAGCTTACAGAATATGGTTTTAACAGTTGAAGGTAGAATGTCTAGAGATATATAGGAAGGGATAGCTTACAGAATATGGTTTATAACAGTTGAAGGTAGACTGTCTAGTGATGTATAGGAAGGGATAGCTCACAGAATATGGTTTATAACAGTTGAAGGTAGACTCTGTCTAGAGGTATATAGGAAGGGATAGCTTACAGAATATGGTTTATAACAGTTGAAGTTAGAATGTCTAGAGATCTATAGGAAGGGATAGCTCACAGAATATGGTTTATAACAGTTGAAGGTAGACTTTCTACAGATATATAGGAAGGGATAGCTCACAGAATATGGTTTATAACAGTTGAAGGTAGACTGTCTAGAGGTGTAGGGGAAGGGATAACTTACATAATATTGTTTATAACAGATTAAGGTAGACTGTCTAGAGGTATATAGGAAGGGATAGCTTACAGAATATGGTTTATAACAGTTGAAGGTAGACTGTTTTGTGGTATATAGTAAGGGATAGCTCCCAGAATATTGTTTATAACAGTTGAAGGTAGACTCTGTCTAGAGGAATATAGGAAGGGATTGCTTACAGAATATGGTTTATAACAGTTGAAGGTAGACCGTCTAGAGGTATATAGGATGGGATAGCTCACAGGATATTGTTTATAACAGTTGAAAGTAGAATGTCTAGAGATATTGAGGAAGGGATAGCTCACAGAATATGGTTCATAACAGTTGAAGGTAGACTCTGTCTGGAGGTGTAGAGCAAGGGATAGCTTACAGTATATGGTTTATAACAGTTGAAGGTAGACTCTGTCCAGAGATGTATAGGAAGAGATAGCTCACAGAATATGGTTTATAACAGTTGAAGGTAGACTGTCTAGAGATATATAGGAAGGGATAGCTCACAGAATATGGTTTATAACGGTTGAAGGTAGACTGTCTAGAGATGTAGAGCAAGGGATAGCTTACAGAATATGGTTTATAACAGTTGAAGGTAGACTGTCTAGAGATCTATAGGAAGGGATAGCTCACAGAATATAGTTTATAACAGTTGAAAGTAGACTGTCTAGAGGTGTAGGGGAAGGGATAACTTACATAATATGGTTTATAACAGTTTAAGGTAGACTGTCTAGAGGTATATAGGAAGGGATAGCTGACAGGATATGGTTTATAACAGTTGAAGGTAGAATGTCTAGAGATATATAGGTTGGGATAGCTTACAGAATAAGGTTTATAACAGTTGAAGTTAGACTGTCTAGAGATCTATAGGAAGGGATAGCTCACAGAATATGGTTTATGACAGTTGAAAGTAGACTGTCTAGAGATGTTTAGGAAGGGATAGCTCACAGAATATGGTTTATAACAGTTGAAGGTAGACTGTCTAGAGATATATAGGAAGGGATAGCTCACAGAATATGGTTTATGACAGTTGAAAGTAGACTGTCTAGAGATGTATAGGAAGGGATAGCTCACAGAATATGGTTTATAACAGTTGAAGGTAGACTGTCTAGAGATATATAGGAAGGGATAGCTCACAGAATATGGTTTATGACAGTTGAAAGTAGACTGTCTAGAGATGTATAGGAAGGGATAGCTCACAGAATATGGTTTATAACAGTTGAAGGTAGACTGTCTAGAGATGTATAGGAAGGGATAGCTTACAGAATATGGTTTATAACAGTTGAAGGTAGACTGTCTAGAGATGTATAGGAAGGGATAGCTCACAGAATATGGTTTATAACAGTTGAAGGTAGACTCTGTCTAGAGGTATATAGGAAGGGATAGCTCACAGAATATGGTTTATAACAGTTGAAGGTAGAATGTTTAGAGATATATAGGATGGGATAGCTTACAGAATATGGTTTATAACAGTTGAAGGTAGACTGTCTAGAGGTATATAGGATGGGATAGCTCACAGAATATGGTTTATAACAGTTGAAGGTAGAATGTCTAGAGATATATAGGATGGGATAGGTTTCAGAATATGGTTTATAACAGTTGAAGGTAGACTGTCTAGAGATATATAGGAAGGGATAGCTCACAGATTATGGTTTATAACAGTTGAAACTAGAATGTGTAGAGATGTATAGGAAGGGATAGCTCACAGAATATGGTTTATAACAGTTGAAGGTAGACTGTCTAGAGATGTATAGGAAGGGATAGCTTACAGAATATGGTTTAAAACAGTTGAAGGTAGACTGTCTAGAGATGTATAGGGTGGGATAGGTTACAGAATATGGTTTATAACAGTTGAAGGTAGACTGTCTAGAGGTATATAGGAAGGGATAGCTTACAGAATATGGTTTATAACAGTTGAAGGTAGACTGTCTAGAGGTATATAGGAAGGGATAGCTCACAGAATATGGTTTATAACAGTTGAAGGTAGACTGTCTAGAGATGTATAGGAATGGATAGCTCACAGAATATGGTTTATAACAGTTGAAGGTAGACGCTGTCTAGAGGTATATAGGAAGGGATAGCTTACAGAATATGGTTTATAACAGTTGAAGGTAGACTGTCTAGTGATGTATAGGAAGGGATAGCTCACAGAATATGGTTTATAACAGTTGAAGGTAGACTCTGTCTAGAGGTATATAGGAAGGGATAGCTCACAGAATATGGTTTATAACAGTTGAAGGTAGACTTTCTACAGATATATAGGAAGGGATAGCTCACAGAATATGGTTTACGACAGTTGAAAGTAGACTGTCTAGAGATGTATAGGAAGGGATAGCTCACAGAATATGGTTTATAACAGTTGAAGGTAGACTGTCTAGAGATATATAGGAAGGGATAGCTCACAGAATATGGTTTATAACAGTTGAAGGTAGACTGTCTAGAGATCTATAGGAAGGGATAGCTCACAGAATATAGTTTATAACAGTTGAAAGTAGACTGTCTAGAGGTGTAGGGGAAGGGATAACTTACATAATATGGTTTATAACAGTTTAAGGTAGACTGTCTAGAGGTATATAGGAAGGGATAGCTGACAGGATATGGTTTATAACAGTTGAAGGTAGAATGTCTAGAGATATATAGGTTGGGATAGCTTACAGAATAAGGTTTATAACAGTTGAAGTTAGACTGTCTAGAGATCTATAGGAAGGGATAGCTCACAGAATATGGTTTATAACAGTTGAAGGTAGACTGTCTAGAGATGTATGGGAAGGGATAACTTACATAATATGGTTTATAACAGTTGAAGGCAGACTATCTATAGGTGTATAGGAAGGGATAGCTCACAGAATATGGTTTATAACAGTTGAAGGTAGACTGTCTAGAGATGTATAGGAAGGGCTAGCTCACATAATATGGTTTATAACAGTTGAAGGTAGACTGTCTAGTGGTATATAGGAAGGGATAGATTACAGAATATGGTTATTAACAGTTGAAGGTAGACTGTCTAGAGTATATACGATGGGATAGCTCACATAATATGGTTTATAACAGTTGAAGGTAGACTGTCTAGAGATATATAGGAAGGGATAGCTCACAGAATATGGTTTATGACAGTTGAAAGTAGACTGTCTAGAGATGTATAGGAAGGGATAGCTCACAGAATATGGTTTATAACAGTTGAAGGTAGACTGTCTAGAGATATATAGGAAGGGATAGCTCACAGAATATGGTTTATGACAGTTGAAAGTAGACTGTCTAGAGATGTATAGGAAGGGATAGCTCACAGAATATGGTTTATAACAGTTGAAGGTAGACTGTCTAGAGATATATAGGAAGGGATAGCTCACAGAATATGGTTTATGACAGTTGAAGGTAGACTGTCTAGAGGTATATAGAAAGGGATAGCTCACAGAATATGGTTTATAACAGTTGAAGGTAGAATGTCTAGAGATATATAGGATGGGATAGGTTTCAGAATATGGTTTATAACAGTTGAAGGTAGACTGTCTAGAGATATATAGGAAGGGATAGCTCACAGATTATGGTTTATAACAGTTGAAAGTAGAATGTGTAGAGATGTATAGGAAGGGATAGCTCACAGAATATGGTTTATAACAGTTGAAGGTAGACTGTCTAGAGATGTATAGGAAGGGATAGCTTACAGAATATGGTTTATAACAGTTGAAGGTAGACTGTCTAGAGATGTATAGGGTGGGATAGGTTACAGAATATGGTTTATAACAGTTGAAGGTAGACTGTCTAGAGGTATATAGGAAGGGATAGCTTACAGAATATGGTTTATAACAGTTGAAGGTAGACTGTCTAGAGGTATATAGGAAGGGATAGCTCACAGAATATGGTTTATAACAGTTGAAGGTAGACTGTCTAGAGATGTATAGGAATGGATAGCTCACAGAATATGGTTTATAACAGTTGAAGGTAGACGCTGTCTAGAGGTATATAGGAAGGGATAGCTTACAGAATATGGTTTATAACAGTTGAAGGTAGACTGTCTAGAGGTGTAGGGGAAAGGATAACTTACATAATATGGTTTATAACAATTTAAGGTAGACTGTCTAGAGGTATATAGGAAGGGATAGCTCACAGAATATGGTTTATAACAGTTGAAGGTAGACTGTCGAGAGATCTATAGGAAGGGATAGCTCACAGAATATGGTTTATAACAGTTGAAAGTAGACTGTCTAGAGGTGTAGGGGAAAGGATAACTTACATAATATGGTTTATAACAGTTTCAGGTAGACTGTCTAGAGGTATATAGGAAGGGATAGCTGACAGGATATGGTTTATAACAGTTGAAGGTAGAATGTCGAGAGATATATAGGTTGGGATAGCTTACAGAATAAGGTTTATAACAGTTGAAAGTAGACTGTCTAGAGATATACAGGAAGGGATAGCTGACAGAATATGGTTTATAACAGTTGAAGGTAGACTCTGTCTAGAGATATATAGGAAGGGATAGCTCACAGAATATGGTTTATGACAGTTGAAGGTAGACTGTCTAGAGGTATATAGGAAGGGATAGCTCACAGAATATGGTTTATAACAGTTGAAGGTAGAATGTTTAGAGATATATAGGATGGGATAGCTTACAGAATATGGTTTATAACAGTTGAAGGTAGACTGTCTAGAGGTATATAGGATGGGATAGCTCACAGAATATGGTTTATAACAGTTGAAGGTAGAATGTCTAGAGATATATAGGATGGGATAGGTTTCAGAATATGGTTTATAACAGTTGAAGGTAGACTGTCTAGAGATATATAGGAAGGGATAGCTCACAGATTATGGTTTATAACAGTTGAAAGTAGAATGTGTAGAGATGTATAGGAAGGGATAGCTCACAGAATATGGTTTATAACAGTTGAAGGTAGACTGTCTAGAGATGTATAGGAAGGGATAGCTTACAGAATATGGTTTAAAACAGTTGAAGGTAGACTGTCTAGAGATGTATAGGGTGGGATAGGTTACAGAATATGGTTTATAACAGTTGAAGGTAGACTGTCTAGAGGTATATAGGAAGGGATAGCTTACAGAATATGGTTTATAACAGTTGAAGGTAGACTGTCTAGAGGTATATAGGAAGGGATAGCTCACAGAATATGGTTTATAACAGTTGAAGGTAGACTGTCTAGAGATGTATAGGAATGGATAGCTCACAGAATATGGTTTATAACAGTTGAAGGTAGACGCTGTCTAGAGGTATATAGGAAGGGATAGCTTACAGAATATGGTTTATAACAGTTGAAGGTAGACTGTCTAGTGATGTATAGGAAGGGATAGCTCACAGAATATGGTTTATAACAGTTGAAGGTAGACTGTCTAGAGATGTATAGGAAGGGATAGCTCACAGAATATGGTTTATAACAGTTGAAGGTAGACGCTGTCTAGAGGTATATAGGAAGGGATAGCTTACAGAATATGGTTTATAACAGTTGAAGGTAGACTGTCTAGTGATGTATAGGAAGGGATAGCTCACAGAATATGGTTTGTAACAGTTGAAGGTAGACTCTGTCTAGAGGTATATAGGAAGGGATAGCTCACAGAATATGGTTTATAACAGTTGAAGGTAGACTTTCTACAGATATATAGGAAGGGATAGCTCACAGAATATGGTTTACGACAGTTGAAAGTAGACTGTCTAGAGATGTATAGGAAGGGATAGCTCACAGAATATGGTTTATAACAGTTGAAGGTAGACTGTCTAGAGATATATAGGAAGGGATAGCTCACAGAATATGGTTTATGACAGTTGAAAGTAGACTGTCTAGAGATGTATAGGAAGGGATAGCTCACAGAATATGGTTTATAACAGTTGAAGGTAGACTGTCTAGAGATGTATAGGAAGGGATAGCTTACAGAATATGGTTTATAACAGTTGAAGGTAGACTGTCTAGAGATGTATAGGAAGGGATAGCTCACAGAATATGGTTTATAACAGTTGAAGGTAGACTGTCTAGAGATGTATAGGAAGGGATAGCTCACAGAATATGGTTTGTAACAGTTGAAGGTAGACTCTGTCTAGAGGTATATAGGAAGGGATAGCTCACAGAATATGGTTTATAACAGTTGAAGGTAGACTGTCTAGAGGTGTATGGGAAGGGATAACTTACATAATATGGTTTATAACAATTTAAGGTAGACTGTCTAGAGTTATATAGGAAGGGATAGCTCACAGAATATGGTTTATAACAGTTGAAGGTAGACTGTCTAGAGATCTATAGGAAGGGATAGCTCACAGAATATAGTTTATAACAGTTGAAAGTAGACTGTCTAGAGGTGTAGGGGAAGGGATAACTTACATAATATGGTTTATAACAGTTTAAGGTAGACTGTCTAGAGGTATATAGGAAGGGATAGCTGACAGGATATGGTTTATAACAGTTGAAGGTAGAATGTCTAGAGATATATAGGTTGGGATAGCTTACAGAATAAGGTTTATAACAGTTGAAGTTAGACTGTCTAGAGATTTATAGGAAGGGATAGCTCACAGAATATGGTTTATAACAGTTGAAGGTAGACTGTCTAGAGATGTATGGGAAGGGATAACTTACATAATATGGTTTATAACAGTTGAAGGCAGACTATCTATAGGTGTATAGGAAGGGATAGCTCACAGAATATGGTTTATAACAGTTGAAGGTAGACTGTCTAGAGATGTATAGGAAGGGCTAGCTCACATAATATGGTTTATAACAGTTGAAGGTAGACTGTCTAGTGGTATATAGGAAGGGATAGATTACAGAATATGGTTATTAACAGTTGAAGGTAGACTGTCTAGAGTATATACGATGGGATAGCTCACATAATATGGTTTATAACAGTTGAAGGTAGACTGTCTAGAGATATATAGGAAGGGATAGCTCACAGAATATGGTTTATGACAGTTGAAAGTAGACTGTCTAGAGATGTATAGGAAGGGATAGCTCACAGAATATGGTTTATAACAGTTGAAGGTAGACTGTCTAGAGATATATAGGAAGGGATAGCTCACAGAATATGGTTTATGACAGTTGAAAGTAGACTGTCTAGAGATGTATAGGAAGGGATAGCTCACAGAATATGGTTTATAACAGTTGAAGGTAGACTGTCTAGAGATATATAGGAAGGGATAGCTCACAGAATATGGTTTATGACAGTTGAAGGTAGACTGTCTAGAGGTATATAGAAAGGGATAGCTCACAGAATATGGTTTATAACAGTTGAAGGTAGAATGTCTAGAGATATATAGGATGGGATAGGTTTCAGAATATGGTTTATAACAGTTGAAGGTAGACTGTCTAGAGATATATAGGAAGGGATAGCTCACAGATTATGGTTTATAACAGTTGAAAGTAGAATGTGTAGAGATGTATAGGAAGGGATAGCTCACAGAATATGGTTTATAACAGTTGAAGGTAGACTGTCTAGAGATGTATAGGAAGGGATAGCTTACAGAATATGGTTTATAACAGTTGAAGGTAGACTGTCTAGAGATGTATAGGGTGGGATAGGTTACAGAATATGGTTTATAACAGTTGAAGGTAGACTGTCTAGAGGTATATAGGAAGGGATAGCTTACAGAATATGGTTTATAACAGTTGAAGGTAGACTGTCTAGAGGTATATAGGAAGGGATAGCTCACAGAATATGGTTTATAACAGTTGAAGGTAGACTGTCTAGAGATGTATAGGAATGGATAGCTCACAGAATATGGTTTATAACAGTTGAAGGTAGACGCTGTCTAGAGGTATATAGGAAGGGATAGCTTACAGAATATGGTTTATAACAGTTGAAGGTAGACTGTCTAGTGATGTATAGGAAGGGATAGCTCACAGAATATGGTTTATAACAGTTGAAGGTAGACTCTGTCTAGAGGTATATAGGAAGGGATAGCTTACAGAATATGGTTTATAACAGTTGAAGTTAGAATGTCTAGAGATCTATAGGAAGGGATAGCTCACAGAATATGGTTTATAACAGTTGAAGGTAGACTTTCTACAGATATATAGGAAGGGATAGCTCACAGAATATGGTTTATAACAGTTGAAGGTAGACTGTCTAGAGGTGTAGGGGAAGGGATAACTTACATAATATTGTTTATAACAGATTAAGGTAGACTGTCTAGAGGTATATAGGAAGGGATAGCTTACAGAATAAGGTTTATAACAGTTGAAGGTAGACTGTTTTGTGGTATATAGTAAGGGATAGCTCCCAGAATATTGTTTATAACAGTTGAAAGTAGACTGTCTAGAGGTGTAGGGGAAGGGATAACTTACATAATATGGTTTATAACAGTTTAAGGTAGACTGTCTAGAGGTATATAGGAAGGGATAGCTGACAGGATATGGTTTATAACAGTTGAAGGTAGAATGTCTAGAGATATATAGGTTGGGATAGCTTACAGAATAAGGTTTATAACAGTTGAAGTTAGACTGTCTAGAGATTTATAGGAAGGGATAGCTCACAGAATATGGTTTATAACAGTTGAAGGTAGACTGTCTAGAGATGTATGGGAAGGGATAACTTACATAATATGGTTTATAACAGTTGAAGGCAGACTATCTATAGGTGTATAGGAAGGGATAGCTCACAGAATATGGTTTATAACAGTTGAAGGTAGACTGTCTAGAGATGTATAGGAAGGGCTAGCTCACATAATATGGTTTATAACAGTTGAAGGTAGACTGTCTAGTGGTATATAGGAAGGGATAGATTACAGAATATGGTTATTAACAGTTGAAGGTAGACTGTCTAGAGTATATACGATGGGATAGCTCACATAATATGGTTTATAACAGTTGAAGGTAGACTGTCTAGAGATATATAGGAAGGGATAGCTCACAGAATATGGTTTATGACAGTTGAAAGTAGACTGTCTAGAGATGTATAGGAAGGGATAGCTCACAGAATATGGTTTATAACAGTTGAAGGTAGACTGTCTAGAGATATATAGGAAGGGATAGCTCACAGAATATGGTTTATGACAGTTGAAAGTAGACTGTCTAGAGATGTATAGGAAGGGATAGCTCACAGAATATGGTTTATAACAGTTGAAGGTAGACTGTCTAGAGATATATAGGAAGGGATAGCTCACAGAATATGGTTTATGACAGTTGAAGGTAGACTGTCTAGAGGTATATAGAAAGGGATAGCTCACAGAATATGGTTTATAACAGTTGAAGGTAGAATGTCTAGAGATATATAGGATGGGATAGGTTTCAGAATATGGTTTATAACAGTTGAAGGTAGACTGTCTAGAGATATATAGGAAGGGATAGCTCACAGATTATGGTTTATAACAGTTGAAAGTAGAATGTGTAGAGATGTATAGGAAGGGATAGCTCACAGAATATGGTTTATAACAGTTGAAGGTAGACTGTCTAGAGATGTATAGGAAGGGATAGCTTACAGAATATGGTTTATAACAGTTGAAGGTAGACTGTCTAGAGATGTATAGGGTGGGATAGGTTACAGAATATGGTTTATAACAGTTGAAGGTAGACTGTCTAGAGGTATATAGGAAGGGATAGCTTACAGAATATGGTTTATAACAGTTGAAGGTAGACTGTCTAGAGGTATATAGGAAGGGATAGCTCACAGAATATGGTTTATAACAGTTGAAGGTAGACTGTCTAGAGATGTATAAGAATGGATAGCTCACAGAATATGGTTTATAACAGTTGAAGGTAGACGCTGTCTAGAGGTATATAGGAAGGGATAGCTTACAGAATATGGTTTATAACAGTTGAAGGTAGACTGTCTAGTGATGTATAGGAAGGGATAGCTCACAGAATATGGTTTATAACAGTTGAAGGTAGACTCTGTCTAGAGGTATATAGGAAGGGATAGCTTACAGAATATGGTTTATAACAGTTGAAGTTAGAATGTCTAGAGATCTATAGGAAGGGATAGCTCACAGAATATGGTTTATAACAGTTGAAGGTAGACTTTCTACAGATATATAGGAAGGGATAGCTCACAGAATATGGTTTATAACAGTTGAAGGTAGACTGTCTAGAGGTGTAGGGGAAGGGATAACTTACATAATATTGTTTATAACAGATTAAGGTAGACTGTCTAGAGGTATATAGGAAGGGATAGCTTACAGAATAAGGTTTATAACAGTTGAAGGTAGACTGTTTTGTGGTATATAGTAAGGGATAGCTCCCAGAATATTGTTTATAACAGTTGAAAGTAGACTGTCTAGAGGTGTAGGGGAAGGGATAACTTACGTAATATGGTTTATAACAGTTTAAGGTAGACTGTCTAGAGGTATATAGGAAGGGATAGCTGACAGGATATGGTTTATAACAGTTGAAGGTAGAATGTCTAGAGATATATAGGTTGGGATAGCTTACAGAATAAGGTTTATAACAGTTGAAGTTAGACTGTCTAGAGATCTATAGGAAGGGATAGCTCACAGAATATGGTTTATGACAGTTGAAAGTAGACTGTCTAGAGATGTTTAGGAAGGGATAGCTCACAGAATATGGTTTATAACAGTTGAAGGTAGACTGTCTAGAGATATATAGGAAGGGATAGCTCACAGAATATGGTTTATGACAGTTGAAAGTAGACTGTCTAGAGATGTATAGGAAGGGATAGCTCACAGAATATGGTTTATAACAGTTGAAGGTAGACTGTCTAGAGATATATAGGAAGGGATAGCTCACAGAATATGGTTTATGACAGTTGAAAGTAGACTGTCTAGCGATGTATAGGAAGGGATAGCTCACAGAATATGGTTTATAACAGTTGAAGGTAGACTGTCTAGAGATGTATAGGAAGGGATAGCTTACAGAATATGGTTTATAACAGTTGAAGGTAGACTGTCTAGAGATGTATAGGAAGGGCTAGCTCACATGATATGGTTTATAACAGTTGAAGGTAGACTGTCTAGTGGTATATAGGAAGGGATAGATTACAGAATATGGTTATTAACAGTTGAAGGTAGACTGTCTAGAGTATATACGATGGGATAGCTCACAGAATATGGTTTATAACAGTTGAAGGTAGACTGTCTAGAGATATATAGGAAGGGATAGCTCACAGAATATGGTTTATGACAGTTGAAAGTAGACTGTCTAGAGATGTATAGGAAGGGATAGCTCACAGAATATGGTTTATAACAGTTGAAGGTAGACTGTCTAGAGATATATAGGAAGGGATAGCTCACAGAATATGGTTTATGACAGTTGAAAGTAGACTGTCTAGAGATGTATAGGAAGGGATAGCTCACAGAATATGGTTTATAACAGTTGAAGGTAGACTGTCTAGAGATATATAGGAAGGGATAGCTCACAGAATATGGTTTATGACAGTTGAAAGTAGACTGTCTAGAGATGTATAGGAAGGGATAGCTCACAGAATATGGTTTATAACAGTTGAAGGTAGACTGTCTAGAGATGTATAGGAAGGGATAGCTTACAGAATATGGTTTATAACAGTTGAAGGTAGACTGTCTAGAGATGTATAGGAAGGGATAGCTCACAGAATATGGTTTATAACAGTTGAAGGTAGACTGTCTAGAGATGTATAGGAAGGGATAGCTCACAGAATATGGTTTATAACAGTTGAAGGTAGACTCTGTCTAGAGGTATATAGGAAGGGATAGCTCACAGAATATGGTTTATAAGAGTTGCAGGTAGACTGTATAGAGGTGTAGGGGAAGGGATAACTTACATAATATGGTTTATAACAATTTAAGGTAGACTGTCTAGAGGTATATAGGAAGGGATAGCTCACCGAATATGGTTTATAACAGTTGAAGGTAGACTGTCTAGAGATCTATAGGAAGGGATAGCTCACAGAATATGGTTTATAACAGTTGAAAGTAGACTGTCTAGAGGTGTAGGGGAAAGGATAACTTACATAATATGGTTTATAACAGTTTCAGGTAGACTGTCTAGAGGTATATAGGAAGGGATAGCTGACAGGATATGGTTTATAACAGTTGAAGGTAGAATGTCGAGAGATATATAGTTTGGGATAGCTTACAGAATAAGGTTTATAACAGTTGAAAGTAGACTGTCTAGAGATATACAGGAAGGGATAGCTGACAGAATATGGTTTATAACAGTTGAAGGTAGACTCTGTCTAGAGATATATAGGAAGGGATAGCTCACAGAATATGGTTTATGACAGTTGAAGGTAGACTGTCTAGAGGTATATAGGAAGGGATAGCTCACAGAATATGGTTTATAACAGTTGAAGGTAGAATGTTTAGAGATATATAGGATGGGATAGCTTACAGAATATGGTTTATAACAGTTGAAGGTAGACTGTCTAGAGGTATATAGGATGGGATAGCTCACAGAATATGGTTTATAACAGTTGAAGGTAGAATGTCTAGAGATATATAGGATGGGATAGGTTTCAGAATATGGTTTATAACAGTTGAAGGTAGACTGTCTAGAGATATATAGGAAGGGATAGCTCACAGATTATGGTTTATAACAGTTGAAAGTAGAATGTGTAGAGATGTATAGGAAGGGATAGCTCACAGAATATGGTTTATAACAGTTGAAGGTAGACTGTCTAGAGATGTATAGGAAGGGATAGCTTACAGAATATGGTTTAAAACAGTTGAAGGTAGACTGTCTAGAGATGTATAGGGTGGGATAGGTTACAGAATATGGTTTATAACAGTTGAAGGTAGACTGTCTAGAGGTATATAGGAAGGGATAGCTTACAGAATATGGTTTATAACAGTTGAAGGTAGACTGTCTAGAGGTATATAGGAAGGGATAGCTCACAGAATATGGTTTATAACAGTTGAAGGTAGACTGTCTAGAGATGTATAGGAATGGATAGCTCACAGAATATGGTTTATAACAGTTGAAGGTAGACACTGTCTAGAGGTATACAGGAAGGGATAGCTTACAGAATATGGTTTATAACAGTTGAAGGTAGACTGTCTAGTGATGTATAGGAAGGGATAGCTCACAGAATATGGTTTATAACAGTTGAAGGTAGACTCTGTCTAGAGGTATATAGGAAGGGATAGCTCACAGAATATGGTTTATAACAGTTGAAAGTAGACTGTCTAGAGATATATAGGAAGGGATAGCTCACAGAATATGGTTTATGACAGTTGAAAGTAGACTGTCTAGAGATGTATAGGAAGGGATAGCTCACAGAATATGGTTTATAACAGTTGAAGGTAGACTGTCTAGAGATATATAGGAAGGGATAGCTCACAGAATATGGTTTATGACAGTTGAAAGTAGACTGTCTAGAGATGTATAGGAAGGGATAGCTCACAGAATATGGTTTATAACAGTTGAAGGTAGACTGTCTAGAGATATATAGGAAGGGATAGCTCACAGAATATGGTTTATGACAGTTGAAAGTAGACTGTCTAGAGATGTATAGGAAGGGATAGCTCACAGAATATGGTTTATAACAGTTGAAGGTAGACTGTCTAGAGATGTATAGGAAGGGATAGCTTACAGAATATGGTTTATAACAGTTGAAGCTAGACTGTCTAGAGATGTATAGGAAGGGATAGCTCACAGAATATGGTTTATAACAGTTGAAGGTAGACTGTCTAGAGATGTATAGGAAGGGATAGCTCACAGAATATGGTTTATAACAGTTGAAGGTAGACTCTGTCTAGAGGTATATAGGAAGGGATAGCTCACAGAATATGGTTTATAAGAGTTGAAAGTAGAATGTGTAGAGATGTATAGGAAGGGATAGCTCACAGAATATGGTTTATAACAGTTGAAGGTAGACTGTCTAGAGGTATATAGGAAGGGATAGCTCACAGAATATGGTTTATGACAGTTGAAAGTAGACTGTCTAGAGATGTATAGGAAGGGATAGCTCACAGAATATGGTTTATAACAGTTGAAGGTAGACTGTCTAGAGATGTATAGGAAGGGATAGCTCACAGAATATGGTTTATAACAGTTGAAGGTAGACTCTGTCTATAGATATATAGGAAGGGATAGCTCACAGATTATGGTTTATAACAGTTGAAAGTAGAATGTGTAGAGATGTATAGGAAGGGATAGCTCACAGAATATGGTTTATAACAGTTGAAGGTAGACTGTCTAGAGGTATATAGGAAGGGATAGCTTACAGAATATGGTTTATAACAGTTGAAGGTAGACACTGTCTAGAGGTATATAGGAAGGGATAGCTTACAGAATATGGTTTATAACAGTTGAAGGTAGACTGTCTAGTGATGTATAGGAAGGGATAGCTCACAGAATATGGTTTATAACAGTTGAAGGTAGACTCTGTCTAGAGGTATATAGGAAGGGATAGCTCACAGAATATGGTTTATAACAGTTGAAAGTAGACTGTCTAGAGATATATAGGAAGGGATAGCTCACAGAATATGGTTTATGACAGTTGAAAGTAGACTGTCTAGAGATGTATAGGAAGGGATAGCTCACAGAATATGGTTTATAACAGTTGAAGGTAGACTGTCTAGAGATATATAGGAAGGGATAGCTCACAGAATATGGTTTATGACAGTTGAAAGTAGACTGTCTAGAGATGTATAGGAAGGGATAGCTCACAGAATATGGTTTATAACAGTTGAAGGTAGACTGTCTAGAGATATATAGGAAGGGATAGCTCACAGAATATGGTTTATGACAGTTGAAAGTAGACTGTCTAGAGATGTATAGGAAGGGATAGCTCACAGAATATGGTTTATAACAGTTGAAGGTAGACTGTCTAGAGATGTATAGGAAGGGATAGCTTACAGAATATGGTTTATAACAGTTGAAGGTAGACTGTCTAGAGATGTATAGGAAGGGATAGCTCACAGAATATGGTTTATAACAGTTGAAGGTAGACTGTCTAGAGATGTATAGGAAGGGATAGCTCACAGAATATGGTTTATAACAGTTGAAGGTAGACTCTGTCTAGAGGTATATAGGAAGGGATAGCTCACAGAATATGGTTTATAAGAGTTGCAGGTAGACTGTATAGAGGTGTAGGGGAAGGGATAACTTACATAATATGGTTTATAACAATTTAAGGTAGACTGTCTAGAGGTATATAGGAAGGGATAGCTCACAGAATATGGTTTATAACAGTTGAAGGTAGACTGTCTAGAGATCTATAGGAAGGGATAGCTCACAGAATATGGTTTATAACAGTTGAAAGTAGACTGTCTAGAGGTGTAGGGGAAAGGATAACTTACATAATATGGTTTATAACAGTTTCAGGTAGACTGTCTAGAGGTATATAGGAAGGGATAGCTGACAGGATATGGTTTATAACAGTTGAAGGTAGAATGTCGAGAGATATATAGGTTGGGATAGCTTACAGAATAAGGTTTATAACAGTTGAAAGTAGACTGTCTAGAGATATACAGGAAGGGATAGCTGACAGAATATGGTTTATAACAGTTGAAGGTAGACTCTGTCTAGAGATATATAGGAAGGGATAGCTCACAGAATATGGTTTATAACAGTTGAAGGTAGACTGTCTAGAGATGTATAGGAATGGATAGCTCACAGAATATGGTTTATAACAGTTGAAGGTAGACACTGTCTAGAGGTATATAGGAAGGGATAGCTTACAGAATATGGTTTATAACAGTTGAAGGTAGACTGTCTAGTGATGTATAGGAAGGGATAGCTCACAGAATATGGTTTATAACAGTTGAAGGTAGACTCTGTCTAGAGGTATATAGGAAGGGATAGCTCACAGAATATGGTTTATAACAGTTGAAAGTAGACTGTCTAGAGATATATAGGAAGGGATAGCTCACAGAATATGGTTTATGACAGTTGAAAGTAGACTGTCTAGAGATGTATAGGAAGGGATAGCTCACAGAATATGGTTTATAACAGTTGAAGGTAGACTGTCTAGAGATATATAGGAAGGGATAGCTCACAGAATATGGTTTATGACAGTTGAAAGTAGACTGTCTAGAGATGTATAGGAAGGGATAGCTCACAGAATATGGTTTATAACAGTTGAAGGTAGACTGTCTAGAGATATATAGGAAGGGATAGCTCACAGAATATGGTTTATGACAGTTGAAAGTAGACTGTCTAGAGATGTATAGGAAGGGATAGCTCACAGAATATGGTTTATAACAGTTGAAGGTAGACTGTCTAGAGATGTATAGGAAGGGATAGCTTACAGAATATGGTTTATAACAGTTGAAGCTAGACTGTCTAGAGATGTATAGGAAGGGATAGCTCACAGAATATGGTTTATAACAGTTGAAGGTAGACTGTCTAGAGATGTATAGGAAGGGATAGCTCACAGAATATGGTTTATAACAGTTGAAGGTAGACTCTGTCTAGAGGTATATAGGAAGGGATAGCTCACAGAATATGGTTTATAAGAGTTGAAAGTAGAATGTGTAGAGATGTATAGGAAGGGATAGCTCACAGAATATGGTTTATAACAGTTGAAGGTAGACTGTCTAGAGGTATATAGGAAGGGATAGCTCACAGAATATGGTTTATGACAGTTGAAAGTAGACTGTCTAGAGATGTATAGGAAGGGATAGCTCACAGAATATGGTTTATAACAGTTGAAGGTAGACTGTCTAGAGATGTATAGGAAGGGATAGCTCACAGAATATGGTTTATAACAGTTGAAGGTAGACTCTGTCTAGAGATATATAGGAAGGGATAGCTCACAGATTATGGTTTATAACAGTTGAAAGTAGAATGTGTAGAGATGTATAGGAAGGGATAGCTCACAGAATATGGTTTATAACAGTTGAAGGTAGACTGTCTAGAGGTATATAGGAAGGGATAGCTTACAGAATATGGTTTATAACAGTTGAAGGTAGACACTGTCTAGAGGTATATAGGAAGGGATAGCTTACAGAATATGGTTTATAACAGTTGAAGGTAGACTGTCTAGTGATGTATAGGAAGGGATAGCTCACAGAATATGGTTTATAACAGTTGAAGGTAGACTCTGTCTAGAGGTATATAGGAAGGGATAGCTCACAGAATATGGTTTATAACAGTTGAAAGTAGACTGTCTAGAGATATATAGGAAGGGATAGCTCACAGAATATGGTTTATGACAGTTGAAAGTAGACTGTCTAGAGATGTATAGGAAGGGATAGCTCACAGAATATGGTTTATAACAGTTGAAGGTAGACTGTCTAGAGATATATAGGAAGGGATAGCTCACAGAATATGGTTTATGACAGTTGAAAGTAGACTGTCTAGAGATGTATAGGAAGGGATAGCTCACAGAATATGGTTTATAACAGTTGAAGGTAGACTGTCTAGAGATATATAGGAAGGGATAGCTCACAGAATATGGTTTATGACAGTTGAAAGTAGACTGTCTAGAGATGTATAGGAAGGGATAGCTCACAGAATATGGTTTATAACAGTTGAAGGTAGACTGTCTAGAGATGTATAGGAAGGGATAGCTTACAGAATATGGTTTATAACAGTTGAAGGTAGACTGTCTAGAGATGTATAGGAAGGGATAGCTCACAGAATATGGTTTATAACAGTTGAAGGTAGACTGTCTAGAGATGTATAGGAAGGGATAGCTCACAGAATATGGTTTATAACAGTTGAAGGTAGACTCTGTCTAGAGGTATATAGGAAGGGATAGCTCACAGAATATGGTTTATAAGAGTTGCAGGTAGACTGTATAGAGGTGTAGGGGAAGGGATAACTTACATAATATGGTTTATAACAATTTAAGGTAGACTGTCTAGAGGTATATAGGAAGGGATAGCTCACAGAATATGGTTTATAACAGTTGAAGGTAGACTGTCTAGAGATCTATAGGAAGGGATAGCTCACAGAATATGGTTTATAACAGTTGAAAGTAGACTGTCTAGAGGTGTAGGGGAAAGGATAACTTACATAATATGGTTTATAACAGTTTCAGGTAGACTGTCTAGAGGTATATAGGAAGGGATAGCTGACAGGATATGGTTTATAACAGTTGAAGGTAGAATGTCGAGAGATATATAGGTTGGGATAGCTTACAGAATAAGGTTTATAACAGTTGAAAGTAGACTGTCTAGAGATATACAGGAAGGGATAGCTGACAGAATATGGTTTATAACAGTTGAAGGTAGACTCTGTCTAGAGATATATAGGAAGGGATAGCTCACAGAATATGGTTTATGACAATTGAAGGTAGACTGTCTAGAGGTATATAGGAAGGGATAGCTCACAGAATATGGTTTATAACAGTTGAAGGTAGAATGTTTAGAGATATATAGGATGGGATAGCTTACAGAATATGGTTTATAACAGTTGAAGGTAGACTGTCTAGAGGTATATAGGATGGGATAGCTCACAGAATATGGTTTATAACAGTTGAAGGTAGAATGTCTAGAGATATATAGGATGGGATAGGTTTCAGAATATGGTTTATAACAGTTGAAGGTAGACTGTCTAGAGATATATAGGAAGGGATAGCTCACAGATTATGGTTTATAACAGTTGAAAGTAGAATGTGTAGAGATGTATAGGAAGGGATAGCTCACAGAATATGGTTTATAACAGTTGAAGGTAGACTGTCTAGAGATGTATAGGAAGGGATAGCTTACAGAATATGGTTTAAAACAGTTGAAGGTAGACTGTCTAGAGATGTATAGGGTGGGATAGGTTACAGAATATGGTTTATAACAGTTGAAGGTAGACTGTCTAGAGATATATAGGAAGGGATAGCTCACAGATTATGGTTTATAACAGTTGAAAGTAGAATGTGTAGAGATGTATAGGAAGGGATAGCTCACAGAATATGGTTTATAACAGTTGAAGGTAGACTGTCTAGAGATGTATAGGAAGGGATAGCTTACAGAATATGGTTTAAAACAGTTGAAGGTAGACTGTCTAGAGATGTATAGGGTGGGATAGGTTACAGAATATGGTTTATAACAGTTGAAGGTAGACTGTCTAGAGGTATATAGGAAGGGATAGCTTACAGAATATGGTTTATAACAGTTGAAGGTAGACTGTCTAGAGGTATATAGGAAGGGATAGCTCACAGAATATGGTTTATAACAGTTGAAGGTAGACTGTCTAGAGATGTATAGGAAGGGATAGCTCACAGAATATGGTTTATAACAGTTGAAGGTAGACACTGTCTAGAGGTATATAGGAAGGGATAGCTTACAGAATATGGTTTATAACAGTTGAAGGTAGACTGTCTAGTGATGTATAGGAAGGGATAGCTCACAGAATATGGTTTATAACAGTTGAAGGTAGACTCTGTCTAGAGGTATATAGGAAGGGATAGCTCACAGAATATGGTTTATAACAGTTGAAAGTAGACTGTCTAGAGATATATAGGAAGGGATAGCTCACAGAATATGGTTTATGACAGTTGAAAGTAGACTGTCTAGAGATGTATAGGAAGGGATAGCTCACAGAATATGGTTTATAACAGTTGAAGGTAGACTGTCTAGAGATATATAGGAAGGGATAGCTCACAGAATATGGTTTATGACAGTTGAAAGTAGACTGTCTAGAGATGTATAGGAAGGGATAGCTCACAGAATATGGTTTATAACAGTTGAAGGTAGACTGTCTAGAGATATATAGGAAGGGATAGCTCACAGAATATGGTTTATGACAGTTGAAAGTAGACTGTCTAGAGATGTATAGGAAGGGATAGCTCACAGAATATGGTTTATAACAGTTGAAGGTAGACTGTCTAGAGATGTATAGGAAGGGATAGCTTACAGAATATGGTTTATAACAGTTGAAGGTAGACTGTCTAGAGATGTATAGGAAGGGATAGCTCACAGAATATGGTTTATAACAGTTGAAGGTAGACTGTCTAGAGATGTATAGGAAGGGATAGCTCACAGAATATGGTTTATAACAGTTGAAGGTAGACTCTGTCTAGAGGTATATAGGAAGGGATAGCTCACAGAATATGGTTTATAAGAGTTGCAGGTAGACTGTATAGAGGTGTAGGGGAAGGGATAACTTACATAATATGGTTTATAACAATTTAAGGTAGACTGTCTAGAGGTATATAGGAAGGGATAGCTCACAGAATATGGTTTATAACAGTTGAAGGTAGAATGTCGAGAGATATATAGGTTGGGATAGCTTACAGAATAAGGTTTATAACAGTTGAAAGTAGACTGTCTAGAGATATACAGGAAGGGATAGCTGACAGAATATGGTTTATAACAGTTGAAGGTAGACTCTGTCTAGAGATATATAGGAAGGGATAGCTCACAGAATATGGTTTATGACAGTTGAAGGTAGACTGTCTAGAGGTATATAGGAAGGGATAGCTCACAGAATATGGTTTATAACAGTTGAAGGTAGAATGTTTAGAGATATATAGGATGGGATAGCTTACAGAATATGGTTTATAACAGTTGAAGGTAGACTGTCTAGAGGTATATAGGATGGGATAGCTCACAGAATATGGTTTATAACAGTTGAAGGTAGAATGTCTAGAGATATATAGGATGGGATAGGTTTCAGAATATGGTTTATAACAGTTGAAGGTAGACTGTCTAGAGATATATAGGAAGGGATAGCTCACAGATTATGGTTTATAACAGTTGAAAGTAGAATGTGTAGAGATGTATAGGAAGGGATAGCTCACAGAATATGGTTTATAACAGTTGAAGGTAGACTGTCTAGAGATGTATAGGAAGGGATAGCTTACAGAATGTGGTTTAAAACAGTTGAAGGTAGACTGTCTAGAGATGTATAGGGTGGGATAGGTTACAGAATATGGTTTATAACAGTTGAAGGTAGACTGTCTAGAGGTATATAGGAAGGGATAGCTTACAGAATATGGTTTATAACAGTTGAAGGTAGACTGTCTAGAGGTATATAGGAAGGGATAGCTCACAGAATATGGTTTATAACAGTTGAAGGTAGACTGTCTAGAGATGTATAGGAATGGATAGCTCACAGAATATGGTTTATAACAGTTGAAGGTAGACGCTGTCTAGAGGTATATAGGAAGGGATAGCTTACAGAATATGGTTTATAACAGTTGAAGGTAGACTGTCTAGTGATGTATAGGAAGGGATAGCTCACAGAATATGGTTTATAACAGTTGAAGTTAGAATGTCTAGAGATCTATAGGAAGGGATAGCTCACAGAATATGGTTTATAACAGTTGAAGGTAGACTTTCTACAGATATATAGGAAGGGATAGCTCACAGAATATGGTTTATAACAGTTGAAGGTAGACTGTCTAGAGATATATAGGAAGGGATAGCTCACAGAATATGGTTTATGACAGTTGAAAGTAGACTGTCTAGAGATGTATAGGAAGGGATAGCTCACAGAATATGGTTTATAACAGTTGAAGGTAGACTGTCTAGAGATATATAGGAAGGGATAGCTCACAGAATATGGTTTATGACAGTTGAAAGTAGACTGTCTAGAGATGTATAGGAAGGGATAGCTCACAGAATATGGTTTATAACAGTTGAAGGTAGACTGTCTAGAGATGTATAGGAAGGGATAGCTTACAGAATATGGTTTATAACAGTTGAAGGTAGACTGTCTAGAGATGTATAGGAAGGGATAGCTCACAGAATATGGTTTATAACAGTTGAAGGTAGACTGTCTAGAGATGTATAGGAAGGGATAGCTCACAGAATATGGTTTATAACAGTTGAAGGTAGACGCTGTCTAGAGGTATATAGGAAGGGATAGCTTACAGAATATGGTTTATAACAGTTGAAGGTAGACTGTCTAGTGATGTATAGGAAGGGATAGCTCACAGAATATGGTTTGTAACAGTTGAAGGTAGACTCTGTCTAGAGGTATATAGGAAGGGATAGCTCACAGAATATGGTTTATAAGAGTTGCAGGTAGACTGTATAGAGGTGTAGGGGAAGGGATAACTTACATAATATGGTTTATAACAATTTAAGGTAGACTGTCTAGAGGTATATAGGAAGGGATAGCTCACAGAATATGGTTTATAACAGTTGAAGGTAGACTGTCTAGAGATCTATAGGAAGGGATAGCTCACAGAATATGGTTTATAACAGTTGAAAGTAGACTGTCTAGAGGTGTAGGGGAAGGGATAACTTACATAATATGGTTTATAACAGTTTCAGGTAGACTGTCTAGAGATGTATAGGAAGGGATAGCTGACAGGATATGGTTTATAACAGTTGAAGGTAGAATGTCGAGAGATATATAGGTTGGGATAGCTTACAGAATAAGGTTTATAACAGTTGAAAGTAGACTGTCTAGAGATATACAGGAAGGGATAGCTGACAGAATATGGTTTATAACAGTTGAAGGTAGACTCTGTCTAGAGATATATAGGAAGGGATAGCTCACAGAATATGGTTTATGACAGTTGAAGGTAGACTGTCTAGAGGTATATAGGAAGGGATAGCTCACAGAATATGGTTTATAACAGTTGAAGGTAGAATGTTTAGAGATATATAGGATGGGATAGCTTACAGAATATGGTTTATAACAGTTGAAGGTAGACTGTCTAGAGGTATATAGGATGGGATAGCTCACAGAATATGGTTTATAACAGTTGAAGGTAGAATGTCTAGAGATATATAGGATGGGATAGGTTTCAGAATATGGTTTATAACAGTTGAAGGTAGACTGTCTAGAGATATATAGGAAGGGATAGCTCACAGATTATGGTTTATAACAGTTGAAAGTAGAATGTGTAGAGATGTATAGGAAGGGATAGCTCACAGAATATGGTTTATAACAGTTGAAGGTAGACTGTCTAGAGATGTATAGGAAGGGATAGCTTACAGAATATGGTTTAAAACAGTTGAAGGTAGACTGTCTAGAGATGTATAGGGTGGGATAGGTTACAGAATATGGTTTATAACAGTTGAAGGTAGACTGTCTAGAGGTATATAGGAAGGGATAGCTTACAGAATATGGTTTATAACAGTTGAAGGTAGACTGTCTAGAGGTATATAGGAAGGGATAGCTCACAGAATATGGTTTATAACAGTTGAAGGTAGACTGTCTAGAGATGTATAGGAATGGATAGCTCACAGAATATGGTTTATAACAGTTGAAGGTAGACGCTGTCTAGAGGTATATAGGAAGGGATAGCTTACAGAATATGGTTTATAACAGTTGAAGGTAGACTGTCTAGTGATGTATAGGAAGGGATAGCTCACAGAATATGGTTTATAACAGTTGAAGGTAGACTCTGTCTAGAGGTATATAGGAAGGGATAGCTCACAGAATATGGTTTATAACAGTTGAAGTTAGAATGTCTAGAGATCTATAGGAAGGGATAGCTCACAGAATATGGTTTATAACAGTTGAAGGTAGACTTTCTACAGATATATAGGAAGGGATAGCTCACAGAATATGGTTTATAACAGTTGAAGGTAGACTGTCTAGAGATATATAGGAAGGGATAGCTCACAGAATATGGTTTATGACAGTTGAAAGTAGACTGTCTAGAGATGTATAGGAAGGGATAGCTCACAGAATATGGTTTATAACAGTTGAAGGTAGACTGTCTAGAGATATATAGGAAGGGATAGCTCACAGAATATGGTTTATGACAGTTGAAAGTAGACTGTCTAGAGATGTATAGGAAGGGATAGCTCACAGAATATGGTTTATAACAGTTGAAGGTAGACTGTCTAGAGATGTATAGGAAGGGATAGCTTACAGAATATGGTTTATAACAGTTGAAGGTAGACTGTCTAGAGATGTATAGGAAGGGATAGCTCACAGAATATGGTTTATAACAGTTGAAGGTAGACTGTCTAGAGATGTATA
The DNA here is from genome assembly GCA_964016885.1 of Eledone cirrhosa. Classification (NCBI taxonomy): domain Eukaryota; kingdom Metazoa; phylum Mollusca; class Cephalopoda; order Octopoda; family Eledonidae; genus Eledone; species Eledone cirrhosa. Next base: position 104,215,027 of record OZ024744.1, read on the forward strand.
GGAAGGGATAGCTCACAGAATATGGTTTATAAGAGTTGCAGGTAGACTGTATAGAGGTGTAGGGGAAGGGATAACATACATAATATGGTTTATAACAATTTAAGGTAGACTGTCTAGAGGTATATAGGAAGGGATAGCTCACAGAATATGGTTTATAACAGTTGAAGGTAGAATGTCGAGAGATATATAGGTTGGGATAGCTTACAGAATAAGGTTTATAACAGTTGAAAGTAGACTGTCTAGAGATATACAGGAAGGGATAGCTGACAGAATATGGTTTATAACAGTTGAAGGTAGACTCTGTCTAGAGATATATAGGAAGGGATAGCTCACAGAATATGGTTTATGACAGTTGAAGGTAGACTGTCTAGAGGTATATAGGAAGGGATAGCTCACAGAATATGGTTTATAACAGTTGAAGGTAGAATGTTTAGAGATATATAGGATGGGATAGCTTACAGAATATGGTTTATAACAGTTGAAGGTAGACTGTCTAGAGGTATATAGGATGGGATAGCTCACAGAATATGGTTTATAACAGTTGAAGGTAGAATGTCTAGAGATATATAGGATGGGATAGGTTTCAGAATATGGTTTATAACAGTTGAAGGTAGACTGTCTAGAGATATATAGGAAGGGATAGCTCACAGATTATGGTTTATAACAGTTGAAAGTAGAATGTGTAGAGATGTATAGGAAGGGATAGCTCACAGAATATGGTTTATAACAGTTGAAGGTAGACTGTCTAGAGATGTATAGGAAGGGATAGCTTACAGAATGTGGTTTAAAACAGTTGAAGGTAGACTGTCTAGAGATGTATAGGGTGGGATAGGTTACAGAATATGGTTTATAACAGTTGAAGGTAGACTGTCTAGAGGTATATAGGAAGGGATAGCTTACAGAATATGGTTTATAACAGTTGAAGGTAGACTGTCTAGAGGTATATAGGAAGGGATAGCTCACAGAATATGGTTTATAACAGTTGAAGGTAGACTGTCTAGAGATGTATAGGAATGGATAGCTCACAGAATATGGTTTATAACAGTTGAAGGTAGACGCTGTCTAGAGGTATATAGGAAGGGATAGCTTACAGAATATGGTTTATAACAGTTGAAGGTAGACTGTCTAGTGATGTATAGGAAGGGATAGCTCACAGAATATGGTTTATAACAGTTGAAGTTAGAATGTCTAGAGATCTATAGGAAGGGATAGCTCACAGAATATGGTTTATAACAGTTGAAGGTAGACTTTCTACAGATATATAGGAAGGGATAGCTCACAGAATATGGTTTATAACAGTTGAAGGTAGACTGTCTAGAGATATATAGGAAGGGATAGCTCACAGAATATGGTTTATGACAGTTGAAAGTAGACTGTCTAGAGATGTATAGGAAGGGATAGCTCACAGAATATGGTTTATAACAGTTGAAGGTAGACTGTCTAGAGATATATAGGAAGGGATAGCTCACAGAATATGGTTTATGACAGTTGAAAGTAGACTGTCTAGAGATGTATAGGAAGGGATAGCTCACAGAATATGGTTTATAACAGTTGAAGGTAGACTGTCTAGAGATGTATAGGAAGGGATAGCTTACAGAATATGGTTTATAACAGTTGAAGGTAGACTGTCTAGAGATGTATAGGAAGGGATAGCTCACAGAATATGGTTTATAACAGTTGAAGGTAGACTGTCTAGAGATGTATAGGAAGGGATAGCTCACAGAATATGGTTTATAACAGTTGAAGGTAGACGCTGTCTAGAGGTATATAGGAAGGGATAGCTTACAGAATATGGTTTATAACAGTTGAAGGTAGACTGTCTAGTGATGTATAGGAAGGGATAGCTCACAGAATATGGTTTGTAACAGTTGAAGGTAGACTCTGTCTAGAGGTATATAGGAAGGGATAGCTCACAGAATATGGTTTATAAGAGTTGCAGGTAGACTGTATAGAGGTGTAGGGGAAGGGATAACTTACATAATATGGTTTATAACAATTTAAGGTAGACTGTCTAGAGGTATATAGGAAGGGATAGCTCACAGAATATGGTTTATAACAGTTGAAGGTAGACTGTCTAGAGATCTATAGGAAGGGATAGCTCACAGAATATGGTTTATAACAGTTGAAAGTAGACTGTCTAGAGGTGTAGGGGAAGGGATAACTTACATAATATGGTTTATAACAGTTTCAGGTAGACTGTCTAGAGATGTATAGGAAGGGATAGCTGACAGGATATGGTTTATAACAGTTGAAGGTAGAATGTCGAGAGATATATAGGTTGGGATAGCTTACAGAATAAGGTTTATAACAGTTGAAAGTAGACTGTCTAGAGATATACAGGAAGGGATAGCTGACAGAATATGGTTTATAACAGTTGAAGGTAGACTCTGTCTAGAGATATATAGGAAGGGATAGCTCACAGAATATGGTTTATGACAGTTGAAGGTAGACTGTCTAGAGGTATATAGGAAGGGATAGCTCACAGAATATGGTTTATAACAGTTGAAGGTAGAATGTTTAGAGATATATAGGATGGGATAGCTTACAGAATATGGTTTATAACAGTTGAAGGTAGACTGTCTAGAGGTATATAGGATGGGATAGCTCACAGAATATGGTTTATAACAGTTGAAGGTAGAATGTCTAGAGATATATAGGATGGGATAGGTTTCAGAATATGGTTTATAACAGTTGAAGGTAGACTGTCTAGAGATATATAGGAAGGGATAGCTCACAGATTATGGTTTATAACAGTTGAAAGTAGAATGTGTAGAGATGTATAGGAAGGGATAGCTCACAGAATATGGTTTATAACAGTTGAAGGTAGACTGTCTAGAGATGTATAGGAAGGGATAGCTTACAGAATATGGTTTAAAACAGTTGAAGGTAGACTGTCTAGAGATGTATAGGGTGGGATAGGTTACAGAATATGGTTTATAACAGTTGAAGGTAGACTGTCTAGAGGTATATAGGAAGGGATAGCTTACAGAATATGGTTTATAACAGTTGAAGGTAGACTGTCTAGAGGTATATAGGAAGGGATAGCTCACAGAATATGGTTTATAACAGTTGAAGGTAGACTGTCTAGAGATGTATAGGAATGGATAGCTCACAGAATATGGTTTATAACAGTTGAAGGTAGACGCTGTCTAGAGGTATATAGGAAGGGATAGCTTACAGAATATGGTTTATAACAGTTGAAGGTAGACTGTCTAGTGATGTATAGGAAGGGATAGCTCACAGAATATGGTTTATAACAGTTGAAGGTAGACTCTGTCTAGAGGTATATAGGAAGGGATAGCTCACAGAATATGGTTTATAACAGTTGAAGTTAGAATGTCTAGAGATCTATAGGAAGGGATAGCTCACAGAATATGGTTTATAACAGTTGAAGGTAGACTTTCTACAGATATATAGGAAGGGATAGCTCACAGAATATGGTTTATAACAGTTGAAGGTAGACTGTCTAGAGATATATAGGAAGGGATAGCTCACAGAATATGGTTTATGACAGTTGAAAGTAGACTGTCTAGAGATGTATAGGAAGGGATAGCTCACAGAATATGGTTTATAACAGTTGAAGGTAGACTGTCTAGAGATATATAGGAAGGGATAGCTCACAGAATATGGTTTATGACAGTTGAAAGTAGACTGTCTAGAGATGTATAGGAAGGGATAGCTCACAGAATATGGTTTATAACAGTTGAAGGTAGACTGTCTAGAGATGTATAGGAAGGGATAGCTTACAGAATATGGTTTATAACAGTTGAAGGTAGACTGTCTAGAGATGTATAGGAAGGGATAGCTCACAGAATATGGTTTATAACAGTTGAAGGTAGACTGTCTAGAGATGTATAGGAAGGGATAGCTCACAGAATATGGTTTATAACAGTTGAAGGTAGACGCTGTCTAGAGGTATATAGGAAGGGATAGCTTACAGAATATGGTTTATAACAGTTGAAGGTAGACTGTCTAGTGATGTATAGGAAGGGATAGCTCACAGAATATGGTTTGTAACAGTTGAAGGTAGACTCTGTCTAGAGGTATATAGGAAGGGATAGCTCACAGAATATGGTTTATAAGAGTTGCAGGTAGACTGTATAGAGGTGTAGGGGAAGGGATAACTTACATAATATGGTTTATAACAATTTAAGGTAGACTGTCTAGAGGTATATAGGTAGGGATAGCTCACAGAATATGGTTTATAACAGTTGAAGGTAGACTGTCTAGAGATCTATAGGAAGGGATAGCTCACAGAATATGGTTTATAACAGTTGAAAGTAGACTGTCTAGAGGTGTAGGGGAAGGGATAACTTACATAATATGGTTTATAACAGTTTCAGGTAGACTGTCTAGAGGTATATAGGAAGGGATAGCTGACAGGATATGGTTTATAACAGTTGAAGGTAGAATGTCGAGAGATATATAGGTTGGGATAGCTTACAATATAAGGTTTATAACAGTTGAAAGTAGACTGTCTAGAGATATACAGGAAGGGATAGCTGACAGAATATGGTTTATAACAGTTGAAGGTAGACTCTGTCTAGAGATATATAGGAAGGGATAGCTCACAGAATATGGTTTATGACAGTTGAAGGTAGACTGTCTAGAGGTATATAGGAAGGGATAGCTCACAGAATATGGTTTATGACAGTTGAAGGTAGACTGTCTAGAGGTATATAGGAAGGGATAGCTCACAGAATATGGTTTATAACAGTTGAAGGTAGACTGTCTAGAGGTATATAGGAAGGGATAGCTCACAGAATATGGTTTATAACAGTTGAAGGTAGAATGTTTAGAGATATATAGGATGGGATAGCTTACAGAATATGGTTTATAACAGTTGAAGGTAGACTGTCTAGAGGTATATAGGATGGGATAGCTCACAGAATATGGTTTATAACAGTTGAAGGTAGAATGTCTAGAGATATATAGGATGGGATAGGTTTCAGAATATGGTTTATAACAGTTGAAGGTAGACTGTCTAGAGATATATAGGAAGGGATAGCTCACAGATTATGGTTTATAACAGTTGAAAGTAGAATGTGTAGAGATGTATAGGAAGGGATAGCTCACAGAATATGGTTTATAACAGTTGAAGGTAGACTGTCTAGAGATGTATAGGAAGGGATAGCTTACAGAATATGGTTTAAAACAGTTGAAGGTAGACTGTCTAGAGATGTATATGGTGGGATAGGTTACAGAATATGGTTTATAACAGTTGAAGGTAGACTGTCTAGAGGTATATAGGAAGGGATAGCTTACAGAATATGGTTTATAACAGTTGAAGGTAGACTGTCTAGAGGTATATAGGAAGGGATAGCTCACAGAATATGGTTTATAACAGTTGAAGGTAGACTGTCTAGAGATGTATAGGAATGGATAGCTCACAGAATATGGTTTATAACAGTTGAAGGTAGACTGTCTAGAGGTGTAGGGGAAGGGATAACTTACAGAATATGGTTTATAACAGTTGAAGGTAGACTGTCTAGTGATGTATAGGAAGGGATAGCTCACAGAATATGGTTTATAACAGTTGAAGGTAGACTCTGTCTAGAGGTATATAGGAAGGGATAGCTCACAGAATATGGTTTATAACAGTTGAAGTTAGAATGTCTAGAGATCTATAGGAAGGGATAGCTCACAGAATATGGTTTATAACAGTTGAAGGTAGACTGTCTAGAGGTGTAGGGGAAGGGATAACTTACATAATATTGTTTATAACAGATTAAGGTAGACTGTCTAGAGGTATATAGGAAGGGATAGCTTACAGAATAAGGTTTATAACAGTTGAAGGTAGACTGTTTTGTGGTATATAGTAAGGGATAGCTCCCAGAATATGGTTTATAACAGTTGAAGGTAGACTCTGTCTAGAGGAATATAGGAAGGGATTGCTTACAGAATATGGTTTATAACAGTTGAAGGTAGACCGTCTAGAGGTATATAGGATGGGATAGCTCACAGGATATGGTTTATAACAGTTGAAAGTAGAATGTCTAGAGATATTGAGGAAGGGATAGCTCACAGAATATGGTTCATAACAGTTGAAGGTAGACTCTGTCTAGAGGTGTCGAGGAAGGGATAGCTTACAGTATATGGTTTATAACAGTTGAAGGTAGACTCTGTCCAGAGATGTATAGGAAGAGATAGCTCACAGAATATGGTTTATAACAGTTGAAGGTAGACTGTCTAGAGATATATAGGAAGGGATAGCTCACAGAATATGGTTTATAACAGTTGAAGGTAGACTCTGTCTAGAGGTATATAGGAAGGGATAGCTTACAGAATATGGTTTATAACAGTTGAAGGTAGACTGTCTAGAGTTATATAGGAAGGGATAGCTTACAGAATATGGTTTATAACAGTTGAAGGTAGACTGTCTAGAGATATATAGGAAGGGATAGCTTACAGAATATGGTTTATAACAGTTGAAGGTAGACTGTCTAGAGATATATAGGAAGGGATAGCTCACAGAATATGGTTTATAACAGTTGAAGTTAGACTGTCTAGAGATATATAGGAAGGGATAGCTTACAGGATATGGTTTATAACAGCTGAAGGTAGACTTTCTACAGATATATAGGAAGGGATAGCTCACAGAATATGGTTTATAACAGTTGAAGGTAGACTGTCTAGAGGTATATAGGAAGGGATAGCTCACAGAATATGGTTTATAACAGCTGAAGGTAGACTGTCTAGAGGTATATAGGAAGGGATAGCTTACAGAATATGGTTTATAACAGCTGAAGGTAGACTGTCTAGAGGTATATAGGAAGGGATAGCTCACAGAATATGGTTTATAATAGTTGAAGTTAGACTGTCTGCAGATGTACAGGAAGGGATAGCTCACAGAATATGCAAATGAACCTCTCCAACATGTAGTATGCAGTAATAATAATAAAAATAATAATAATGAAATTAATGTGTAAAGTGCTCAGGTGCACTTCAACTTGTCAAAGGTGCATGTGTAGTACATAGAATTATATATAAATGTCAGGGAAGTGAACAGTGTATGAGTCATGATATACATGTGTGCATGTGTGTGGAGGGGGAACATTAGGTGTAGTGTTGGCGAATCTTGGGAAGCATGGAGGTTTTAAAGGATGCAGAGTCTCGACAGCTAACAACTGATGTGTTAGTATGTTATAATGTGTTAGTATGTAGTAATGTGTTAGTATGTGGTAGTGTGTTAGTATGTAGTAATGTGTTAGTATGTTGTAGTGTGTTAGTATGTTATAATGTATTAGTATGTTGTAATCTGTTAGTATGTAGTAATGTGTTAGTATGTTGTAGTGTGTTAGTATGTTATAATGTATTAGTATGTTGTAGTGTGTTAGTATGTAGTAATGTGTTAGTATGTTGTAGTGTGTTAGTATGTAGTAATGTGTTAGTATGTAGTAATGTTGTAGCATGTTATAATGTGATGTAGTGTACCGTTGTATTGAAGTGAGATGTTGATATGGTGACAATTGTTTCAGTGAACATTATGCAACTACTATCTAAATAGTTTTAATACTTCTTTATTGTAGGAGGTAAAAGTTTGGGATGTTTTAACTGGAGCCTTTATCTCCCAGTTTGGCCATGCACATGGAGAAAAGTCTATCACTTGTATGAATTTTGATGAAAGTTTGAGAAGGTATGAATCACCATTTACAAACTCTGTCTATTCTGTTTATATCTCTTAACATTTATCAATTGTATCTACAGGAGGCACATGGCTTAGTGGTTAGAGCATTGGCCTTGCAATCGAAAGGTTGTGAGTTCAATTCTCAGACCGGGTGATGTGTTGTTTCCTTGAGCAAGACACTTTATTTCACATTGCTCCAGTTTACTCAGCTGTAGAAATGAGATGATAGGGACTGGGGTCCCTATCATTCCACTGCAAAGTGGTCGTGGAGGTGCCACGGCAAAAAAGCACCCAGTACTAAATGGCATTCAGCTGTAGAAATCAAGCCAGCATCAGTTCCCGTCCCACCCTTGTAGGCAGGGAAAAAGCGGACGTAAAATGAAATGATGATGATGAGGCAATGTGTTTCTAGTCAATATTGGTAAATTAAATCTATTAATTCAATATTTATTGATTATATTTACCTAGTCAACATATATAAACTCTACTTATCTTGCTTTACACTGCACCTATGCAATTAACATAGGTAGATTAACTCTTAACATCCTGTAATGATTTGTCAGAAGATATCTAAAAACAGGTTTGTTAGTTCAAATGTTTATAGTATCTTTACTGGTGGACAGATTGTTGTGAAAAGTCACAGTATTAGAATAAAGACTTTAATATCTAATTAATGTGGTTTCATGTGGTACAGGATGTTAAGAGTTAATTATCTAGAAAACATTTATTGACTGCATATATCCACCTTCAGTGACTATAGCCTTGACGAGGAGGAGTTGATGTCATTAGACAGTGTTCAACTTTAATTGTGTGTTAGACCCTGGATCATAACACATTCTCAGTGGGCTGGCAGTGATGGCCAAATCACTTCTAATCTCCCCCTGGCTTCTAGCTTAACTCATCTCTTCTGATCTTTTTGATGTCTTCCCCATCTTGCAAGCTGTTGCTTTCTCCTTGTCATTGTAATGCCAAAGAACATTCTCCATACTGATTCAGTTGGGAGTCCTCTGCAGCCCACCTCAACTGGAAATAACCACACTTTCCTTACACTATTGCACAATATTAGTAAAGAGGGATTGGATAAGCTACAATTTGTATATTTATTCAAATATTTATCAATATATTCTATCAACAGGTATACCCTGTACCTGTATATCTCATCAACAGGTATACCCTATACCTGTATATCTAATCAACAGGTATACCCTGTATATCCAATCGACAGGTATACCCTGTATCTCTATATCTAATCAACAGCTATACCCTGTATATCTAATCAACAGGTATACCCTGTATATCTAATCAACAAGTATACCCTGTATCTCTATATCTAATCAACAAGTATACCCTGTATCTCTATATCTAATCAACAGGTATACCCTGCACCTATATATCTCATCAACAGGTATACCCTGTACCTATATATCTCATCAACAGGTATACCCTGTACCTGTATATCTAATCAACAGGTGTACCCTGTACCTGTATATTTAATCAACAGGTATATCTGCTGAGTGTGTCATTCAGAATAGAGAACTCTCCTCTCACCTGTTTCCCCGCCTCAGCCATATTGTTGGTATTCATAACAACTGTCACATATTATAAAAATATACACTACTACATTTAATGAAAGCATGTGACTTAATGGTGAAGGTGTTTGGCTCATGGTTGTAATGTTGCATTGTGTCCTTTAGCAAGACACTTTATTTCATGTTGCACCAGTTCACTCAGACTGAAGCATGTCCATTGCTTTTATGGGACAGTTTTAAAGTGAAGATCTATTCCAGTCTTCTGAATTTGCATTTTCCAAAAATTTCAATTAATTGATCTTATTGGCATAATCTCACTTGTCTGTTTTTAGAATTTGAACACCTCCCTTGAGGGAAATTTTGTCTGCTAATTACACAGATAATTTGAATCAATGAAAGATGTTCGACTGACTGTATTACATGTAATAATAATAATAATAATAATAATAATAATAATAAGAAGAAGAAGAAGAAAATTGAAAAAAAAGTACAGTATAAGATCAACATGTGACATAGACATGCTGATAGAAACAATCAAGCAAAAAGTGTCGGCCAAAGCTGCTCGTATAAGGCGCTTTGAAAAACGATCTAGATTCTATGAGGACAATAATATGTTCAAAAACAACCAAAGAAACTTCTACAGAAAAATTGGTAAGTCAACAATAACTGCTAAATCAATACCACCCAAGGAGGAAGTGCAAGAATTCTGGGAAAAGATCTGGGCCGAAGAAAAAGTTCATAACATACATGCCCCATGGATAGACAGACAAATGAAAGAAACAGCTCACCTTGAAGAACAAACATGGGAAAATATAACAGTTGAACAGTTGCGCTTGGCTCTAAGAAAAACCAGCAAATGGAAATCCCCAGGAAAAGACAAAATACAAAACTTTTGGATAAATGCCTTCACAGAGTCTCATGAGCTGTTAGCCCAACTTTACAATGAAATAGTTAAGGAGCCAGAAAAGATACCATCATGGCTAGTTAACGGCATTACATTCCTGCTACCGAAGAATGATGAGACAAACAATCCCAAAAATTACAGACCGATAACCTGCTTGACCACAATGTATAAAATTTTAACATCAGTCCTAACTGAATACACATATGACCACCTGATAACAAATGACCTATTTCCCATTGAGCAGAAAGGGTGTAAACGAGGCTCATATGGCTGTAAGGATCAGCTTCTGGTTAACAAAATGATACTGGAAGATTGTCATAATAGACACAAAAATCTATCGATTGCTTGGATAGATTATAAAAAAGCATTCGATAGTTTGCCACACAGTTGGATTGAAAAATGTTTAGAGATTTTCAAAATATCCCCCGTTGTCAGGAGGTTTTTGTCATTCAGTATGAAGACATGGAGAACGACACTCCTTTTGAATAGTGAAACAAAATCACTGGAAGCTGGAGAAGTTAATATTAATTGTGGAATTTTTCAGGGTGACTCTTTATCACCGCTTTTATTCTGCATCGCACTTATACCATTAAGTAAAATGCTCAATGAAACAAAACATGGATATAGAGTCTATGACAAAACCATTAATCACCTGTTCTACATGGATGACCTGAAACTATTTGCAAAAAATGATGAACAATTGCAAGGGCTATTATCCACTGTGAAGCAGTTCAGTGATGACATTAAAATGGAGTTTGGACTGGATAAATGCGCCAAAGCAACGTTCACCAGAGGAAAGCTGCTGAAGAGTTCAGACATTAATCTTGATCGGGGGAACGTGATAAGAGAGCTTGATCAAGAAAAAACTTACAAATATCTAGGTGTTTGTGAAGGAGACGGAATCAAGCACTCAACAATGAGGGAAAGGATAAGGAAGGAATGTTACCGCAGAGTCAGAGCAATCTTAAGAACGGAATTGAATGCAAGGAATAGGATCGATGCCATAAACACGCTTGCCATACCAGTAGTAACCTACAGTTACAATGTCATCAACTGGTCAAGCACAGAGATCCGTAGGCTCGATACAAAAATCCGAAAATTCTTAACCATGCACAGAATGCATCACCCTAAGGCAGACATAGATAGAATATATCTCCCTAGGAAAGAAGGAGGACGTGGGTTAATCCAGTTAGACATTGCGTTGAAAACTGCAACAATTGGATTATCTACATATCTAAGGGAATCACATGATTGGATGATCAAACTCGTTTTGAAACACGAAAGCACCAAAAGATCATATTCCATTACAAAAGATGCACAAAGATACAGTAATGGACTACACATTTCAAAAGTCCCATTTATTGCTGAAATGGAAAATACAGAAAAAGCAAAGCAGGTAAAAGTAACTGCAAAGAAAGAACTGCTACAGAAACTGGCTAAGAAATGGCAAGAAAAGCCTCTGTATGGAAAATACCCAGAGCGAGCTAACAATCCTGATGTTGACAAAACTTTAACCCATCAGTGGTTGGCATCCTCTGGACTGAAATCGGAGACTGAAGGACTGATTATATCGGCACAAGATCAGTGTCTGCCAACAAAAAATTACCAAGCCAACATAATAAAAAATGGGTGCAGCCCATTATGCCGTGTATGCAAAAAACAACCAGAGACCATTGACCATATAATTTCAATGTGCAGTCCTATAGCTCCAACCGAATACCTAAACAGGCATGACAGAGCTGCACAATACATACATTGGATAATGTGTAAGCATTTTGACCTGCCTCATCAAAAGAATTGGTGGGAGCATCAACCACCTCCCATACTTGAAAAAGATCACATCTCAATCTTGTGGAACTTTAGCATCCAAACAGACCGAAAAATAGATGCAAATAGACCTGATATAATATTGAAGGACTTTCAAAGGAGGGTATGCCTGCTAATTGATATGTCCATTCCAATAGACAAGAATGTATCTATAAAAACATTTGAAAAATTGAGCAAGTATAAGGACCTGGAGATAGAAATTGGAAAAATGTGGAAATTGAGAACTAAAACAATACCAGTGGTTGTAGGCGCTCTGGGAATGATACCTAAGGGGTCTAACGACTACTTATCGTAAATCCCAGGAAACCCGCGTATAGGAGAAATACAAAAGATAGTACTAATGGGAACTGCCCATATACTAAGGAAGATTCTGTCAATATAAGTACATCACAAGTCTAAATACCTAAAGATGCATGTGTGAATATGTATGTTCTTTCTTGAACATGGCGGACCTTGTTGTCTCTTGAGGTCACTGGTTGTGACTTGGTGATAACTCGTATGAACATAAAGCAAGATAAATGCAAATAATAATAATAATGAAATTATTGTGTACAGTGCTCAGGTGCACTACAACTCATCAAAGTGCATGTATAGAACATAGAATAATTTACAAATGTCAGAAAAATGAACAGTGTATGTGTCATGATATACATGTGTGGATGTGTATGGAGGGGGAATATTAAGGTGTAGTGTTGGCGAATCTCAGGAAGCATGGAGGTTTTAAAGGATGCAGTGTCTCGACAGCTAACAACTGATGCAGGTAGTTTGTTCCATGGAGGTTTTAAAGGACGCAGTGTCTCAACAGCTAACAACTGATGCAGGTAGTTTGTTCCATGGAGGTTTTAAAGGATGCAGTGTCTCGACAGCTAACAACTGATGCAGGTAGTTTGTTCCATGGAGGTTTTAAAGGATGCAGTGTCTCGACAACTAATAACTGATGCAGGTAGTTTGTTCCATGCTTCAGCAACTCTGAACGTGAAAAAATGTTTCCGAAAGTCATGGGAGCTGTGCTGCTTTCTGACTTTGTAGGCATGCCCACGGGTGTTAGACACATGGAATTCAAAAAGGTGCTCAAGGTTGTTGTTGGCAAGATGGTTAGTAATTTTGTGGGTGTTTACCAAGTCAGTTGCCAGACGTCGGAGCTTCAATGTATCCATGCCCAGGGAAGGAAGGCGTTTTCAGAGTATGGTAGATGCCTGATGGAGGGTATTCGCTTGGTTGCACGTCTCTGAACAGTTTCCAGGATGTCAATGTTCTGATGTGAACCCTTACTTTATTTGTTGTTTATTTTAGATTGTTAACCGGTGGTCAAGATGGAAAAGTGAAAGTGTGGAACTACAACAGCGGACTCTGTTTAAAAGAACTTTCCAAGAGGAAGAAGGAAGGACTTATTGATGGTATTGGCATCTTTCTTTCATTTTTCGTTTGTATGAAGTTAGAGTATGGTTACCTCCCCCCTCTTTCTCTCTCTCTTTCCCCCCACTCTGTCTCTCTCACTCTCTCTCTCACACTCTCTTTCCCCCTCACTCTGTCTCTCTCACTCTCTCTCTCTTTCTCCCCCTCACTCTGTCTCTCTCACTCTCTCTCTTCCCCTTGCTGCTGCTGCTGCTGCTACTGCTACTACTACTACTACTACTACTACTACTACTACTACTACTACTACTACTATCATCTCCATTGTCACTAACACCACTATCATCTCCATTGTCACTTTTACCACTACCACCACAACCACCAACACCACCATCATCACTACCACCACCAACACCACCACTACCACCACAATCAGCACCACCACCATCATCACTACCACCACCAACACCACCATCATCACTACCAACACCAACACCACCACCACTACCATCATCACTACCAACACCAATACCACCACAACCACCAACACCAACACCACCACTACCACCATACCAGCATTTCTCCAAAATGGCTATCTGAATACACAACCTTTTCCAAAAAGAAAACATTTTTCCCATTCCTGCCTCTTCTCACTCTCTTTCTTTCTATCTTACCTTTTATTTCTCATTCTAATCTTCTGATGAAGGACTAGTGTCTGAAACGTTAAGACACTTTCCCTCCTATATCAACCTTTAAACTAATATATCTCTTCATTATACTGTGTTAGTTGCTTTGTTGTTTCCGTTTACTTTTTACACACATACACACACATATTAGCGCAACTGATTAGAGAAAGGGTCAAATTAGATGCAGTTTGGTTTTGTGCCTCGGAAAAGTACAATAGATGCCCTCTTCTTAGTGAGGCAACTACAAGAGAGGTTCTTAGAGAAGAATAAGCCACTATATTTAGCTTTTGTTGACCTAGGGTAGGCCTTTGATAGAGTACCCCGATCTGTCATCTGATGGTCCCTAAGGAAACTAGGTGTAGAGGAATAGCTTGTGAGGACAGTGCAAACTATGTACAGGGGTGCTGTCAGTAAAGTGAGAATAGGAATGGAGTTTAGTGAGGAATTAGATACAAGTAGATACAAGTAGGTGTACATCAGGGTTCGGTTCTCAGCCCGCTATTGTTCATTATAGTCCTCCAAGCCATAACAGAGGAGTTTAAGACTGGCTGTCCATGGGAACTTCTCTATGCTGATGATCTGGTTCTTATAGCAGAATCAGTAGAGGAGCTAGAGAATAAATTCTGGCTTTGGAAACAGCAGTTGGAAGCAAGAGGACTGAGAGTGAACCTAGCTAAGACAAAAGTGTTGATAAGTAGAAGAGAGGACAAAACTCTGATTCCATCAGGGAAATGGCCATGTTCGATATGTAGGAAAGGAACTGGCATAAATTCTATAAAATGCACACAATGCAGATCTTGGGTACACAAGCGGTGTAGTGGGATAGCAGGCAAATTAACAGGTAGGGAAAACTACGTATGCAGTAGATGTACAGGGAAAGTTTGCAGTAGTAATCGCAGTGATAGACACATTTTTCCAATGCAGGTGGGTTCTATAGAAGTGGTTTGATAGCTTCCGGTACCTAGGTGATAAGATTAGCATGGGAAGGGAGTGTTCCGAGGCCTTAGTATCTAGAATAAGGATGGGTTGGAAGAAGTTTAGGGAGCTGCTTCCTCTGTTGACAAAGAAGGGTTTCTCCCTGCATACGAAAGGACGGTTATATGATGCCTGTGTGAGATGCGCAATGCTGCATGGTAGTGAGACATGAGCAGCAACTGCAGAAGATATGCGACAGCTGGAGAGAAATGAAGCAAGTATGCTCCGTTGGATGTGCAATGTCAATGTGCGAGAATGACCAAGCATAGATGAGTTGAGAAAGAAACTGGGTATAAGAGGGATATGTTGTGGTGTGCAGGAGAGAAGGCTGAGATGGTATGGACATGTGATGCGCATGGAGGATGACCGCTGGGTAAAGAAGTGCAAGAAATCCCAGTAGAAGGAAGACGCAGTAGAGGTAGACCACGAAAAACATGGGTGGAGGTGGTGAGAGTAGGCTTCAGACCACTGAAACTCACTGAGGAGATGACGAAGGACCGTGACAAGTAGAGAGATGCTGTGCTGAATAGGACCCGTCCAACCCTTGCAAGCAGGGAAAAGCGGACATAAAATGATGATGATGATGATGATGTATGTATGTATATATGTTTATATATACACATCATCATCATCATCATCTTTTTACATCCGCTTTTCCCTGCTTGCAAGGGTGGGATGGGTCCTATTCAGCACAGCATCTCTCTACTTGTCACAGTCCTTCGTCATCTCCTCCGTGAGCTTCAGTGATCTGAGGTCTGCTCTCGCCACCTCCACCCATGTTTTTCGTGGTCTTCCTCTACTGTGTCTTCCTTCTACTGGGATTTCTTGGCACTTCTTCACCGATCGGTCATCTTCCATGCGCATCACATGTCCATACCATCGCAGATATATATATATATATGTATACATACATATGTGGCAAAGCATAAGTGAACTAAGTGAGAAATTAGGAATAAGAGGGATCAGATGCTGTTTACTCGAGAGAAGACTACGTTGGTATGGCCACGTGATGCGCATGAAAGACGACAGCTATATAAAAAAGTGCAGGGCGATCAAAATTGATGGAAGTTACGGAGTAGGTAGACCCAGAAAAACCTGGGACGATTTGATAAATTCCGTCCTTACACACTTATATCTCTCTAAGACAATGTCACTGGACCGAGATCTTTGGCGCTACACAGTAATATAGAAGACTTGCCTTGGCTATGTACAAAGCAAAACCTACAGTCAGTAGGCACCTCTTAACCAAATATACACCCCATCTCATTACCCGTACTCCACCCTCCCTCTCCCATCAACACCACCCTTTCTCTGTTAAATTAGGTTGGTACACAACATCCAGTCCAAACTAATGAGAAAATGAGATCGAGATTGAAATTGTGTAGGTGTCACGACAAAAAAAACACAGTCCACGCTGTAATGTGGCCGTGTAGGTAACACGGTAAAAAGCTCCCAGTCCACACTGTAAATGTGGTTGGTGTTAGGAAGGGCATCCAGTCATAGAAAACCTGCCAGATAGTCCTATATGAGCACGACACGGTCACTCGACCAATCTTTCCTCAAGTGGGACAACGCCTTTCTAACCCTTGCTAGCGTGGAAGATGATAAACGATGATGATGATGATGATATATATATATCATCATCATCACCATTTTACATCCATTCTTCCAAGCTAGCATGGGTTAGACAGGTTGTCCTGTTGTGGGCAGTGTCCAGTCGGCTGACCTTGTCTTGCTCATACAGGAACTGATTCTGGCTTGATTTCTACAGCTGGATGCCCTTCTTAACACCAACCTCATTTACAGTGTGGGCTGGGTGCTTTTTTGCCTTGGCACCTCCACAACCACTTTGCAGTGGGAGGGGGTGAGGGCATATTGTCTATATGCTTCAGCTTTGGCTTGTTCCCGTGGGAAGTCAGGTCTTCTGTATTACTGCGTGGCGCCAGAGGTCACGGTCGTGTGTCATTGCCTTTGAGAGGTAAAATTGGGTACGGTCAGCTTTTATCACCTCATCCCAGGTCTTCTTGGGTCTCTCCAGTCCACGGCTTCCATCGACTTCTGGTGCTCTGCACCTTTTTATGCAGCTGTCATCCTTCATACTCATCACATACCAATGTAATCTCATCTCTTGCAAACAGCATTTGATTCTCTTATGCTCAGTCTCTCTCTCAGTTCGTTTATGCTTTGCCGTTCGCATATATTACTATTACAAATCCATCAGAGCATGCAGGCTTCGTTTCTTTCTAATCTGCGCAAGTCTTCTACTGACAGCGCCCAGGTCTCATTACCATGTAACATTGCTGTTTGTATACACCCATCATACAGTCTGCCTTTCATTTTGAGGGAAAAGCCTTTTGCAGTTAACAGTGGCAGTAGCTCCCTGAACTTCTTCCATCCCGTTCTTACCCTAGTTATTGTACTTTCCGAACACCCACCTCTGCTGCTAATTCGGTCACCTAGGTAGCAGAAGCTGTCTACTGTTTCTACAGAGCCCTCCCAGAGATTGGTGGTACTTGTTTCCTGTGGCTGTTAGCTGCTTGCTGTTCCAGCGCAGCTGCTACATGGGAAGCCTACATTCTTAGTTAAGCTTCCTGAGATCCCACTACATCTCTTGTGTACCCATTGTTTGCATTTGGGGCAGTGGATGGAGTTCCTACCTACACCTTTTCTACATACTGAGCAAGGCCATTTCCCTGATGGGATCTGGGTTCTGTTTTCTCTTCTACCTACAAGAACCTTAGTCTTTGTCAGGTTGACTTTGAAACCCTTTCTTTCTAGTCCCTGCTTCCAAGTTTGGAATTTCTTCTCTAGTTCAACCATAGATTCAGCTATAAGTGTGAGATCAAACGCATATAGGAGTTCCCATGGGCATCCAGTCTTAAACTCCTCCGTTATTGCCTGCTAAACTATAATGAACAGGAGAGGGCTAAGAACAGAGCCCTGGTGGACACCGACCTGTATACTAAATTCCTCGCTATAGTCTTTCTAACCCTAACTTTGTTGACTGCTCCTCTATACATGGCTTGGTGGATGCCAACTTGCATTCTAAATTATTTGATATAGTCATTGTTAATCCCAACTTTGCTGCCCTCACAAGCCATTCATCTACTCCTATTTTCTAAGAGCCCACCAGATTATAGCATGCGGGACTCTGTTAAGAGCTTTTTCCAGATCGATGAATGCCAGGTAGAGCGGCTTACTTTTAGCTAGGTACTTTTCCTGTAACTGCCTCACAAGGAAGAGAGCATCAGTGGTGCCTTTTCCTGGTATAAATCCAAATTGCATCTCATCTAGTTTTACTTGGTCCCTAATCAACTCTTTCCATTACTTTCATGACCTGGTCCATCAGCTTTATACCTCTATACTTTCCTCTATCTAGTGCATCACCTTTACCCTTGTAGCAGTTGACAATGATGCTGCTGCACCAATCTTTTGGTATGATATCTTCTAGTATTACCTGGTTAACAATTTGTGTGGTTATGGTGTGACCTACCGACCCAGATGCCTTCAGCATCTCGGCAGCTATACCCGATGGACCGGTTGCCTTCCCCATCTTCATATCTTTGATTGCATTATTTATTACGCTGCTGCTGACTTGTACTGCTGGCCCCTCTATAGGGTCCACTTGGAATAGAGTTTCTTTTTCCCATGCATTCTCATTTAGTAATCTTTCATAATGGCTCCTCCACGCATCCTTCTTCTCAGCACTTGTGAGGGCAAGCTCACCTTTATCATTCCGGATATACTTCTCTCCAATGACATCACAATTCTCTCTGACACACTGCCTCGCAATCTTGAATACCTCCTGTTTCTGGTCCTCACGTTGCAAAACATGCTTGAATTTTCTATCCTCTGCTTCCCTTCTAGCTAAGTATACTTGTCGCCTAGCTTCCCTCCTGGTCTCTATGTAATGTACCCTGCTTCCCCCATTCTTCCATTCTTTCCATGCCTGTCTCTTAGCCTTAACTGCCTCATCTACCTTATTGTTCCACCACCAAGTCACTCTCTTCCTCCCTGTGAACATGCTCCAACCACAGATCTCGTCCTTTAGTAAGTTTTTTTTAGGAACTCCCAGTGCTCTTCTACATTGAATGTCTCCATCTGTTCTCCTTTACTGCCGTAGGCATCGAGTAGAATATCTTTAAATCTGGCAGAGGGGTCTTTCAGCTTCCAGATCTTTCTTCTCCAGGTTGCCTTCTCTTTCCAAGTTCATCTAGTTTTGACAGTGAGGTCGCTGACAACTAATTTATGTTGGGAGGTACATTCCCCACCAAGGAAGGCTTTTGTGCTTACAACCGTCCATCTATCACGCCCTCTGATGAGGATAAAATCTATCTGACTAGAATGCTTCCCTGATCTATAGGTGATCAGATGGTTATCGGGTCTTTTGAAGTTTGTGTTACATATCGACATGTCATTGGCGTTGCAGAATTCCAGAAGCCTGAAGCCTTCTTCATTTCTTGTGCCAAACCCGTGGCCTCCATGGATTCTATAGAAGCCGTCATGGTGTTTAGCAACATGTCCGTTAAAATCTCCTGCAATGATTAGGAAGTCATTGTCGTTTGTTAGGGCAGTAGTGTGCATTAGGTACTTGTAAAACCTATATATATGGCGAAAACGAAGATAGTGAGAACTGTGTACGCCGTGGACATCCTCAAGCAGACAGCATTTTGTCCCTGATTTTGGAAGGCTATTCCTCACACAGTGACATACGCTGTCAGTTGTGTTGGCGAGTGTTTCTATTTTATTTATATTGTCATAAATGGAAAAGAATGAAACGAAATTTCATTTCTCACTCTTAGTACGGCTGATACTTAAATGTAAGTATGTATGTATACGTACATACATATATGTATACAGACGTACAGTAGTATGTATATATATACATACATGCACACACATATATATGCATGTATGGGTTTGCCGAACATTTATTATAATGCTCGGCTTGTTTGTAAACAACAAACAGCCCAAATTACGCCGTACAGTGTTCAGGCAACCATCGTCACCTTTTTGTTCAACACTAACACAGGAACGATGTACTAGTTTCAAGCTTATTAGCTATCATCAGCATTGTATACCTTTCTGTCAGATGGTTGAATATCTGAAAGTATATACTTTCCTTATGTATATTAACGGCTGAGCAGCCGTTCAACCATCTGACAGACATTCAACCATCTGACAGACATTCAACCATCTGACAGAAAGGTATACGATGCTGACGATAGCTAATAAGCTTGACGATAGCTAATAAGCTTGAAACTAGTACATCGTTCCTGTGTCAGTGTTGAACAAAAAGGTGATGATGGTTGCCTGGACACTGTACGGCGTAATTTGGGCTGTTTGTTGTTTACAAACAAACCGAGCATTATAATAAATGTTCAGTAAACCCATATGTACATATATATATGTGTGCATGTATGTATATATATACATACTACTGTACGTCTGTATACATATATGTATGTACGTATACATACATACTTACATTTAAGTATCAGCCGTACTAAGAGTGAGAAATGAAATTTTGTTTCATTCTTTTCCATTTATCGTGTTCGGTGCGCCCGGCCGACTAACTCACTAAATATGCAAATTAGGCTGCTCAGCCGTTAATATGCATAAAGAAAGTATATACTTTCAGACGTTCAACCATCTGACAGAAAGGTATACGATGCTGACGATAGCTAATAAGCTTGAAACTAGTACATCGTTCCTGTGTCATCATCATCATCATCATCATCATCGTTTAACGTCCATATTCCACGCTTGCATGGGTTTGGACGGGAGTTTTCCCACTTGAGGCAAGAGTGGTTGTCTTGCTCGCATAGGACTGTCTGGTGGGTTTTCTACGGCTGGATGCCCTTCCTAACACCAACCACATTTACAGTGTGGGTCTGGGAGGTTTTTACCGTGTTACCTACACGGCCACATTACAGCGTGGACTGTGTGTTTTTTTGTCGTGACACCTACACGACCTCATTTGTTTCGGACTGGATGTTGTGGTACCAACATAACTTTGAAAGGGTGGTTTGGATGGGGTGGGGGTAGTGGGACTGGGGTGTATTTTGTTAGAGGTGCCTACTGACTGTAGTAGGTTTCACTTTGCACTTAGGTAAGGTGGGTCTTCTCTATTACTGTGTAGCGCCAAAGATCTCGGTCCAGTGACATTGTCTTGGAGAGGTGTAAGTGTGTGAGGTCAGAATTTATCAAGTTGTCCCAGGTTTTTCTGGGTCTGCCTACTCCGTGGCTACCGTCTATTTTTATTGCCCTGCACTTTTTTATACAGCTGTCATCTTTCATGCTCATCACGTGACCATACCAACGTAGCCTTCTCTCGAGTAAACAACATCTGATCCCTCTTATTTCTAATTTCTCCCTTAGTACGTTTATGCTTTGCCGTTCACGTATATTACTATTACACATCCAGCGGAGCATGCAAGCTTCGTTTCTTACCAGTCTGCGTATATCCTCTGCACACAATGCCCAGGTCTCACTGCCATGTAACATTGCTGTTCGTATGCAGGCATCATACAGCCTAGTGTTGAACAAAAAGTTGACGATGGTTGCCTGATGAATGTACGGCGTAATTTGGGCTGTTTGTTGTTTACAAACAAACCGAGCATTATAATAAATGTTCGGTAAACCCATACGTACATATATATGTGTGAGCATGTATGTATATATATATACATACTACTGTACGTCTGTACACATATATGTATGTACGTATACATACATACTTACATATATTGTCATAATATTGCCAGAAATAATAACCTTGCAAAACAAATATATATATGTATGTATATTGGAAAATGTGTGAGACTTTGGTACAGTTAGGTATATTTGAAAAAAAGAAAAAGAATGATTTCACTTGTAGTGTTAAAAAATGTATGATTTAATGTTATAATATTATAATATTATGAGTTGGTAGATCCAGTAAGTTCTTTGTTAACTTCGGTGGGAAGAATTTTAGTGATTCCTGGTTAACTTCGGTTGGAGAACTTTCTTGCATTCGTCTGTCTGTGGCGATTGTCAAACTGAGATCAGGTTGTGTTGAAATGTGTGACTATATATAAGAGGGATTTGGATGTGTCTGGGTGTGGGGTGGGGTGTTAATGAGTGTTGATGATGATGAAGGTCCGGAGGAATTAAAGTATACATACATACACACACACACGTACACACACACACATATATATATATACACTCAGAAAATGGTGAGGCTGTAAGATAAGGGTGTTTGAGAAGGATGTCGTAAAAATCTCCTCCTGCTGGTTTTATTTCATTAGCTGACCTTTGATGAGTATATAATGGCATAGCTGAATCAACTCTTCCAAATCCATAAAGAATATCTTCTACAGATTTCTATATCAAAGATGAATTTAGGTGCTTGTCTGGGTTTTAATGAGGTGTAAGATACATGTCTTTTGATAAGAATGGGATGATAGGAAAAAGAGAAAAGACATGTGTCTTACACCTCATTAAAACCCAGTCAAGCACCTAAATTCATCTTTGATATAGAAATTTGTGTGTGTGTGTGTATGTATCATCATCATCATCATCATCATCATCATCAGGTTTAGCGTCCGTGTTCCACACTTGCATGGGTTTGGACGGGGGTTTTCCCACTTGAGGCAAGAGTGGTTGTCTTGCTCGCATAGGACTGTCTGGCGGGTTTTCTACAGTTGGATGCCCTTCCTAACACCAACCACATTTACAGTGTGGGGCTGGGAGGTTTTTACCGTGTTGCCTACACGGCCACATTACAGCGTGGACTGTCTGGCGGGTTTTCTACAGCTGGATGCCCTTCCTAACACCAACCACATTTACAGTGTGGGGCTGGGAGGTTTTTACCGTGTTGCCTACACGGCCACATTTACAGCGTGGACTGTGTGTTTTTTTTTGTCCTGACACCTACACGATCTCATTTGTTTCGGCCTGGATGTTGTAGGACCAACATAACTTTACATTGAAAGGGGCGGTGTGGGTGGGGTGGAGGTGGTGGGACGGGGGTGTGTTTTGATAGAGATGCCTACTGACTGTAGTAGGTTTTTACTTTGTATTTAGGTAAGGCGGGTCTTCTCTATTACTGAGTACCGCCAAAGGTCTCGGTCCAGTGACATTGTCTTGGAGAGGTGTAAGCGTGTGAGGTCGGAATTTATCAGCTCGTCCCATGTTTTTCTGGGTCTGCCTACTCTGTGGCTACCGTCTATCTTTATTGCCCTGCACTTTGTTATACAGCTGTCGTCTTTCATGCGCATCACGTGACCGTACCAACGTAGCCTTCTCTCGAGTAAACAACATCTGATCCCTCTTATTTCTAATTTTTTCCTTAGTTTGTTTATGCTTTGCCGTTCACGTATATTACTATTGCACATCCAGCGGAGCATGCAAGCTTCGTTCCTCTCTAGTCTGCGTATATCCACTGCACACAATGCCCAGGTCTCACTGCCATGCAGCATTGCTGTTCGTATGCAGGCATCGTATAACCTGCCTTTCATTTTTAGGGAGAACCCTCTAGCGGCTAATAGTGGTATAAGCTCTCTGAACTTTTTCCATCCAGTTCTGACTTTAGCTACTGTACTTTCAGAGCACCCTCCCCCACTGCTGATTTTGTCACCCAGGTAACGGAAGCTGTCCACTATTTCTATAGAACCCTCTGCGCAGTTGAAGGAGCTAGTATTTTGTGGGTACTTGCTGCTACTTATTGCACCAGAGCACCGGCCACATGTAAAATCTATGTTCTTAGTTAGCTTACCTGTGATCCCACTACATCTTTTATGCACCCATACTTTGCATTTGGGACATAAAATGGAGTTTCTACCTACGCCTTTCCTACACACTGAGCATGGCCATTTCCCAGAAGGGACCGCCGCCTTATTTTCTTTCCTACAAACTAGAACTTTAGTCTTAGCCAGGTTAATTTTAAGGCCTTTTGATTCTAGGCCGTGCTTCCATGTTTGGAATTTCTTCTCTAGTTCGGTCATTGATTCAGCTATGAGCGTTAGATCATCTGCGTATAGGAGTTCCCATGGGCAGCCGGTCTTGAACTCCTCTGTTATAGCCTGAAGGGCAATAATAAATAGTAGGGGGCTAAGAACAGAGCCCTGATGGACACCAACTTTTACGCTAAACTCTTCACTATATTCGTTGTTAATTCTAACCTTACTGACTGTTTCTTTATACATGGCTTGTATAGATCTCACAAGCCATTCGTCAACACCTAGTTTTCTAAGAGACCACCAGATAATGGAACGGGGGACTCTGTCGAAGGCCTTCTCCAAGTCGACGAAAGCTAAGTACAGGGGTTTACTTTTAGCTAGGTACTTCTCCTGTAGTTGTCGTACAATGAAAAGAACGTCTGTGGTACTTTTGCCTGACACAAACCCGAACTGCATTTCATCTAGATCGATTCTCTCTCTGATTAGTTGCGCTATTACTTTTTCCGTGACCTTCATGACCTGGTCGATTAATTTAATGCCTCTATAGTTACTCCTATCTAGGGCATCTCCTTTTCCCTTATAGCAGTTAACGATGATGCTGCTACGCCAGTCCTTCGGAACAACCCCATTCTGTACGACTTGGTTAACTATGCGGGTGACCATGGTGTGTCCCACCGAACCAGATGCCTTCAGCATCTCAGCAACTATTTCCGAAGGACCAGCCGCCTTACCCGTCTTCATATCTTTGATTGCCTTGCTTATTGTACTACCTTGGACTAACACTGCTGGTCCCTCTATTGGGTCGATGTGGGGGAGACTGTCTTTCTCCCATTTGTTCTCCTCATTTAGAAGCCTTTCGTAGTGACACTTCCAAGCTACCTTCTTATCAGCGTCTGTGATGGCAAGTATGCCATCATCGTTAAGTACACACTTCTCCCCGACAATATCACGGTTTTCCTTGACACATTGCCTGGCAATCCTGAACACCTCACGTTTTTGGTCCTCACGTTGTAGAACATGCTTGAACTTTCTTTCCTCTGCTTCTCTTCTTGCGAAGTACACTTGTCTCCTAGCTTCCCTCCTGGCCACTTGATAGTCTTCTCTACTTCCCCCATCCCGCCATACTTTCCAAGCCTGCTTTTTGGCCTTAATTGACTCCTCCACCTTACTGTTCCACCACCATGTTACTCTCCTCCTACCTACAGGCCTGCTCCAGCCACAGACTTCGTCTGCCGCCGTCAGCAGGTTTGCTCTCAGGAATTCCCACTGTTCCTCTATATTATACATGTATACATGTATGTATACTTTAATATACTCTATATTATACATAGTATACATGCATGTATACTTTAATTCCTCCGGACCTTCATCATCATCAACACTCATTAACACCCCACACTCCAGACACATCCAAATCCCTCTTATATATAGTCACACATTTCAACACAACCTGATCTCAGTTTGACAATCGTCACAGACAGACGAATATGAGAAAGTTCTCCAACCCAAGTTAACCAGGAATCTCTAAAATTCTTCCCACCGAAGTTAACAAAGAACTTACTGGATCTACCAACTCATAATATTATAATATTATAACATTAAATCATAACATTTTTTAAAACTACAAGTGAAGTCATTCTTTTCCTTTTTTCCAAATATGTATATATATATATATATATATATATATATATACCATCATCATCATCATCATCATTTTACGTCCACTTTTTCCTGCTTGCATATATATATATATGGGTAAAGAAGTACCAAGAAATGCCAGTAGAGGGAAGACAAGGTAGAGGAAGACCACGAAAAACCTGGGCGGAAGTGGTGAGAACAGACCTCAGATTGCTGAAGCTCACGGAGGAGATGACGAAGGACCGTGACAAGTGGAGAGATGTTGTGCTGAATAGGATCCGTCCCACCCTGGCAAGCAGGGAAGAGCGGACGTAAAATGATGATGATGATGATGATATATATCATCATCATCATCATCAACGTTTAACGTCCGTGTTCCACGCTTGCATGGGTTTGGACGGGGATTTTCCCACTTGAGGCAAGAGTGGTTGTCTTGCTCGCATAGGACTGTCTGGCGGGTTTTCTACAGTTGGATGCCCTTCCTAACACCAACCACATTTACAGTGTGGGGCTGGGAGGATTTTACCGTGTTGCCTACACGGCCACATTACAGCGTGGACTGTCTGGCGGGTTTTCTACAGCTGGATGCCCTTCCTAACACCAACCACATTTACAGTGTGGGGCTGGGAGGTTTTTACCGTGTTGCCTACACGGCCACATTACAGCGTGGACTGTGTGTTTTTTGTCGTGACACCTACACGATCTCATTTGTTTCGGCCTGGATGTTGTGGCACCAACATAACTTTACATTGAAATGGGCGGTGTGGATGAGGTGGGGGTAGTGTGACGGGGGTGTGTTTTGATAGAGATGCCTACTGACTGTAGTAGGTTTTACTTTGTATTTAGGTAAGGCGGGCCTTCTCTATTACTGAATACTGCCAAAGGTCTCGGTCCAGTGACATTGTCTTGGAGAGGTGTAAGGGTGTGAGGTCGGAATTTATCATGTCGTCCCAGGTTTTTCTGGGTCTGCCTACTCCGTGGCTACCGTCTATCTTTATTGCCCTGCACTTTGTTATACAGCTGTCGTCTTTCATGCGCATCACGTGACTATACCAACGTAGCCTTCTCTCGAGTAAACAACATCTGATCCCTCTTATTTCTAATTTTTTCCTTAGTTCGTTTATGCTTAGCCGTTCACGTATATTACTATTGCACATCCAGCGGAGCATGCAAGCTTCGTTCCTCTCTAGTCTGTGTATATCCTCTGCATACAATGCCCAGGTCTCACTGCCATGTAGCATTGCTGTTCGTATGCAGGCATCATATAACCTGCCTTTCATTTTTAGGGAGAACCCTTTAGCGGCTAATAGTGGTATAAGCTCTCTGAACTTTTTCCATCCAGTTCTGACTTTAGCTACTGTACTTTCAGAGCACCCTCCCCCACTGCTGATTTTGTCACCCAGGTAACGGAAGCTGTCCACTATTTCTATAGAACCCTCTGCGCAGTTGAAGGAGCTAGTATTTTGTGGGTACTTGCTGCTACTTATTGCACCAGAGCACCGGCCACATGTAAAATCTATGTTCTTAGTTAGCTTACCTGTGATCCCACTACATCTTTTATGCACCCATACTTTGCATTTGGGACATAAAATGGAGTTTCTACCTACGCCTTTCCTACACACTGAGCATGGCCATTTCCCAGAAGGGACCGCCGCCTTATTTTCTTTCCTACAAACTAGAACTTTAGTCTTAGCCAGGTTAATTTTAAGGCCTTTTGATTCTAGGCCGTGTTTCCATGTTTGGAATTTCTTCTCTAGCTCGGTCATTGATTCAGCTATGAATATTTATATATATATGTGTGTGTAGTTTAGTGATTGTAACATCCAGTTACTGTAGGTTCACCAGAGTGAGCACTCGATGCGTACAAACTGAGAGAGAAACTAGGCATAAGAGGAATCAAATGTTGTGTGCAGAAGAGGAGATTACATTGGTATGGACATGTGATGCGTATGAAGGGTGACAGCTGCATAAAAACGTGCAGAGCATTCAAAGTCACTGGAAGCTTTGGAGTGGGTCTTTAGAGTAACGTTACTCGATAGAGTGCATTGCTCAGAGATCAGAGAGTCACTCCAGGTAGAGTCACTTGTTCTCTGAATTGGGAGATCACAGTTCCGATACTACGGCCATGTGGTTAGAATGTCTCAGGAAAGAATCACTGGACAGATTTTACGGGCAAAACCAACAACTGGTAGGAGACCCAGGGGTAGACCCTGAGCAAGATGGTTGGATAACATCCGTGAGCTTAGCTGGTCTTGCTTGGGGATGGTTGCTTCTGACAGGACCCGCTGGAAGGAGTGTTTGAGGACTCTTCCTCCATGACCCTCTCAGGAATAAGTGGGCAAAGGAGAAGATATGTATATATATATAGAGAGAGAGATAGAGAAAGAGAGCGAGATAAGGGAGAAAGAGAGAGTGTAGTGTAGTTAATACGAAGCATTGAGATATGTAGTAAAAGGGCAATAATTTTGAAAAAGCTGGCTTTTTAAAAATGATCGGCCTTTTACTACCTCCTCCTCCTCCTCCTCCTCCTCCTCCTCATCATCATCATCATCATCATCAGCATCATCATTTAACGTCCATCTTCCACACTAGTATGGGTTGGACTGTTTTGACCCACTTGAGGCAAGGTTGGTCAGTAGACCGTGTCTCGCTCGTACAGAACTGTTTCTGGCAGGTCTTGTACGGTTGGATGCCCTTCCTAACACCAACCATATTTACAGTGTGGTCTGGGAGCTTTTTAACCATGTCTCCTACACAACCACTTTACAGAGGCAATTATATATATCATCATCATCATCATCATCATTTCATTTTACGTCCGCTTTTTCCCTGCTTGCAAGGGTGGGACGGGAACTGATTCTGGCTTGATTTCTACAGCTGGATGCCCTTCCTAACA
Organism: Eledone cirrhosa; assembly: GCA_964016885.1. Classification (NCBI taxonomy): domain Eukaryota; kingdom Metazoa; phylum Mollusca; class Cephalopoda; order Octopoda; family Eledonidae; genus Eledone; species Eledone cirrhosa. The sequence continues at coordinate 104,243,407 of OZ024744.1, forward strand.
CCAACCTCCTTTACAGTGAGTGCTGGGTGCTTTTTTGCCGTGGCACCTCCACGACCACTTTGCAGTGGAATAATAGGGACCCCAGTCCCTATCATCTCATTTCTACAGCTCAGTAAACTGGAGCAATGTGAAATAAAGTGTCTTGCTCAAGGAAACAACACATCGCCCGGTCTGAGAATTGAACTCACAACCTTTCGATTGCAAGGCCAATGCTCTAACCACTAAGCCATGTGCCCCCACATATATATATATATATATATATATATATATATATATATATATATATATATATATATATATATATATATATATATATATATATATATATATATATATATATATATATATATATATATATATATATATATATATATATATATATATATATATATATATATATATATATATATATATATATATATATATATATATATATATATATATATATATATATATATATATATATATATATATATATATATATATATATATATATATATATATATATATATATATATATATATATATATATATATATATATATATATATATATATATATATATATATATATATATATATATATATATATATATATATATATATATATATATATATATATATATATATATAATGCGAGCACTCCTCTTTGTTTCGTCCGCGGATGGCTAACATAACCCTATCTCCTCCCGCCCCCCCACCACCCCCACCCTCCAAACGCAACCCAAAACTTCAGAGTTGGTACCATAAATGTAGGCACCCTAAAGGGTCGCGCTAACGAGGTTGTAGAAATGCTTGAACGTAAGGAGGTCGATGTTTGTTGTATTCAAGAGACCAGGTGGAGGGGTGGGTCTGCTAGATTCATTGAGGGTAAAAAACGATGTTATAAGCTTTTCTGGGTGGGAAACGACGATGGGCTGGGTGGAGTAGGAATCATGGTAGCAGAAAAGTGGGCAGATAAGATAATAGACGTAAATAGAGTGAACGACAGAATAATTAAAATAAGACTTGTCCTCAATAGAACTACGGTGACAGTAATATCTGCGTACGCACCCCAATCCGGACTGCCCGGCACTATAAAAGACAGATTCTATGAGACACTGTTGCTAACTACCTCCCAAATATCTGACAGTGACTATATAATTATTGCAGGCGACCTAAATGGTCACGTTGGACAACATTGTGACGGCTATGACGAAATCCATGGAGGCTATGGGTTTGGTACTAGAAATGAGGAAGGCTCCAGAATTCTGGAATACTGTGATGCAAATAACCTAACTATCTGTAACACTAACTTCAAAAAACGTGACAATCACCTGATTACCTATAGATCCGGGGAACACACAAGCCAGGTAGATTATATCCTTACCAGAAGACGTGACAGAGTGTCTGTTGTAAACACTAAATCCCTCCCCCATGAAGAATGCACCTCCCAACATAGACTGATAATTAGCGACCTCATAGTCAGGACGAGACGCACCCGACAGCAGAAGAGGACTATCCTCAGGAGGAAAATATGGAAACTAAAAGACCCCACAGCCAGAAATAAATTTCAAAGCATATTACTTGATGCTTTCGACAGTAAGGAAGAGCATCTAGAATCGGACAATATAGAGGGACAGTGGAAATTTCTGAAAGCTAACCTGCTGTTGGCGACAGACGAAGTCTGTGGCTGGAGCAGGCCTGCAGGCAGGAGGAGAGTAACATGGTGGTGGAACAGTAAGGTGGAGGGGTCAATTAAGGCCAAAAAGCAGGCTTGGAAAGTATGGCGGGATGGGGGAAGTAGAGTAGACTATCAAGTGGCCAGGAGGGAAGCTAGGAGAGAAGTGTACTTAGCAAGAAGGGAAGCTGAGGAAAGAAAGTTCAAGCATGTTCTACAACGCGATGACCAAAAACGTGAGGTGTTCAGGATTGCCAGGCAATGCGTCAAGGAAAACCGTGATATTGTCGGGGAGAAGTGTGTACTTAACGATGATGGCATACTTGCCATCACCGACACTGATAAGAAGGTAGCTTGGAAGTGTCACTATGAAAGGCTACTAAATGAGGAGAATAAATGGGAGAAAGACAGTCTCCCCCATATCGACCCGATAGAGGGACCAGCAGTGTTAGTCGAGGGGAGTATAATAAGTAAGGCAATCAAGGATATGAAGACTGGTAAGGCGGCTGGGCCTTCGGAAATAGTTGCTGAGATGCTGAAGGCATCTGGCACGGTGGGACACACCATGGTCACCCGCATAGTTAACCAAGTCGTACAGAATGGGGTTGTTCCGAAGGACTGGCATAGCAGCATCATCGTTAACTGTTATAAGGGTAAAGGAGACGCCCTAGATAGGAGTAACTATAGAGGCATTAAATTAATCGACCAGGTCATGAAGGTCACGGAAAAAGTAATAGCGCAACTAATCAGAGAGAGAATTGATCTAGATGAAATGCAGTTCGGGTTTGTGTCAGGCAAAAGCACCACAGACGCTCTTTTCATAGTACGTCAACTACAGGAGAAGTACCTAGCTAAAGGTAAACCCCTCTACTTAGCTTTTGTCGACCTGGAGAAAGCCTTCGACAGAGTCCCCCGCTCCATTATCTGGTGGGCTCTTAGAAAACTAGGCGTTGACGAATGGCTTGTGAGGGCTATACAAGCCATGTATAAAGAAACAGTCAGCAAGGTCAGAATTAACAACGAATATAGTGAAGAGTTTAGCGTAAAAGTTGGCGTCCATCAGGGCTCTGTTCTCAGCCCCCTACTATTTATTATTGCCCTTCAGGCTATAACAGAGGAGTTCAAGACAGGCTGCCCATGGGAACTCCTATACGCAGACGACCTGACACTCATAGCGGAATCAATGGCCGAGCTAGAGAAGAAATTCCAAACATGGAAGCACGGCCTAGAGTCAAAAGGACTTAAAATTAACCTGGCTAAGACCAAAGTTCTAGTTTGTAGGAAAGAAAACAAGGCGGCGGTCCCTTCTGGGAAATGGTCGTGCTCGGTATGTAGGAAAGGCGTAGGTAGAAACTCCATCTTATGTCCTAAATGCAAAGTATGGGTGCATAAAAGATGTAGTGGGATCACAGGTAAGCTAACTAAGAACATAGACTTTACATGTGGCCGGTGTTCTGGTGCAATAAGTAGCAGCAAGTGCCCACAAAATACTAGCTCTTTCAATTGCGCAGAGGGTTTTATAGAAATAGTGGACAGCTTCCGTTACCTGGGCGATAAAATCAGCAGTGGGGGAGGGTGCTCTGAAAGTACTGTAGCTAGAGTCAGAACTGGTTGGAAAAAGTTCAGAGAGCTTATACCACTATTAGCTGCTAAAGGGTTCTCCCTAAAAATGAAAGGCAGGTTGTACGATGCCTGCATACGAACAGCAATGTTGCATGGTAGTGAGACCTGGGCATTGTGTGCAGAGGATATACGCAGACTAGAGAGGAACGAAGCTTGCATGCTCCGCTGGATGTGTAACAGTAATATACGTGAACGGCAAAGCATAAACGAACTAAGGAAAATATTAGAGATAAGAGGGATCAGATGTTGTTTACTCGAGAGAAGGCTGCGTTGGTATGGACACGTGATGCGCATGAAAGTCGATAGCTGTATTACAAAGTGCAGGGCAATAAAGATAGACGGTAGCCACGGAATAGGCAGACCTAGAAAAACATGGGACGAGCTGATAAACTCCGACCTCACACACTTACACCTCTCCAAGACAATGTCACTGGACCGTGACCTTTGGCGGTACTCAGTAACAGAGAAGACCCGCCTTGCCAGTAGGCATCTCTAACAAAATACACCCCTCCCGCCGCCACCCCCACCCCATCCACACCACCCCGTTCTATGTAAAGTTATGTTGGTGCCGCGCCATCCAGGCCGAAACAAATGAGATCGTGTAGGTGTCACGACAAAAAAACACACAGTCCACGCTGTAATGTGGCCGTGTAGGCAACACGGTAAAAACCTCCCAGACCCACACTGTAAATGTGGTTGGTGTTAGGAAGGGCATCCAACTGTAGAAAACCTGCCAGACAGTCCTATGCGAGCAAGACAAATCACTCTTGCCTCAAGTGGGACTACCCCCGTCCAAACCCATGCAAGCGTGGAACACGGACGTTAAACGTTGATGATGATGATGATGATGATATATATATATATATATATATATATATATATATATATATATATATATATATATATATATATATATATATGGAGGCACATGGCTTAGTGGTTAGAGCATTGGGCTTGCAATCGAAAGGTTGTGAGTTCAATTCTCAGACCGGGTGATGTGTTGTTTCCTTGAGCAAGACACTTTATTTCACATTGCTCCAGTTTACTCAGCTGTAGAAATGAGATGATAGGGACTGGGGTCCCTATCATTCCACAGCAAAGTGGCCGTGGAGGTGCCACGGCAAAAAAGCACCCAGCACTCACTGTAAATGAGGTTGGTGTTAGGAAGGGCATCCAGCTGTAGAAATCAAGCCAGAACCAGTTCCCGTCCCACCCTTGCAAGCAGGGAAAAAGCGGACGTAAAATGAAATGATGAAATGATGATATATATATATATATATAACCAAATTAAAAGATATATGTTTATAGAGAGAGAAAGAGACATATATTGTAAGAGAAACACGGTATATTGTATATATACCAAATACATATTCTTCTATAGAAAATGTATTTAGTATATATATACAATATACCGTGTTTCTCTTTCAATATATGTCTCTTTCTCTCTCTCTATAAACATATATCTTTTAATTTGGTTATTTTGGATCTAGATAAAGTCTAGATCCAAAATAACCAAATTAAAAGATATATGTTTATAGAGAGAGAGAAAGAGACATATATTGAAAGAGAAACACGGTATATTGTATATATATACTAAATACATTTTCTATAGAAGAATATGTATTTGGTATATATACAATATACCGTGTTTCTCTTACAATATATGTCTCTTTCTCTCTCTATAAACATATATCTTTTAATTTGGTTATATATATATATATATATCATCATTTCATCATTTCATTTTACGTCCGCTTTTTCCCTGCTTGCAAGGGTGGGACGGGAACTGGTTCTGGCTTGATTTCTACAGCTGGATGCCCTTCTTAAAAAACACAAAATTATAAACATATTTGATATGTTTTGATTCATCATTTATATATATATATAACAAAAGGTGTGTGGTAAGATACCAGGTGAACCATAACGCATATTATATATTATTTGATTCAATATAAATATTCTTGATTTATTTCAGTAAAATATTTTCTTTTGAAACATTTACTAAATTTAAATGTCTTTGTTCTCTTTTCACTCTCCAATTAATGTTAAGTAAAATATATTTCCTTTCTTTCTTTCTTTTTATTATACTGATGTTATTGTGATAATATAATTTTTTCAGATTGTGACCCAGCTGAAATTTGTGACCTGATTTATATTGAGATGAATCGTCGGAGCAAGTAAGTTCAGCAAATTGTGATTAAGAAGGAGCTAAATGACCACTCTTAAAAAACTGGAAGATTTTATAATAGCAGATATAAAATTGTTCCATATCTTTAATCCCCTGCCCTTATAAACTAGATGACTTTTTCCTCACCATTACAGATCATCTAAAGATACCTTTGTACATCATACAGCCTGCAAGCTTTACCATCTCCCAAACTGCAGCTGGTCATTCTTGTTCCTTCATAAAAGGATCTCTTCCAACTCTGCTATATTTGTCCTACAATACACTTTTCTGTAAGGTGACTTTATAGGCAACACTCCTATGGATATTACCTCTATAGACCACACTGCACATGCTTCTTTGTAAGTTTCTCTATCATATACATAAATGCACACTAATTACAAAATACCATCGACCCTAATTATGTGAGAGTTGATTACCTTAAAATAATAAGGATCAGAACCAACCCCTATCCTTACCAAACTCTCTAGTTTCTTCCTTCTCACTTACAAGCATCTATCTCATCTTTAGAAACATGCTATGGCGTAACCCATTCTCACACTACCAATTCTCTACCTACCTCTCCCCCACTCCCCGTTGTCTTTCAACTTCTCAAAAATGATAGAGATGATCATTAAGGAATCACATACCCCAGCACACACTCCAGTCCTTACTAATTCAGTTTCCAGAAAGCCAAATATACATCATCATCATCATCATCATCATTTTACGTCCGCTTTTCCCTGCTTGCAAGGGTGAGACGGGTCCTATTCAACACAGCATCTCACCACTTGTCACGGTCCTTCGTCATCTCCTCCGTGAGCTTCAGCGATCTGAGGTCAGCTCTCACCACCTCCGCCCATGTTTTTCGTGGTCTTCCTCTACTGTGTCTTCCTTCTACTGGCATTTCTTGGCACTACTTTACCCAGTGGTCATCCTCCATGTGCATCACATGTCCATACCATCGCAGTCTTCTCTCCCGCACACTACAACTTATCCCTCTTGTACAGTTGCTCTCTCAACTCATCTATGTTTGGTCATTCACACACATTGACATTGCACATCCATCGGAGCATGCTTGCTTTGTTTCTCTCCAGCCATCGCATATCCTCTGTAGTTGTTGCCCATGTCTCACTATGATGTAACATTGCGCATCTCACACAGGCATCTTATAACTGGCCTTTCGTTCGTAGGGAGAAACCTTTCTTTGTCAACATAGGAAGCAGCTCCCTAAACTTCTTCCAACCCATCCTTATTCTAGATATTATGGCCTTGGAACACCCGCCTCCCATGCTAATCTGATCACCTAGGTACTGGAAGCTATCAAACCACTTCTAGAGAACCTACCTGCATTTGAAAAATGTGTCTATCACTGCCACTTCTACTGTCAAATTTCCCTGTACATCTACTGCATACATAGTTTTCTGTACCTGCTAGTTTGCCTGCTATCCCACTACATCTCTTGTATACCCAAGATCTGCATTGTGTACATTTTATAGAATTTATGCCAGTTCCTTTTCTGCATATCGAACATGGCCATTTCCCCGATGGAATCAGAGTTTTGTCCTCTTTTCTACTTATCAACATTTTTGTCTTAGCTAGGTTCATTCTCAGTCCTCTTGATTCCAACTGCTGTTTCCATAGCCAGAATTTATTTTCTAGCTCCTCTACTGATTCTGCTATAAGAACCAGATCATCACATAGCGAAGTTTTCATGGACAGCCAGTCTTAAACTCCTCTGTTATGGCTTGGAAGACTATAATGAACAAGAGCAGGCTGAGGACCAAACCCTGATGTACTCCTACTTGTATCTGGAATTCCTCACTAAACTCCATTCCTACTCTCACTTTACTGACAGCACCTCTGTACATAGTTTGCACCATCCTCACAAGCCATTCCTCTACACCTAGTTTCCTTAGGGACCACTGGGGTACCCTATCAAAGTCCTTCTCTAGGTCAACAAAAGCTCCTATGTTATTCCCCAGTTCTTTTCACCATTCAGAAATTTGGTCTATCCTAAGTTTAGAATCCTTTTAGAATTCTCCAACCTCTAACCTGCAATCACTCAATTACATTACCTTTGCCAAGATATTTTTCTATCATCTAATCTAAGAATATCTAAAAAAAAACAAACAAATCCCTCAAGTAAGAGTCCTACAATACCAGTTTTATTTCAAAGTAACATTGCAAAGCTTTCCTTCTGTATTTTATCTTAACTCCTAAATCTTAACATTCTCTAATGATTTAGCAGAAAATATTTAAAAAAAAAGGTTTATTAATTCAAGTGTTGATAGAATCTTTACTATTGGACAGATCTTGGTGAAAAATTTGCAGTATTAGAGTAAAGACTCTAGGCTATGGTTAAGACTTGCCCAAGAAGTTATGCAATAAAATCAGAGGAGCTCTTTATTGAAAAGTGAAATTCTTAAGCACTTAGCTATGAATCTTTAGCTGGTTGCTAAAATTGGTTAGCTACAGAGATTAGTACTATCTTTAACTAGTTGCTAGAATTGGTTAGCTACAGCTATTAGTACTATCTTTAACTAGTTGCTAGAATTGGTTAGCTACAGCTGTTAGTACTATCTTTAACCAGTTGCTAGAATTGGTTAGCTACAAACTGAGAGTATTAAGAGAGTGCTATACTGAGTTTAATGTTACACAAGAGAAAAGCTGAGCATAAGAGGAATTAAATATAGCATAGAGCGATGATAGTTGTATAAATAAGATGTCAAGCACTAGAAGTGGGTGGAACCTGTAGCAGAAGGAGACCTAGGAAGACATAACATGAAGTTGGCAAGAATGACTCAAGAATGTGAACTTCATAAAGATGTTATATAATCAATTTGACTAGTGATATGCTGTAATACAAAAAACCTGTTGACCAGTACAAGAACTGAGACACTAAAAATAAATGTAGTGAGTGACCTAAGGCTACATTGTTGGTGATAAATGGGAAACAATATAGGGTTTGAGTGGACCCTTCAGTCTGGAGAAGCATATAATGACTTCTCTGGTGCACGTAGTACACCCTGTAATGTGATAGTGCTGTTGTCATGAAATAATGCTCCCAGTAAGGTGGTTGACATTAGGAAGGGCATCCAGTCATAGAAAGAACCATTGGAACATATAAGCAAAGTGTGTCACTTTGACTTGTCTGTCTCAGTTTATGACAACATTTCCAACCCATGCCAACAAGGAAAGTAGACATAAAAATGATGATGGCGGTGGTGATATATAAACCAAATTCCACTTGCACGGCATTGGTCAACCTGAGCCTACATTAGAAGACACTTGCCCGACATGCCACACAGCAAGACTGAAGCCAGAATCACGAGCTCAAGAAGCAAACTCCTTAACCACACAGCCGTGCCTGCATTTAAAACTCAGTGTTTATCCAAAACCTGATTGATGAAGTTAAACTGAAGAAATTATATTTTCTGAAAGAATGCAATGCATGAACTGAATGTCAGATTCGGTATTATTTTGAAATTAGTTCCATTATTCTAGTACTTTATTACATGTTCCAGCTGATAGACAGAAGCCATGCTGGGGCACTACCATTGTTGATTCTTCTAATTGTTCTAATATATATTATATCAGAAATGTTAATCTTCAGTTTGAAAGCATTTATTACTAATTCTCTTTTGAAGATATGTTATCTCTGTTGGATGGGACCAAAGAATTAATATATATGAAGATAACTTTGATTCCACTTTCCACTTTGTACATTATCCATCAAAAAACTGGGAGGAAGACATTGTAAGTATTTATTTATTATATGATTATTCTTTGCATATATGATCCCATAACTCCTGATAGAGTTGTAGGGGCGCTGTATTGACATATAGGGTTTCTTGGGCATTTTCAGCCTGGCAGGATCCATCCCTCTCCAGGTCTGAGAACAGCAGATTTCTTCCAGAGAAAGATAGAGAAAGTGAGAGAGAGGAAATGAGAAAGAGATATAGAGGAAGAATTGACCCCAGTACTAAACTGATACTTTTTTTATTGACCTCGAAAAAATGAAAGGCAAAGTTGACCTTGGTGGGATTTGAACTCGGAGAACAAAGAGCATAAAGCATTCTATCAGACGTTCTAACGACTCTGCCAATTTGCTGCCTATATTTTTTGCATATTAAATATCTAATGTCTAATATGTTATATATGACATTGGAATGACTTATCAAAGAGTCATATCTTACCTGTTAAACCAATATACAACTTCATATATTAAATATGTTAAATATTTATCATATGATCCTGTGACAAAGCTAACAGCAATAACATATATGGCCTGTACAGTACTAATATATGCCACCAGAAGATAAACATCTACCAGCCTATGTAGCTTGTTAATTCAATGTAGTTAAACGGCATGAGTTTACTCCCAAAACTTTGTTGAATTACTGCATTAAGCTTTGAGTAAAACTTGTCATAAAAGTAGCGTTATATATTTGTTCTTGAAATATATTCTTTATTGTTGTTTTCTTTGGGTTACATAAGTAGTTTGAATACATGTTTACAAAGAAATGTTTCTGAGGTAAAAAAATAAGGAAAATCAAGATACATGATATGACAGAATAGAGATATTGTAAGTAAATGTGGTTTTATTCAACTAAAATGTGTCTTGTAGCATTATCCTATCCTAGCTGAAGTGAGAGTGGAATGACCAAATCTGTTCTGGTTGAGTTCTCTATGAAGAGAAAAAAATTGAGCAGCTTACTCTAGCTGCATTCTGTCGGGGGGGGGGGGGGGGCTTTGTATAGTCTGAGAGTTTCTGCTCTGTCAATTCAATAAACTAGTGAAAATGGTGGATGACTAAAAGTTTACTTGCTTATATGAGGCCACTACATTATACTACATTTCTGGGGAAACAGAAAATGGCAGACATTAAAACAAAACATGATACAAATAAAGACTGTATGATGTGTACACATGATACAAATAAAGACTGTATGATGTGTACACATACTGTATGATGTGTACACATGATACCACTAAAGACTGTATAATATGTACACATGATACCACTAAAGACTGTATGATGTGTACACATACTGTATGTATGGTACACAAAAGATGTAGTGGGATAACGAGTAGACTAACAGGAAGGGAGAGCTTTGCATGTAGAAGATGCACAGGAGAAATCGAGAGAAAGACTGCTAATGATATGAACCTCTTCCAGTCACAGGAAGGATCTATAGATGTGGTTGATAGCTTGTGGTATCTGGGTGACTTAATTAGCAGTGGAGGTAGGTGTGCTGAGAGTATAATAGCTAGAATAAGGATAAGATGGAAGTAGTTTAGAGAACTACTCCCACTGTTGACAACAAAAGGTTTCTCCTATGTACAAAAGGAAGGCTGTATGATGCCTATGTGTAGTGTGAAATGCTGCATGGTAGTGAAACATGGACAGTGAATGCAGAGGACATGCCTAGGCTGGAGAGAAATGAAGCAGCCATGCTTTGTTTGATGTGTAATATAAATGTGAGAGAAAGACAGAGCTTGGATGAGCTGAAGCAAGAGCTGGGTTTAAGAGGAATCTGAGGCAGAGGTTGTGAGAGCGGACATCAAATTGCTAAGATTGGCAGAGGAGATGATGAAGGAATGTGACAAGTGGAAAGATGCTGTGCTGAGAAGTACCCGTCTAACCCATGCAAGTGTGGAAAAAAAGACGTAAAAATGATGAAGATGATGGTGTATGCACATGATACAAGAGGGTTTGCATGATGTGTACACATGATACAAATAAAGGCTGTTTGATGTGTATGATTTTGTACAAGTCTATAGTGAAGCCATGTGGCTTAGTGGTTAGAGAGTTGGATGCACAATTGTGAGGTTGTGAGTTTTGTTCCTGGACTGAGTGATGCATTATATTCTTGAACAAGACACTTTATTTCACCTTGTTCCTTCTGCCAGGAATTGCGACTGGTAGATAGTATTAACAGCTTGAAATTCCAATGGAAACATTGTTTCCTTGGTTTTATCTCATAAATTCCACCCTACTTGGTCTGGGACCTTGTCGATCAAATAAAAAAATAGTAAAGAGATGAACATTGGCTTCAGTTTATAAGTTTATAAGTTTACATTCCTAACTCAAAGATTTTGTTGAAAACTGAGCTGGTTTCTAAACTGAAAACAGTTGTTAATTATAAACTGCAGCTGATGAGTTGGTAACAGTGTTGGAGTAATTTTTGTGTATGGTGTTTTTTTTCTTTCATTTTGTTCCATTTTTTTACAGAAAAATGGTCATAATGAAGAGATTCTTTGTGTTGCTCAATCCACTGGCCATATGTTAGCCACAGCAAGTTATGATGGGGAAATCATTATCTGGAAGCTAATGTCTGGTCACATATTTTGCCATCTTAGAGCTCCAATGCCATTTAACTATGAAAATATATCAAGTAAAATATATTTATTGTCTTTTCAATTAAAATGCATAAGTCCATATTTTGACTAATATCTTTACATTAGTGTATGTATGTGATTGTGAATTCTATTCAAAATTGTTTGCTTAAGAAATCAGATATATATAAGTTATAATATATAGTTGAACGACTGTAAAATATTTCCAGTACAAACAGTAAAATGATTGGTACGAGGAAGGGTTTCCAGCCATAGAAACCAAGCCCCCAAACCAAGCATATGAGCTAGACATGGTCATTAGACTGATCTGGCCACAGAATGTGACAATCTATCCAAACCATACCAACATAGAAAATAGACATTAAATGGTGGTGATGATGATTATGATGGTAATAGTGATGAGGATGATATTGCTGGTAATGGTGGCAGTGATGATGATGATGATCATCATCATCATCATCACCGTTTTACGTCCGTTCTTCCATGCTAGCATGGGTTAGACAGGTTGTCCTATTGTGGGCAGTGTCTGGTCGGCTGACCATGCCTTGCTCATACAGGAACTGATTTGGCTTGATTTCTACAGCTGGATGCCCTTCCTAACACCAACCTCATTTACAGTGAGTGCTGGGTGCTTTTTCCGTGGCGCCTACACGTCCACTTTACAATGTGGGCTGGGTGCTTTTTTGCCATGGCACCTCCACGGCCACCTTGCAGTGGGAGGGTGTGGGGGCATATTGTCTATATGCTTTAGCTTGTACCCATAGGAGGTCGGGTACTCTGTGTTTCTGCGTGACGCCAGAGGTCACGGTCGTGTGTCATTGCCTTTGAGAGGTGTAATTGAGTAAGGTCGGCTTTTATCACCTCATCCCAGGTCTTCTTGGGTCTCCCCACTCCGCGGTTTCCATCGACTTCTAGTGCTCTGCACCTTTTTATGCAGCTGTCATCCTTCATACGCATCACATGTCCATACCTATGCAACCGCCTCTCCTGCACACAGCATTTGATTCCTCTTATGCTCAGTTTCTCTCTCAATTCATTTATGCTTTGTCGTTCGCGTATATTACTATTACACATCCATTGGAGCATGCAGGCTTTGTTTCTTTCTAATCTACGTAAGTCTTCCACCTTCAGCGCCCAGGTCACACTACCATGTAACATTGCTGTTCGGATACACGCATACAGTCTGCCTTTCATTTTGAGGGAGAAGCCTTTTGCAGCTAGCAGTGGCAGTAGTTCCCTGAACTTCTTCCATCCCGTTCTTACCCTAGTTATTGTACTTTCTGAACACCTACCTCCGCTGCTAATTCGGTCACCTAGGTAGCAGAAGCTGTCTACTGTTTCTACAGAGCCCTCCCTGAGATTGGTGGTACTTGTTTCCTGTGGCTGTTTGCTGCTTGCTGTCCCAGCGCAGCTGCTACATATGAAGTCTACATTCTTAGTTAAGCTTCCTGAGATCCCGCTACATCTCTTGTGTACCCATTGTTTGCATTTGGGGCAAAGAATGGAGTTCCTACCTACACCTTTCCTACATATTGAGCAAGGCCATTTCCCTGAGGGGATCTGGCTTCTGTTTTCTCTTCTACCTACAAGGACCTTAGTCTTTGTCATGTTGACTTTGAGACCCTTTCTTTCTAGTCCCTGCTTCCAAGGTTGGAATTTCTTCTCTAGTTCTACCATAGATTCTGCTATAAGTGCGAGGTCATCAGCATACAGGAGTTCCCATGGGCATCCGGTCTTAAACTTCTCCGTTATTGCCTGCAGGACTATGATGAACAGGAGAGGGCTAAGAACAGAGCCCTGGTGGACACCGACATGTACGCTAAATTCCTCGCTATACTCATTGCTAATCCTAACTTTGCTGACTGCTCCCCTATACATATCTTTGATTGCCTTACTTACTACGCTGCTGCTGACTTGTACTGCTGGCCCCTCTATAGGGTCTACTTGGGGCAGGGTCTCTTCTTCCCATGCATTCTCCTCATTTAGTAATCTATCATAATGGCTCTTCCATGCATCTTTCTTCTCAGCACTTGATGATGATAATGATATTTAATAATCGTTCCAAAACATATTTATGCTGCAGTATAATACAAGGGTTGACTGAAAAGTTCATAGGCTGACCAAGATACTCTCATGGAATGACCAAATGAGGTTTATTTTTCAACATAGTCCCGGGAAAGAAATAATGCGGTTATTAATAAGAAGGGTTGAAATCAATGCATGCAAGATTTCACAGCTCTAATATCACTCCTTCATAGTCAGCCTATGAACTTTTCAGCTGACCCTCATAAGTCCCCTGCTTGCTGTACTTAGTCAATTATGTCGATAATAGCACATCTGAGGAAATAGCCCCATGAGGTGGGGTGTCTGTTGCAGTGGGTGTCTCTGGCCTTGGAAATGCCTTTGTCATTTTATCCACGGGGCACAGCCAAAACATCGCTTTAACCTGGGTGTAAAGTCTGTCATCCTCTCCCCTTCACCCTTCCTTTCTCTAGTTGTCCTTGCTCTTCCCCTCCCTTTCCTCTCATTTACGGCATTTATAGTTCTTTCCAATACTGCTTTCTTTTTATGTATGTTTGACCAATTTATTTCAATGTCTGAAATATCTTAGTGTTCTTCCTTTCAACATACAATGGTAGTTGTGTTCTTCTCATTGTATCTCAGTTTAGGAGCAGAATATAAAATGAAACTTAAAAATTGATATATACCGTATTTCCTGGCGCCGAAGACGCTTCATCCTCGAGGATCACCCTAATTTTGACAACCAAAAATTTGAAACAAAAGAAAAAAACAACCATCAGCCTCCAGGGTGCATGGTTGCATTTTTTAGACATATTTTAGGGGAAAAGTAGCGTCTTCGACGTCGGGAAATACAGTAAGTCTTTCTTCTATGAAAAAAAATGGATGTGAAAACTTACATAGCTAAATAATATTATTATATTTCTATTCTTAACATTATTTACTTTTTTATTCAACTTGCATCAAACATGGTTTATTGGCTATTTCAGTTGATGGTGACCTGAGTATAAAAAAGCTTTTGTTTCTGGATTATAATCCAACGCATCCGTGTAAAGCTCAACTGATCGCTACTGGACCCTACTGTTGCATACATTTTTGGAATATTTTCAATGATGGCCAGCTTTTTGCACAGTATGCTGCTGTAAGTTGGAATTTCATTATATTTACATTTAGATTGGCAATATCAGTAAATCATTGAACAACCTGCTATGTGAAGGTGCATGTCTTAGTGGTTAAAGCATTGGGCTTGCAATCGAAAGGTTGTGAGTTCAATTCTCGAGTCGGGTGATGTGTTGTTTCCTTTATTTCACATTGCTCCAGTTTACTCAGCTGTAGAAATGAGATGATAGGGACTGGGGTCCATATCATTGAATTACCCAAGACACCTCCAGCGAGATATACCTTGGAGGAGTCCAGCTAAACCTGCATAGGTGTGAGCTGTCACACACACATGCTATACTGCATATAGTTACATCTGTTTACGTTCTGAGTTAAAATCCCACCGACGTTAGCTTTGGGGCCGATTTAATTGACTCTCACTTTCCCTTCAAATTGCTGGCCTTGTGCCAAAAGTAGAAACAGTTATTTATATTTACATTTCAAAAATGGCCGTGGATCGTTAGAATCATGGGATTGCTAGACAAACTACTTTGTAGTATTTAATCAGATAAGTATGTAAAACTGCTTTTGTTATCATTTCATTCATTTCATTTTATCTCCGCTTTTTTTTTCCCCCTGCTTGCAAGGGTGGGACGGGAACTGATTCTGGCTTGATTTCTACAGCTGGATGCCCTTCCTAACACCAACCTCATTTACAGTGAGTGGTGGGTGCTTTTTTGCCGTAGCACCTGCACGACCACTTTGCAGTGGAATGATATGGACCCCAGTCCCTATCATCTCATTTCTACAGCTGAGTAAACTGGAGCAATGTGAAATAAAGTGTCTTGCTCAAGGAAACATCACATCACCCGGTCTGAGAATTGAACTCACAACATTTCGATTGCAAGCCCAATGCTCTAACTACTAAGCCATGTGCCTCCATCAAGCCATGTGCCTCCATGTGTGAACATATTTAAATTAACTGGTAGAATTGGTAGAGCATCAGATAAAGGAGGGGGAGAGAAAAGTAAGAAGGAGAGAGAGAGAGAGAGAGAGAGAGAGAGAGAGAGAGAGAGAGAGAGAGAGAGAGAGATATGAAGAATTGACTCCAGTATCAAGCTGGTACTCTATTTACCAACCCCAAAGGTATAGATGGCAAAGTTGAGCTTGGCATGATCTGAACTTAGAGCACAGAGAACTCTAATGAAAACTACAGAGCATTCTATCTGATGCCATAATGACTCTGCCAACCCTCGGTCTCTGCTACATGTTTATTACCCAGACAGACACCTTCCTGTTGATGATTGTCACTGCTACATGTTTATTACCCAGACAGACACCTTCCTGTTGATGATTGTCACTGCTACATGTTTATTACCCAGACAGACACCTTCCTGTTGCTGATTGTCACTGCTACATGTTTATTACTCAAACTCCTTCTTATTGGTGATTGTCACTGCTACATGTTTATTACCCAGACAGACACCTTCCTGTTGGTTATTGTCTCTGCTACATGTTTATTACTCAAACTCCTTCTTATTGGTGATTGTCACTGCTACATGTTTATTACCCAGACAGACACCTTCCTGTTGGTGATTGTCTCTGCTACATGTTTATTACCCAGACAGACATCTTCCTATTGGTGATTGTCTCTGCTACATGTTTATTACCCAAACAGACACCTTCCTATTGGTGATTGTCTCTGCTACATGTTTATTACCCAGACAGACACCTTCCTGTTGGTGATTGTCTCTGCTACATGTTTATTACCCAGACAGACATCTTCCTATTGGTGATTGTCTCTGCTACATGTTTATTACCCAGACAGACATCTTCCTATTGGTGATTGTCTCTGCTACATGTTTATTACCCAGACAGACATCTTCCTATTGGTGATTGTCTCTGCTACATGTTTATTACCCAGACAGACATCTTCCTATTGGTGATTGTCTCTGCTACATGTTTATATCTAAGCATTTAATGTTATTACTGAAAAGTAGAATATCAAGTTAAAAAATCCCTCCCTCATGATCCCACGGGGCTTGCATTCCAGCCATGACCACCCAGTCTTTTTAAGTGTATATCTAGAATTATAGTTTCTCTTTAAGATGACAGAGAGGGCTTTGGCTGCATTTTCTAACAGGTTCAATGACCATATAGAAAATCTACCTTCAAATGCATTAACACAAATGAATTCCATATTTATCACATCTACATGGTCAACTGAACTGCTAGAAACAGTAGCTAAAGATAAACACACACACACATACACATACATACATACAATTATACATACATACATATATACATACACAAATACATACATACACACATATACATACACACTTACACACACACACATATACATACATACATACATACATATACATATGATGGCTGCCCCTCATTATCAAGTATGGCCATTGCACGATATAACATTATTAATAATTATTAATTAACTAGCTGACGTACCCAGTTTCACCCGGGTAAACAGATGATAAGAGAAGACAGGTAAAAGAGAAAATGACTGTATTGGATGTCTGTCTGGTTACAGTATGAGGCGAGTCCGTGGTGTCTGTGTGATACAAAAAAAAACGTAAAAAAAATCTACCAGATATACCAGATTCCTTGTTGTACCGTTTGTGCATTGTGTATGAACAATTCTAGGTGCTCCCACCTAGAATAGTGACCTCTCGGGCACACGTATTCAAACTTACACACGCACCTGTGCACTTACACACATGCGCACACTCACACATGTTGATAGTTTTTACTTTCTGTGGAACGCTGCATGCACGCACACACACACAAACATACGTGCACGTACATACACACGCACACATGTTAATAGTTATTGCTTTCCTTCCCATCTTATTTCCACACACATCACACACACACATGTCTCTACACTGACACATATACATAGTGTATCCAACACAGCGTTCACTTTGCCTCTCTGTTTCTTACTCTCCCCTCTCACTCCCTCATTGGCATTATGCATATTAATTTAAGTTTGGCGTCGTTGAGGTGGGCGGAGTCGTTTGAAACCTATGAACCAATGATAATCGAGAATTATGACACACGGAATACTGACATTGTTGAAATTAATATATAGATGAAGGCTGTGGATTGGCAGTATCAGTAGAGGGTCAGACGCCATGCTTTATAGCAAAGAGTTATGGCACTTTATGGTCTGAGTTCAAATCCCGTCGAGGTTAACTTTACTTTTCATCCTTACGGGGGTCGATAAAATAAAGTACCAGTAATGCACTGGATAATTGCTGGCCTTGTGCCAAAAGTAGAAACAATTAATAATTATTAATTAATGCTATCGTGCAATGCTTTTAAAGTGAGGAAAGACTGAGCCAATCCCACTCTCTGAGCGACAGTAGCTATAACCCGAAAAGAAGAAAAGATCAACATCATTGGTAACTACTGAGCACATATATACATACATATACATCCATACATACCCACACACATACATACACACACATACATACATACATATACACACATCCATCCATACACACACACATACATACACACATACATTCATACATAAACACATACATATTGCAGGGGTATATTTCAGGGAGACAGTCTCTCTGTAATATTATTCATCCTGTCATTAAACCCCTTGTCCTTTCTGCTCAAGAAATGTGAAGGATACATCATTGGCTCACAGGAGGACAGAAATACGAACCTGTGGATGATCTGAAACTCTATGCCAAGAACATGGATAGGATGAAGAAAATTCTTGACCTGGTTACAACATTCTCAAAGGATATAGGAATGGAGTTTGGCCAAGATAAATGCTCATATATGACTGTAAAGCGGGGAAAAACAACAACCTAATCTAGCAACATTGTCATCAATGGTCTAACTGTTTCACCGATATCTGATGAGGACTGCTACAGATATCTGGGGATAGATGAGAACATATCCTATAATGGTATCTGTAATAAAGAATGCGTAACCAGGGAATACTACACTCGATTAAGAAAGATTTGGTCATTGGAACTCTCTGCGCAAAACAAAATAGTGGCTCACAATGTGTTTGCTGTGCCTGTCCTAACACCAACTTTTGGAATACTCAATTGGACGATAGACGAAATCCGAGCAGTTGATGTTAGAACTCGAAAAATACTAAACAACACCGGAAACTTCCACATCAACAGTGACATAGACCACCTTTACTTGAAATGTAAGCAGTGAGGCCGAGGCCTAACATCAATCCAGACAGTATTTGAATGTTGCATCATATCCCTCCGACAACATCTACGAACCTCAAAGCGTAGGAGCCCATCTCTCGAGCAAGTCTATCTGCATGAGACAGATACGATCATGAGAGTTAGGAAGGAACTCCTTGAGAGATATTGTAGTGATAGACAACATTGTAGTGACCTACATTCTGCGGGCTCACATACATTCTCTGTGCGTGATTTGGCTCAGCTTAGCCAATCAGCGCCAGCAGAAGAGAATGTATCCCTACGCGCCCTGAGGGAGAAATTCCCCGCGAGGATTTGAAGAATCTGTCTCTCGCATCCTGAACTTCGAAGGAACGACACGTACAATATGTAACAGTGAGATTTGCACTTTGGCCTGCCGGCCTGCCTCGAGCCTGGTACAATGGCACATCCCTTTTGTAATCCTTTTATGTTTAACTACAATCATACAAATTAACAAACATTACTTTCTCACTACATCTAAATAACTCTGCTAAACGGTGATTAATAAAACTGCTACAATCCAACATGTTTGTCACACACCACATCAATTCTTGTTGTAATCAATTCTTGTTATAATATTCCCTGTGCGTTAATCAAAAACTCACACCCAGGGAAGTTGCTCAGCAGTATCGCAGTGAATCCATGGATGAAAAACTGCATGCTTATCAGCAAAAAAATCATGCATGGATATGTTGCCAGGAAGCTCCAGAGTGAAAGTAATATAGATAAGGAAAGTAGTCTATCTTGGACCAACAACCGCTATATTGGCTCCCACTTTGAAGGATACTCTTTTGCAATCCAAGAACAGGAAATTAACACGAAATACCTGATTCATAAAAGAGATAGGGATGCAGGCAAAACACCTAGATGTGATAACAAGTGCAGACTCTGCAGAATTAACATCAAAGATGTCACCCATGTCATCAGAAGCTGTCCAAAGATGTCATCGCGGTACTATCTACCTATGAGGCATGATGTAGTGGCCAAAACACTGTACAATGCAATCCGTAGAAAAGATAGACCCGATAATAAATACATTAAATGCTACAGCAATGTGGAAGACGTACATAATATGAAAGAGTACTGGTGGAATGTTCCAGTAAAAACCCCAATAAAATGCAGGCATAACAGACCAGATATTATGATATGGGACAGGGAGAAGAAAGCATGCACAGTAGTGGAAATTAGCTGCCCAGCAGATGCCAATATAATATCAAAGATTAGCAAAAAAGAGAATATTTATGCAGAACTGATGAGAAATCTGCAGATACTCCACCTTGATTACACCTTCAGATTTATGCCTGTGATTATTGGGGCACTGAGGTATGTTAGTAACTGCCTCAATACAAATCTTGAGAAGCTAGGCCTCACAGGAACAGAAAGAACACAACTAGTTAGGAAATTACAAGTACAATTCAGTAAAAATATGTAAACCATTCCAAAAATGTTGCATCTAATAACTGCATATATACATGTACAGATACTAAGCATATACACATGCACACATACAACTCAAAACATACACATCCACACATACAATAACATCCATATCTACACATGCATGCATACAAAATCTACCTCGTTGATGTTGTGTAAATTCCAATGAGTCTTGTGTCTATGTTAGAAACCGACCCTCTCTCTTTATTGGTAAACATTTGTGAAATTATAAAACCAGAAGAACATACATACATACATACATACATACATGGTGGCTGCCAACTCGTTTTCGAGTACGGCCACTACTTTATATCCATGTAGGAGAACCCCTACCGATGCGCTGAACGAGTGTGATTTTTTAGTCCAGCCAGCGACTTGAAAGCTCTGGTACAAACACTACACTTGTGACAATTATTGACACATAGTGCTGGGCCCATGGTACCATGTGACGACAAGTGCAGAGAGATCTCCAGATATAAAGCAATGCCTGTGCTGTGAAGCTTTTATAGTGAGCAAAGGCACTGCACAAAGCCAGTCCCACTCTCTTAACCAAGATGATATTTACCAAAAAGAAGAACAAGTCAACATCATTGGATACCATCAGAGTTGCAGGTGTTATATCAGAGTTTTCCTTCTCCTAGAATTCTGCCTTGACAAAGGCTAAGGGGTCATCTCTCCCGGTGATTTTGGATGGCCATTGACTCTTAAGAGCTCCTTTGCCTTTTTGACAGGTTTTGTTTTTAGTCCTGCAGGATGTCCAAAGTCACCCTCCTCACCAAGAAACCTTGGTGGGGTTGCCAGTTTAGTCGCCAACGACCCGACCATGAGACAGGTTGTACTGGGATACATGTTACCAGTAGCACCAACTGGTGACCTGACATACATATATACATACATATATATATATATACATACATATATATATATATACATACATATATATATATATACATACATATATATATATATACATACATATATATATATACATACATATATATACATATACATACATATATATACATATATACATATATATATATACATACATATATATATATATGGTGGCTGCCAACTCGTTTTCGAGTACGGCCACTACTTTATATCCATGTAGGAGAACCCCTACTGATGCGCTGAACGAGTGTGACTTTTTAGTCCAGCCAGCGACTTGAAAACTCTGGTACAAAGACTACACTTGTGACAATTATTGACACATAGTGTTGGGCCCATGGTACCATGTGACGACAAGTGCAGAGAGATCTCCAGATATAAAGCAATGCCTGTGCCGTGAAGCTTTTATAGTGAGCAAAGGCACTGCACAAAGCCAGTCCCACTTTCTTAACCAAGATGATATTTACCAAAAAGAAGAACAAGTCAACATCATTGGATACCATCAGGGTTGCAGGTGTTATATCAGAGTTTTCCTTCTCCTAGAATTCTGCCTTGACAAAGGCTAAGGGGTCATCTCTCCCGGTGATTTTGGATGGCCATTGACTCTTAAGAGCTCCTTTGCCCTTTGACAGGTTTTGTTTTTAGTCCTGCAGGATGTCCAAAGTCACCCTCCTCACCAAGAAACCTTGGTGGGGTTGCCAGTTTAGTCGTCAACGACCCGACCATGAGACAGGTTGTACTGGGATACATGTTACCAGTAGCACCAACTGGTGACCTGACATACATACATACATACATACATACATACATACATACATACATACATACACATATGTGAAATATAGTCAATGGACTTTAGAATATATGAAAGTCTTAAGAAATGTTGTTCTTTTTAAATAGAACAAAGAAAAAGAAAAATTACTATAAAGATAGGTTGGTGTAGGTTAGAGTGGGTACTAGTTAACAAAACTGACTACCCCCTTTTAAAATAATAACCCTCTCACCTCTTTGCCCTTGCATCCTTCCAAACACCGTTTTCTTTATATAGACAACCATAAGCTAAATAATTGTTTCTACTGTTGACACAAGGCCAGCAATTATCACAGTGCTTTACTGGTACTTTATTTTATAGATCCCATAAGAATTAAAGGCAAAGTTAACCTCAGCGGGATTTGAACTCAGATGGTAAAGGGGCCTAACTCTGTGCTGCAAAGCATGGCATCCGACTCTCTGCCGATACTGCCAATCCACCGATACTGCCAATCCACTGCCAATCCACCGATACTGCCAATCCACTGATACTGCCAATCCACTGCCAATCCACAACCATAAGCTAGATAATGTTTTAATACCAGTTATTTTAAATTAACACTAACTTAAATATTACTGTTCATATAGTTAACATATCAGAATTATTTATTTTCAAAGCCCTGCCCTAAGCATACAGCCTGCCACCCTTTCCCCTTACCTCTCTCTTTCTTCTGTGGCCTAATAATCCTTGCTATTTCCTTTCTTTTCCTCTCATGTATGGCAATTATAGCCCTTTTCTTACTTTCCTATACAGCCAGATCTGCCCTTCTTTACTCCTTCCCTCTTTTTTTCATTACTTAATTTTGTTTTTATCCTTTTTTTTTTTCATATTTCCATCCTTGTATAACTTCTGTTTTGTAAAATATACTTGACATAATATGCTTATGTATAATAAAATTTTATATTTATTTTCAAATTAGTTTTGTAACTGAAAATAATTTGATTTCTTATTGGCTTAATTTTTTAAACAAGACAATTTCCCTCTGCTTACATTTTAATATTTTGTATAGTGTCAGAAACGAGAAGCTATGGTCACCAGTATGGCACTAAATTCTTCAAATACGGTATTATATTCCACTGATACATTTGGTTTTATCTATGTCTGGGATATTGCTGGATATTGTGGAGTGAAGGCAGAAGAATATCCACCACCATGTTTGTATATTTGAAACCTTCTTTTTTCATACAAATATATTTGACCATTCAGTATAACTTTGATTTAATTTACAAAGTAAAATAGATAACACTTTAAATGTTTATGCCTGATTATCCACATGAAACAACATTTGCAAATCTTGGTAAAGTTTTGAAGAAACATGTATGGTCTATTGTATGTTCTAGCAAAAGTTTACAATAAAATAGTTTTGAGAAGTATTGTCTTAATAAAATAAACGCTTGTTTAATAAAACCCAGACTTAATCCATCTTACAGTTTAATACAACTGCCTGGCTCATGTATCTTTAATAAAACCCAGACTTAATCCATCTTACAGTTTAAGACAACTGCCTGGCTCATGTATCTTTAATAAAACCCAGACTTAATCCATCTTACAGTTTAAGACAACTGCCTGGCTCATGTATCTTTAATAAAAACCAGACTTAATCCATCTTACAGTTTAATACAACTGCCTGGCTCATGTATCTTTAATAAAACCCAGACTTAATCCATCTTACAGTTTAAGACAACTGCCTGGCTCATGTATCTTTAATAAAAACCAGACTTAATCAATCTTATAGTTTCACACAACTGCTTGTCTCATGTATCTTTAATGGAATACACTCTGTTGCAAAAGCATTTAGACTAGGTCTCTGAACTGAGAACAATTCTTCTCTTCAAACCACCAATCTTGTCCTATATTTAAAGATAACTTGAAGACTTATTTTGCTAACTACTAGCAAAAGGCTGGAGTGTATTTTATTTCTGTCTCAAACTTTCTCTCAAAATTTATATTATTAGGCTTGTTAAGTTAATTTAACAATAATAGGGTTCATCTCAAAATATGTTACCCCAAACTTTGGGTAGCAGTCAGTAAAATTTGAATCAATTGCTTTCATTTAACAAATGTTTATGGATTGAGATAATATTTGCTCAGACTATATTGTGTATTCTTTTCCTGGTTCTTCCACATCTGTTTCAACTTCCAGCAGTAAGCAAGGGAAGCACTGTTCTGATGAGAGCAGACTTCGAAATGCAGACAATTATCCTCTGCTGCTTCTGCTGGAATCCAGTAGACGGATTCCACTGTTTTATAGGCATACACATATGCTCATACGTACACACACACACACACACATGTACACACACATTGAGCTAATCAAAAAAGGGACATGAGCTGGTAAAAAAAGGACCTTTTACTAGCTCAAGTCCCTAAGGAGCTAGTAAGAGTACTGCCAATTGACATGACCCTAAATATTCTAGACATATGATATGACCCTTTATATGTTCTGGATATATGACATGACCCCTCCTATATGTTCTAGACAAATGATATGACCCCCTATTTGTTCTCGACATATGACAGGACCCTCTATATGTTCTGGGTATATGACATGACCCTCTGTATGTTCTGGACATATGGCACAACCCTTTATATGTTCTGGATATATGACATGACCCTCTATGTTCTGGACATATGACATGACCCTCTATGTTCTGGATATATGACATGACCCTCTATATGTTCTGGATATGACCCTCTATATGTTCTGCATATATGATATGACCTTCTATATGTTCTGGATATATGATATGACCCTCTGTATGTTCTGGATATATGATATGACCCTCTGTATGTTCTGGACATATGATATGACCCTCTATGTTCTGGACATATTACACGACCCTCTATATGTTCTGGATATGACCCTCTATATGTTCTGAATATATGACAGGACCCTCTATATGTTCTCGACATATGACAGGACCCTCTATATGTTCTGGATATATGACACGACCCTCTATATGTTCTGGACATGTGACACGTCCCTCTATATGTTCTGGACATATGATATGACCTTCTATATGTTCTGGATATATGACATGACTCTCTGTATGTTCTGGATATGACCTTCTATATGTTCTGGATATATGACATGACTCTCTGTATGTTCTGGATATATATATATATATATATATATATATACTGTATATATATATATATATATATATATATATATATATATATATATATATATATATATATATACTGTATATATATATATATATATATATATATATATATATATATATATATATATATATATATATATATATACTGTATATATGTATTTTTAACTTATATTTAGGAGAAGTCTATCGAACCCCATCAAGGTTTCTTTATACTCAGGAACTACCTGTCTATTCCTAAGCTTCTGTATCTGCTGAAGGTCAGCCCCTCTCACAGATTTCCGTCCTGCCTCCAACGCTTTGACGACCTAATCTTCGAGAAACTCGAGTGTCTGGTCAATGTTAGACTCTCTCCAGAGTCCCCCGATCAGGCTGCTTTGCCCAAGCAATTTGGGGGTCTTGGTCTTCATAAGTGTTCGTCCCTCTTTCTCCTCTGCTTCCTTTCTTCCACCCACGCTTACTCCACCCTGGTGAGCAGCATCCTCTCCTCTCCAACATGGACTAGTTCCAACAGGGAGTTAGGTGAAGCTCTCCAGCAATGGAGTGAGCTGGGCTTGTCTCTTCCTGAGAAGGTGGAGGACAGTCGAAGTCAGAGAGCTTGAGACAGCATAAGTTCGAAGGCCACCTTCAACTCCCTCTTCATCCAGTCAGATCAGTTTGCAAGGTGCCGCTTACTATCTGCCAGAGCCAAATACTCAGGTGACTGGGTTGATGCCCTACCCGTGGCCAATGTTGGTGGCCTACTCAGCCTGGACGAACATCGTGTCTCCATCATCTTCAGAGTGGGAGCTGACGTCTGCATGGGTTTGAGGTGCCGATGTGGCAAACTCCTCAACTCCACAGGCCTCCACGGTCTTGCCACCTGAATGCCGGCCACTTCGAGTGTCACATGGAGCTAAACCTCATTTTGAAGAGAGCTTTGGCCCGGGCGAATATCCCCTTACTCTTGGAACCATCTGGGTTGTCCAGACGTGTCGGCAAAAGACCTGACGGTCTTACCCTGTGCCTCTGGTTGAGAGGCAGGTGCCTTGTGTGGGACATCACTGTTAGTGACTCCTTTGCTCTTTCCCACATCCTGGATGCTGCGGTTAGGACGAGAGCCACAGCTTCTGCAGCCGAGCGGAGTAAGACCCTCAAATACTCTGATCTGTCGGCCAGCTACATTTTTCAGCCTGTGGCTTTCGAGATGTTTTGGGGAGTTGGGCTGCTGACTGCGAGGTTCCTCTCTTCACTGACGGCTCGCCTAATAGAGGTGACTGGCGAATCTCACGAGGGTGCTTGACTGTTTTAGTGCATCAGCCTCGCCATCACCCGAGGCAACGCTGCGAGTGTGCTGGCTTGCCTCAAAAATCATTAGAGAGGTTGCCCAGTACTCCTTGCGACGTTGCTGTCTTTTGCTCTGGTGTTGGCTCGGTTGTTCACCCCTTCCTTTACATTTTCTTTAATATTGTAACATTAAAGGAATATATCTTTCTGAATGAATTGCGAGCTATTTTTAACTTATATTTAGGGAAGGTGTATATGTATTTTTAACTTAGATTTGCCTAAAAGGTTTTGATTTTTTAATCTATTTTACCCGGTGTTTCGTTTTTATTTCTCAGATGTCATAACAAATTATATTTTTTAATTTATAATTTTGATATTGTTTATTTTGCATTTAGTGATTACAAAATGGCGAGGTCATACTAAGAGTATCAGTGAAATAATATTTATTGATGACCAAGATGTTGTTATCACTGGCGCTACTGACTGTATGGTAAGAATGTGGACAACTGATGGATTATACATAGGTTAGTTTTTTCATTTATATCTGTGTGTGCGTGACAGCTCATACCTATGCAGGTTTAGCTGGCCTCCTCCAAGGTATATCTCGTTGGGGGTGTCTTGGGTGATTTAATGATAGGGACCCCAACCCTATCATCTCATTTCTACAGCTGAATAAACTGGATCAACGTGAAATAAAGTGTCTTGCTCAAGGAAACAACACATCACCCGGTCCGAGAATTGAACTCACAACCTTTCGATTGCAAGCCCAATGCTCTAACCACTAAGCCATGTGCCTTCACAATCTGTGTGTATATCTGTAATTAAGGATGTACTGGGAAAGCCAATACAATGTAAATAGATAATATAATGTTAGAACTACAATGCTGTAAGCATGAAACATAATAGTTTGTACGATATACTTCATATTTCATGGCTAGAATCTCTTTTGTAAGTGAAGAAACACCAGTGTCTTGTTCTTATCGGATATTCTTTGTTTTGTAACTGAGTATTAGTGGAAAGGTGATACATACAAACTAGTCACAATAGCTAGTTGGCTTTATCTAGCTTTGTTTTCATATATATGTATATATATATATATATAGATATAGATATATGTATATATATAGGTAAAATTCCTGAGATCTAGTAATAATGATTTCTAGTATAGGCACAAGGCCAGTAATTGGGGGGGGGGGCAAGTCGATTAAAATCGATCCCAGTTCGTGACTGGTACTTTATTTTATCGACCCCATAAGCATGAAAGGCAAAGTTAACCTCGGAGTGATTTGAACTCAGACCGTAAAGGACCGAAACTCTATGCTGCAAAGCATGGTCTCTGACTCTCTACCGATACTGCTAATCCTCCGCCAGACTCGAGCCTGGAACTAGGTGTTGAAATGGCAGGAACTCAGCTGTCGGGTCCTGTCTCTTTATAAATATATACTGTATGTACTTATCATTAGTAAAGATTAAAAGTTTAAGCAAAAAATTTCTGCTTTCACCCTAAGAGGGATCATCTGAAGCTGTTTCAGATGATCCTTCTCAGGGTGAAAGCAGAAATGTTTTGCTTAAACTTTTAATCTTTACTAATAATAAAAATTTGCTATTTGGGTGTGTATATACTTATATATATATATACAACCCTTATCGTGGTCTCTTTGTATTTATTATTACTGTATATATATATTATCCTCATCATTTAATACCTATTTATCCACAGAGGTTAGACGGGTTGTTACGTTATAAGACTAGGCAGGTCACGTTACCCATGTTTTGCTCATATGGGTCTGTAAATATATACATACATGTATATATATATATAAAGCAAACGACACGGTACAAATATATATATATATGTGTATATATATATATATAGTTGGCTGTGTAGGAGACACTGTAAAAAGGCTCCCAGTCCACACTGTAAATGTGGTTGGTGTCAGGAAGGGCATCCAGCCGTAAGAAACCTACCAGAAACACTTCCGTGTGAGTGAGACAGTCTCCCGACCATTCCCGCATGATATGGAACAAAACCATCTCACCCATGCTAGCATGGAAGATGGACGTTAAACGATGATGATGATTATATATATATATGCATAATATATATATACTTGTAATTATAATTTAGAAGTATTAACGTTTTTTACTATGAAAAATAATCTAAAATGTTTGGCATATGAACTCTGAAATAATTTTTTCGGTTTCCAGGGTTTTCGGTTTCCATGTCTAACTTAGAATATTTTTCATAGTCAAAAAATGTTGTTACTTCTAAATCACAAATTCAAATATATATCACTCACTAGTTCTAAAAAAAATAGATTGTATATATATATTTCACATTGCTCTCATTCACTCAGCTGTAGAAATGAGTTGCAACGTCACTGGTGCCAAGCTGTATCAGCCATTGCCTTTCCCTTGGTCAACATCAGTGGCGTGGAGAGGGGAGACTGGTATACATGGGTGACTACTGGTCTTCCACAAGCAACTTGTGCCTCGGAGAGGTTAGGGTTAGAGTTAGGGTTTCCTAACATCAAAACTACCACTTTACAGAGTGTACTAAGTACATTTTATTTAATTGTAGGGGTGGTAGTGGTCTTGAAAAGAGTGAGTGGTGACAGGTAGCCCAGAATTGGGTATGGGAGACTGGGAGGGTAAATTTAATAAAATTTGTGTGTACATACTCTTGAGTTTCAAATAATTATTCCCACCCCATTCTCGCTTACTAATTTTTCACAATTTTTCACCCCTTACCCCCATCCCCACTCTTATTCCAAGGGGTCTCAATATGTAAACTAAACAACTAATTTTGGTTTTTAAAAAAATCAAGGGAGACAACCTAGAAAAAATTACTGCCCCCCCCCCCCCCCCCCCATCCCCATTTATTCCACACCCTTATTATTTGGGACCTGAGAGTGCAAGGCTAAGATACCGATCAATGTATGTGTGGGTTGGAAGGAGGATAGCATCTTTATTTAGATAGTAGGGAAGGAAAGAAATTAAATGATGTGGAGGGCGACAAGATTTTGTGAGATGAAACTTGCTGCTAATCTTCAACACATCATCTCATGTCTACCTCTTCCACTGATTACATCCATTTCAAGGTGCAGCTGTCATTATACATACACATTACATGTCCATACAGGTGGATTGGCAGTATCGGTAGAGAGTCGGACGCCATGCTTTCCAGCATAGTTACGCCCATTTACAGTCTGAGTTCAAATCCCGCCGAGGTTTACTTTGCCTTTCATCCTTACGGGGTCGATAAAATAAAGTACCAGTAATACACTGGGTAATTGCTAGCCTTGTGCCTAAAGTAGAAACAATTACATGTCCATACTAATGCAGTCTTTTCTCGTGTACACCGCATCCAATCCCTCTTATGCCCAAAAAGGTAGGTCAGGCATATCAAACATGCAGCCCTTTACAGCACAAAGATTTTTAAGGCGCGAGCATGTTTTATCTTTGTAATATAAATATAAAATGAAAAAAAATAGTTGTAATGTGAGCAATTAGTTGTTGTGTGTGGCCCTCAGACAGTATATATGTGACACATGTGGCTCTTGGGGAACCCTGTGTTTGACATGCCTGGTCTAGGTGATGGGAAGGGCATCCAGCCATAGAAAATCTGCCAAACAGTGTTTAAAGAACTCCAGCTGTGTTGAAGACATGACAACCTCTCTAGTGGTAGTACTATGATAAAATGCTACTGGTTCTCTTTGTAGAGTGCCAAAATGTATGTAAGTAAGATGCAGACCTCTGGTTACAACAGGGGAAAGGTTATATGTCACACACAGTCCTATGTTACAATAGGGAGGGGAGGTTTTATGTCACACAGATTTCCACATTTCAGCTAAATAAAAGTTCCTTTCTTTCCCTGCTTTATATGTCCGTAGGAGTTTTTGGTCAAGAAGCTCTGTGGAATATTCACCGCCCGGAGACCTTTGAACATCCTCTCATTCCATACGACGTCCTCATTGATCCACTTAGTTTACCAGATATGACAGCGTTATTTCCAACAGATGCTGATGAAACAGAAGCAACAACTGTAAGTTTGTTTATATTTCTCTTTCATCATAATTGTCATTGCCGTCATCATCATCATTATCATCATCATCATCATCATCATCATCATCATCATCATCACCATTATCATTGTCATCGCCATCATCATCATCATCATCATCATCATCATCATCATCATCATCATATATATGCTGAAGGACAGATAAATATTTGAGTCATGTCCATAACTTCTATAGGTGACCCTGAGCCAATCCTCTGGGAAACACACGTAACAGGTCAATACACAATAAAATCCTAAATGCATGCAAACAAAACATCATCGTTTTTCTTAATATATACACTCTACCTGTGTATTGAGTGCTTATTTTGGTACCACCACCAGTAAACCACTGTATCACATACAATATATATATATAGGAGCAAGACAAGGGCACCTGATCAATCCTGCCTCTAGTGGGTCAATCCCTGCCTAACCCATGCTAACATGGAAGATAGACGTTAAATGATGATGATGATGATGATATATATATATATATATATATATAGGGCGGTGCCCCAGCATGGCCTCAGCCGGATGGCTGAAACAGGTAAAAAAGGGTAAAAGAGTATATATATATATATATATATATATAAAGTTATGTTGGTACCACAACATCCAGTCCGTATGTGTAATAGTAATATACGTGAACGGCAAAGCATAAACGAACTAAGGGAGAAATTAGAAATAAGAGGGATCAGATGTTGTTTACTCGAGAGAAGACTACGTTGGTATGGACACGTGATGGGCATGAAAGACAACAGCTGTATAACAAAGTGCAGGGCAATAAAAATAGACGGTAGCCACGGAGTAGGCAGACCCAGAAAAACCTGGGACGACTTGATAAATTCTGACCTCACACACTTACACCTCTCCAAGACAATGTCACTGGACCGAGATCTTTGGCGCTACACAGTAATAGAGAAGACCCGCCTTACCTAAGTACAAAGTGAAACCTACTACAGTCAGTAGGCACCTCTAACAAAAATACACCCCGTCCCACTACCCCCACCACATCCACACCACCCCTTTCAATGTAAAGTTATGTTGGTACCACAACATCCAGTCCGAAACAAATGAGGTTGTGTAGGTGTCACGACAAAAAATCACACAGTCCACGCTGTAATGTGGTCGTGTAGGTAACACGGTAAAAACCTCCCAGTTCCACACTGTAAATGTGGTTGGTGTTAGGAAGGGCATCCAGCTGTAGAAAACCTGCCAGACAGTCCTATGCGAGCAAGACAACCACTCTTGCCTCAAGTGGGAAAACTCCCGTCCAAACCCATGCAAGCGTGGAAGATGAACATTAAACAATGATGATGATGATGATGATGATGATGATGATGATATATATATAGAGTATGTGGTGGTGAGACCAAAGAGACCACTAATCATGTGAGTACGTGGAGAAAATAGAGTGGATGTAGAGATGTGTAAGATCCCGACCATGCCACCAAACAGTTTCGGCTTGCTGATTACACAAGCTGAAAAACTGCTTGGCGCCGCAGTCGGGATCTTACACATCTGTGTATCATCATCATCATCATCATCATCATCATCACCGTTTTATGTCCATTCTTCCACACTGGCATGGGTTAGACGGGTTGTCCTGTTGTGGGCAGTGCCCAGTCGGCTGACCATGCCTTGCTCATACGGGAACTGATTTTGGCTCGATTTCAACAGCTGGATGCCCTTGCTAACCTCATTTACAGTGAGTACTAGGTGCTTTTTTACCGTGGTGCCTACACGTCCCCTGTTGTGACACCTCCACGACCACTTTGCAGTGGGAGGGGGTGGGGGACATATTGTCTATATGCTTCAGCTTCGGCTTGTACCTGTGGGAAGTCGGGTCTTCTGTATTACAGTGTGACGCCAGTGGTCACGGTCCTGTGTCATCGCCTTTGAGAGGTGTAATTGGGTAAGATCAGCTTTTATCACCTCATCCCAGGTCTTCTTGGGTCTCCCCACTCCATGGCTTCCATCGACTTTTAGTGCTCTGCACCTTTTTATGCAGCTGTCGTCCTTCATATGCATCACATGTCCATACCAACGCAACCTCCTCTCCTGCACACAGCATGTGATTCCTCTTATGCTCAGTCTCTCTTTCAATTCGTTTATGCTCTGCCGTTCACGTATATTACTATTACACATCCATCAGAGCATGCAAGCTTAGTTTCTTTCTAATTTGCGCAAGTCTTCTACAGACAACGCCCAGGTCTCATTTCCATGTAACATTGCTGTTCGTATGCACGCATAATACAGTCATTTTGAAGGAAAAGCCTTTTGCAGCTAACAGAGGCAGTAGCTCCCTGAACTTCTTCCATCCTGTTCTTACCCTGGTTACTATACTTTCAGAACACCCACCTCCACTGCTAATTCAGTCAACTAGGTAGCAGAAGCTCTCTATTGTTTCTACAGAGCCCTTCCAGAGTTTGTTTCTACAGCGCCCTCCCAGAGCTTGTTTCCTGTGGCTGTTTGCTGCTTACTATCCCAGGCAACTGCTACATGTAAAGCCTACATTCTTAACTAAACTTCCTGAGAGCCTACTACATCTCTTGTGTACCCATAGTTAGAATTTGGGGCAGAGGATGGAATTCCTACATACTGAACAAGGGAATCTGGGTTCTGTTTTCTCATCTACTTATGAGGTCCTTAGTCTTTGTTAGGTTGACTTTGAGACCCCTTCTTTCTAGTCCCTGCTTCCATGTTTGGAATTTCTTCTCTAGTTCTACCATAGACTCTGTTATGAATGTAAGATCATCTGTGTACTGGAGTTCTCATAGGCATCCGGTCTTAAACTCCTCAGTTATAGCCTGCAATATGATAATAAATAGGAGAGGGCTAAGAACAGAGCCCTGGTGGACACCGACCTGTATGCTAAATTCCTCGCTATAGTCATTGCTAATCCTAACTTTGCTGACTGCTCACCTATACATGGCTTGTACAACCTTCACAAGCCATTCATCTACTCCTAGTTTTCTAAGAGCCCACCAGATTATAGCATGGGGCACTCTGTCAAATACTTTTTCCAGATCGACAAATGCCAGGTAGAGCGGCTTACTTTTAGCTAGGTACTTTTCCTGTAACTGCCTCACAAGGAAGAGGGCATCAGTGGGGCCTTTTCCTGGCACAAACCCAAACTGCATCTCATCTAGTTTTACCCCGTCTCTAATCAGCTGTGCTATAACTCTTTTCGTTACTTTCATGACCTGGTCCATCAGCTTTATACCTCTATAGTTTCCTCTATCTATTGCATCACCTTTACGCTTGTAGCAGTTGACAATGATGCTGCTGCACCAATCCTTTGGTATGACACCTTCTAGTATTACCTGGTTAACAATACGTGTGGTTATGGTGTGACCTACCGACCAGCAGCTATACCCGATGGACCAGTTGCCTTCCCAGCCTTCATATCTTTAATTGCCTTACTTACTACACTGCTGCTGACTTGTACTGCTGGGACCTCTATAGGGTCTACTTGGGATAGGATCTCTTTTTCCTATGCAATAATTTTTCATAATGGCTCTTCCACGCAGCTTTCTTCTTGACACTTGAGAAGGCAAGTGAATCTTTATCATCCCAGACACACTTCTCTCCAATGACATCACAATGTTCTCTAACACACTGCCTCACAATCCTGAACACCACCTGTTTCTGGTCCTCACGGTGCAAAACATGCTTGAATTTTCTATCCTCCGCTTCCCTTCTAGCTAAGTATACTTGTTGCCTAACTTCCCTCCTGGTCTCTATGTAATGAACCCTGCATCTCCCCGTTCTTCCATTCTTTCCATGCCTGTCTCTTGCCCTTAATTGCTTCATTACTCAGTCAAAATG
The DNA here is from genome assembly GCA_964016885.1 of Eledone cirrhosa. Classification (NCBI taxonomy): domain Eukaryota; kingdom Metazoa; phylum Mollusca; class Cephalopoda; order Octopoda; family Eledonidae; genus Eledone; species Eledone cirrhosa. The sequence continues at coordinate 104,277,988 of OZ024744.1, forward strand.
GCGACAAGGAAGGACGTTTGACCAGGTCTTCCCAAACAAAATATAATATGTTCACCAAAAACTGCCCTTTTAACACATGTCAGATGGATTACAATATTTATTATTACAAATACTTTGACTGTTCGCCGACAACTAGCACCAGCTTCAACATAAAATTATTTTAACGAAGTATATTTGATTTTCGCCAACAAACCACTGTAGACATGAAAGGGGGAAAAAAAAAATCACTACATCCCTTAGGGATCACAGTAAGTACTTCACAAACTCTATAAACAACAATACACACAGATTTATATATTGATACATATACACACAAGTGAAAAGAAACCACACTATTTCGTGTGAGACACTATACCGGCCAATCTTACGTTAATTTGTAAAATCTTTCTGAACAACTTCGCTTCTAACCCACATACACCTTTTAATTATATATATATATATAATTATATATTCGTGTGCAGATCTTTTTGCATACACACACAATACATAGGAAAACAGAAACAAAAATACAAAAACAAAACATAAACAAATATTTATCTCATTAACAAATGTGCTAAACTTACGCAGCATATTTATATCTTGTTCTACTGTACGGTTGGACAGACAGGACAAAATAGCTATTGTGATATCCATGGATGAAGTGTGCAACAAAACTGGGCGATGTTCCAAAATAGAACATTGCCCAGAAAACCACGTCTGTCATCTATGTACAGAACCAGAGAACTCCTTCCGAAATCGATGGGTCAAATGTGGCAAATGTCGTGTTTCTGTTAGCCTTCAATGTGCCACAAACTTTCGAAAGATCCCGGGTCAGAAAAAGAGACACCATACTTCTATGATGGATGGGCTCTGAGAAATGGTCCAGCTACCAAATTGGTCCTTTCAGTGCCTGGCTTGTGTGTCTACCTCTACTGTCTGCTGTTGAACAACAACAACAAAAACCGAAGATCATGTCTTCCTCTACCATTGTTCCTGAACAACAGCAAAAACCAAAAACAAAAAAACCAACGACCGTAGCTTCTGCTACTACCTCTGTTGAAGGACTTCATCAACAACAGCAACCCATGTCTTCCTCTCCCATTACTTCTCAACAACAACTGACGACTGTGTCTTCCCTTGCCATTCCTGTTGAAGAAGAACAACTACAACAGCAAAAATCGACTGTCAATATGGAGTTTCAGGAAATACGGCAAATGATTTCCGCTTTAAGCCAAGAAATAGCAGGAATAAAATCAAGCGTTCATGTAGAACCTCACAATGAGAGATCTTACCGGAGTGCCTTGTTAAAAAATCTCCGCGTACCTCTTGTCGAATCTAGATGCATTGAGAATGCCACTGAATCTGTAAACCATGAAGTGATTGCCATTGGTGTACCAGAAGACATAGTTGATCTTCAGGCATTTGCTGCCAGTTCATCCAAAGACTTGGGCTGTGCTCCCGCAAAGGGTGCTCTACGCCTTGGCCGACCAGGCTCGAAACCCAGGCTAATTAGACTGTCTTTTTCGAACTCAACTGAGGCACGTTCATATCTTTTGGCCTCTGATAAAGCTAGGCGTGAAAGTCGGATTGCTTTCCAAACACGCCCTGGTCTTCCACCTGATGTCCGCCCAAAGCTATGTGCTACAGCTTCCTTAAACCGTAGCTCGGTAGAACATGAAAGCTTCAGCCTACGAGATGATGGGCAGATATGGAAGTTTATTAAGGCTGGTGAAACAGAAAAGAGATACCAGCTGGTCTGAAAACACTGTACCCACAACAACTGACAATAAAAAAACTGAAAAATCTCTGGGAAACTAAATCAGAACAACCTGCCATCTCCTGCACATAATCATATACTGGAATCAAGGTACAAATTGTTGTCCTTGAATGCACGTAGTCTATGCAATAAGATACATCCTTTTGACTCCTACGTCAAAAGTATCAACCCTGACTTCATTACAGTCATGGAAACACGGGCACATTCCTTACTCTGTGATGGGGTTTTCAGCATAACTGGCTACAACCTGTTTCGTAATGACCGCATTAATTGTGGTGGTGGTGGTGTAATGGTCTACGTTCAGTCAAATTTTTTGGTAATTCCTTGTGTTGATTTGAACCAGTCGCAGCAGGCAGTATTTTTCTGCAATATATGTATGACCATGTCAACACTGCTACTTGGAGTCGTTTACCGTCCCCCAAATTACCATCAGGACACTCAACTTTGTGATATCCTCAGAGCTGCTGCCAGGAAAACAGCCACTTATGTTTTTATTGCAGGGGACTTCAATCACCCTGAGATTGACTGGGAAATATTTCGTTGGCTGCCAAGTGCAAATGATTTCCTTGAGCTAGTGCTGGACTTGAAGTGGTCCCAAGTAGTCACCTCCCCAACAACAGGTGACAACACTTTGGAGCTACTCTTCACCACTACTCCTGAAACGGTCATTAGTGTTACTGCTGAGGAACCTTTAGGTGACTCTGATCATGTTATGATCATTGCCAATCTATCCCTCATGGGCAGTAACAAAAACCACAACCATCTCCAAACTGTTCACTTTGACTGGAATAAAGCAGACTGGAACTGTTACTGCACCGAGTTGCAACATTCAAACTGGCTTGAGTTCTACGACTCTGGAGATGTCAACACTGTACTCCAGAACATCCTGAGTTCAATATGGACAGCATGTGCAGCATCGGTGCCACGTCAACAGAAAAAACATCCCAAAAGTGCAATTTGGGAGACTGCAGCAGTCCGTCTTGCCAGAAAAGAACGTTGTAATGCTGAACGTGAGTACAAACTGCATAAATCAGATATCAATAGGAAGAAGTGAAATAAATCATCCAACCATCTCAAACAGGTGACAAAAAAAGGCAGTGCTTCAATTTGAGCAGCGCATAGCAACCAGCCCTGACAGTAAGGTGTTCTGGAAGTATGTTCACTCAAAGCAGAGGCCTCACTCTCCAGTTGGTCCTCTTCACAATCCCCACACAAGCCAGGTTACTGACGACCCCAAGGAATGTGCAGAGCTCATTGCTGAATGCTATGCAGGCATTTTCACTATTAAAGACCAGAGTGTACCGTCTCCACCACCTCTGACATTGGATTCTATTATAACTATGGAATTTACACCTGCAATGCTGCAACATCACCTTAAAAATAAATGCAACCATGCTTCTCCTGGTCTTGATGGTGTTACGTACCTGCTTCTCAAACGTGATGGGAACTTCCTTCTGCACCAGCTATCACACTTCTTCCAATTCTGTCTGAACAACGGTGCTACTCCAGAACAGTGGAAAACTGCCAGTGTCATTCCTCTGTTCAAAAAGGGTGACCGCACATCACCTGTGAACTATCGTCCAGTCAGTCTTACTAGCTGCATTGCTAAACTGATGGAATCCTGTGTCAGAGAAACGCTTTTGAACTTCTGGAACTCTCACAGTCTTATCCGGCCCTCCCAATTTGGATTTATCCCTAACTCCAGCTGCTGTGATCAACTTATAGAGTTTCTTGAAAACATCACCCAGATCACTGATGGCGGCTCATGGGTGGATGTTGTTTACCTTGACTTTGCTAAAGCTTTCAATTCTGTGCCACTCAAAAAACTAATGGCAAAACTCTCTGCAATGTGTGTGAAGGATGATCTTTTTAACTGGTTGAAGTCCTTCATTCTCAGTCGAAGAGAGGTAGTCACGGTTCTAGGACAGCATTCCTCACCATATGAGATGTCATCTGGTGTACCACAGGGATCTGTTCTTGGCCCCTTTTTGTTTGTGGCATATATTAATGACATAGATGCCAACTTAAAGAATGCCACAGTACTGAAATATGCAGATGACATCAAGCTGTACCTTGAGATAAAAAGGACCGATCCTGAACACTATAGATCTTGCCTGCAATCTGACCTGGACACAATGCAACAATGGATCACAAACTGGCAACTCAAGCTAGTTGTGGACAAGTGCACCACCATGCATTTTGGGAGTAAAAACCCAACGTCCACTTACTTCCTACACAGCACTAATATCAAGAAGTCTTCTTGTGAACATGACCTGGGCATTACGGTCAGCAGTGATTTGCGTTGGACGAAGCACGTCTCTAAAATTGTCAAGAAGGCCGAGGGTGTCTTAGCATCATTCAGCAAGACCTTTGTCAGCCGCTCTCCAGTTATCTATTTAAAGCTGTATATAGCTATGGTGCGGCCACACTTAGAATTTGCATCACCAGTCTGGAACTCCTATCTTGCTCAGAACATTGACCACCTGGAAACTGTTCAGAGATGTGCAACCAAGCGAATACCCTCCATCAGGCATCTACCATACTCTGAATGCCTTGCTTCTTGGGCCTGGATACATTGAAGCTCCGACGTCTGGCAACTGACTTGGTAAACACCCACAAAATTACTAACCATCTTGCCAACAACAATCCTGAGTACCTTTTTGATTTCCACACACGTGGGCATGCCAACAAAGTCAGAAAACAGCACAGCTCCCATGACTTTCGGAAACATTTTTTTACGCTCAGAGTTGCTGAATCATGGAACAAACTACCTGCATCAGTTGTTAGCTGTCGAGATACTGCATCCTTTAAAACTTCTATGCTTCCTGAAATTTGCCAACACTACACCTAATATTGCCCCTCCATACACACGTACACATGTATATCATGACTCATACACTGTTCACTTCCCTGACATTTGTATATTATTCTATGTACTATGCATGCACCTTTGATGAGTTGTAGTGCACCTGAGCACTGTACACAATAATTTCATTATTCATTATTCATACATTATTCATATATATATATATATAAATATAAATTAGCGAGAATCGTATTTCGGCTTAGGAATTAACGAAAAACAACTTCCGAGATGTGTGGCAAGCGCTCGATGATTCAGATGAATCAGAGCTACAACATACGTTAAAGGCCAAACACACTGAGACGATGGTTAAACAAAACATCCGCACAGCCAAAGAAACGACCAAGTAATTCGGGTCAAACAATAAAAATATATGTGACTGAAAATTTACCCGGACCCCTGGAAGGTTGGTAAAATCCAGTATTTGGGTTTCTGTGACTCCTAAATCAAGTACTGTCCGCTTACATAAAAACTGTTAGGCTTCTGGTAAGATGATTGAACAAGGAAGCCACTTTATCAACAGGTTTTTGCTCAACTGCTAATCCAAAGTGTGACTATTACTGACTCCACGTGGAGTTCAGCAAGGGAGGCAACACTTATTTTAGGCGAATTAATTCAGTTGTGTATAATATTGCAAGAATGCAAAATATCGCAAATCGAATTAGTACGGCTGATACTTAAATGTAAGTATGTATGTATATGTACATACATATATGTATACAGATGTACAGTAGTATGTATATATATACATACATGCACACATATATATATGTACATATGGGTTTACCGAACATTAATTATAATGTTCTGTTTGTTTGTAAACAAACAAACAGCCCGTACAGTGTTCAGGCAACCATCGTTGCCTTTTTGTTCAACACTGACACAGGAACGATGTATTAGTTTCAAGCTTATTAGCTATCGTCAGCATCATATACCTTCCTGCCAGATGATTGTTTGTTTGTTTACAAACAAACCAAGCATTATAATAAATGTTTGATAAACCCATACGTACATATATATATATTAATGCATGTATGTATACATACATACTTACATTTATATATATATATATGTATGTATATATATATATTTATGTGGTTGATGGCTGACAGAAAAGAGTACTTAATACTGAAATAGAGTTTTGATATTCATTTTATTAATGCTAAAAAGTGAGTCTTGTTACTTTGAAGTTGAATTTCACCTGTTTATCACAGGTCATCAGACAAGATGTTCTCGTCTGATGACCCTGTGAAGGGCGGTGGATTGGCAGTATCGGTAGAGGGTCGGACGCCATGCTTTCTAGCATAGTTCCGTCCCTTTACAGTCTGAGTTCAAATCCCGCCGAGGTTAACTTTGCCTTTCATCCTTACTGGGTCGATAAAATAAAGTACCAGTAATGTACTGGGTATTTGCTGGCCTTGTGCCTAAAGTAGAAATAGTTATTATTTTTACACTCTTTCCTACGTTCCTCTACACCCTATACGTCTCATTCCACATTTCCTCTTACATCTCTCTCATTACCACCTGATTCTGATGCCCAGAGATTTACCCATCTGCATTGTTGAGGCTTCCAAAACGACCAATTTCATTATTCCACAATGCTTCAAGCAAACTTCAACACTCTTAAATATATATAAATGAAGTAATTCCGTCGGAAAAGTCCAGGAAAAAAGAGTGCTCTATGTAGGTAACAGAGCTTAATAGTTATGTAATAAACAACATAAGGCAATTTTTCCATTTACCAGTAGTTTCTTAAAAGCAAAAAAATTTGCTTTCAATCACCAGAATGAAAAATCCTGGTCTATTTATTGAATTGGAATTTAAAAAAACCTATTAAATTCCAATTCAATAAATAGACCAGGATTTTTTCATTCTGATGATTGAAAGCAAAATTGTTTGCTTTTAAGAAACCACTGGTAAATGGAATAATTGCCTTATGTTGTTTATTACATAACTATATATATATATATATATATTATTATTGCCCTTCAGGCTATAACAGAGGAGTTCAAGACAGGCTGCCCATGGGAACTCCTATACGCAGACGATCTGACACTCATAGCGGAATCAATGGCCGAGCTAGAGAAGAAATTCCAAACATGGAAGCACGGCCTAGAGTCAAAAGGACTTAAAATTAACCTGGCTAAGACCAAAGTACTAGTTTGTAGGAAAGAAAACAAGGCGGCGGTCCCTTCTGGGAAATGGTCGTGCTCGGTGTGTAGGAAAGGCGTAGGTAGAAACTCCATTTTATGTCCTAAATGCAAAGTATGGGTGCATAAAAGATGTAGTGGGATCACAGGTAAGCTAACTAAGAACATAGATTTTACATGTGGCCGGTGTTCTGGTGCAATAAGTAGCAGCAAGTGCCCACAAAATACTAGCTCTTTCAATTGCGCAGAGGGTTCTATAGAAATAGTGGACAGCTTCCGTTACCTGGGCGATAAAATCAGCAGTGGGGGAGGGTGCTCTGAAAGTACTGTAGCTAGAGTCAGAACTGGTTGGAAAAAGTTCAGAGAGCTTATACCACTATTAGCTGCTAAAGGGTTCTCCCTAAAAATGAAAGGCAGGTTGTACGATGCCTGCATACGAACAGCAATGCTGCATGGCAGTGAGACCTGGGCATTGTGTGCAGAGGATATACGCAGACTAGAGAGGAACGAAGCTTGCATGCTCCGCTGGATGTGTAACAGTAATATACGTGAACGGCAAAGCATAAACGAACTAAGGAAAAAATTAGAGATAAGAGGGATCAGATGTTGTTTACTCGAGAGAAGGCTACGTTGGTATGGACACGTGATGCGCATGAAAGTCGATAGCTGTATAACAAAGTGCAGGGCAATAAAGATAGACGGTAGTCACGGAATAGGCAGACCTAGAAAAACCTGGGACGAGCTGATAAACTCCGACATCACACACTTACACCTCTCCAAGACAATGTCACTGGACCGAGACCTTTGGCGGTACTCAGTAATAGAGAAGACCCGCCTTACCTAAATATATAGTAAAACCTACTCCAGCCAGTAGGCATCTCTAACAAAATACACCCCGTCCCACCACCACCACCCCCACCCCATCCACACCACCCCGTTCTATGTAAAGTTATGTTGGTGCCGCGCCATTGAGGCCGAAACAAATGAGATCGTGTAGGTGTCACAACAAAAAAACACACAGTCCACGCTGTAATGTGGCCGTGTAGGCAACACGGTAAAAACCTCCCAGACCCACACTGTAAATGTGGTTGGTGTTAGGAAGGGTATCCAGCTGTAGAAAACCTGCCAGACAGTCCTATGCGAGCAAGACAATCACTCTTGCCTCAAGTGGGACTACCCCCGTCCAAACCCATGCAAGCGTGGAACACGGACGTTAAACGTTGATGATGATGATGATGATGATATATATATATATATATATATATATAAATCAGGAAAGAAGAGTGACACGGTTTGCTATACAAAAAAGGTTTTTAATCTCATTGGTGACAATTGTTTCTCTGAACAGGTAGGTCTAGAGATCGCTACCCACTTATTTTCACGTTACTCACTCGATCACCAATACAAAGTTATAACCAGTCAATTCATCGGAGCTTGTGAGAATGAAAAGAATAAGCAGGTATGGCTACTATATATAGTAGTAATGGCCTTCAATCAGAACAATAACAACAATACTAACAATTCTACAATAAATTATTTGAAATAATCACAACATCAATCTAGGTGGGAAGTATAGTATATCTACGATTTTAGCGTGTAAAACTAGCTGACATGAGGCAGATGTATAAAATTGACATGTAAAAGCTGTCGTGGGGTGTATTATATCTAGTGTAAAGATAAGCCGGTGTCTTTAAACAATGTAGGTCAGGTGGCCGTAAGAGTCGGTTATTATCTGACAGATGAAGGATTTATCACTGTAGTGAGATTTATGTGGTCTATATTAGATGTAAGGGTTGTCTAGCTTTCTCATCATCAATAACATACATGTATAAGACAACATTAACAGAGTAGCAAAATAATGGGCAAGTTAATACAGAGGTTAAGGAGGCAATATATATATATACACACAAACATATATATATATATATATATATATATATATATATATATATATATATATATATACATACACATATATACATACATATAAAGAGAAAACATGCTGACTATAATTATAACAGGAGGAAGGTAAAGTTCTGTTGCAGTAGTATTTTGAAATGTTCTTGGATTTAGGATCAAGTGCTGACAGCAGCTGAGAAGAGATAAGCTTATGGGTTGATGAGGTACTTACAGACATTAGTGTGGTATAGAACTAAGAAGGCTAGAATGTACTTAATGATTATATTTCTGTGGTGGTTCGTGCAGAGTAGTGGGTATCCTAAGTTGAAAGCTAGGTTACGTTGGTTCGATTCACGGAGGTTTAAATCTTGTGAATTTAGTGGCGATCCTGTGTCTGCAGAAGATAGATCTTTCTAACTTGTTGCTGAGTAGCCTTTTTACATTTCTAAGGATATACAGTAATTCTAGATCACATAGCCTAGTGGGACATACCGGTACTGTAGGTTTTTGCGGCCGACAACCTCGACCAGTTGATACTGTAGTTAGTGTTGTTGCCTGTATATTCTTTTCATTCTCACAAGCTCCGATGAATTGACTGGTTATAACTTTGTATTGGTGATCGAGTAACGTGAAAATAAGCGGGTAGCGATCTCTAGACCTGCCAGTTCAGAGAAACAATTGTCAGCAATGAGATTAAAAGCCTTTTTTGTATAGCAAACCGTGTCACTCTTCTTTCCTGATTTATTATTACTCCAAGTGTTTACAACATAGGAATTACAGCGTACTCGCAGCATCACTATGGAAACGTCTTGTTGAGTCAAACTTAGCCAAGTGTTGATATCATACACTACCCGGAGTACCATAACTGGACTTCACCTAAGTGAACTACCTATAACAATAATTTGTTACCCCGTATATATATATATCATCATCATCATCACCGTTTTACGTCCGTTCTTCCACGCTAGCATGGGTTACACGGGTTGTCCTGTTGTGGGCAGTGTCTGGTCGGCTGACCTTGTCTTGTTCATATAGGAACTGATTCTGGCTTGAGTTCTACAGCTGGATGCCCTTCCTAACACCAACCTCATTTACAGTGAGGGCTGGGTGCTTTTTTTCCGTGGCGCCTACACGTCCACAGTGTGGGCTGGGTGCTTTTTTGCCATGGCACCTCCACGACCACTTTGCAGTGGGAGGGTGTGGGGGCATATTGTCTATATGCTTCAGCTTGTACCCATGGGAGGTCGGGTACTCTGTATTACTGCATGACGCCAGAGGTCATGGTCGTGTGTCATCGCCTTTGAGAGGTGCAATTGGGTAAGGTTGGCTTTTATCACCTCATCCCAGGTCTTCTTGGGTCTCCCCATTCTGCGGTTTCCATCGACTTCTAGTGCTCTGAACCTTTTTATGCAGCTGTCATCCTTCACATGCACCAAATGTCCATACCAACGCAACCGCCTCTCCTGCACACAGCGTTTGATTCCTCTTATGCTCAGTCTCTCTCAAATATATATATATATATATATAATATAATTGAATATAAAAGAAAGACGAACACAGATATATACATATGTCTGTTCAAAACGTAAGGGACCAGATTCGCTAAGGTGAAAAGAATACTAACTATAGACAATAGGGTTTGCCTGACTCAATTTAAAAGGTAAATAGAAATAACAACACAATCAGTACAAGGCACATATACACATATATGAGTATATGCCTGTAATTGTACCCCTATTTGTAAATCTAAGTGAGGACATATCAGTTCTAAGTAAGGCTATGTCACTTGAAAGTGAGATTAAGGATTTCAAAATGAGATTAACACAAAAAGATTTGATTATGATATTTTAGGAGACAATCAGAACATGAAAGAACATCGTAACATCATTTATAATGTCAACAATACGAACATGTCTTGTTAATTATAAGTTTTGAGTAACTCAGTTGTAATATTTTCCAGTATTTTCAGGTATAACTATGACAATAGCACTGACTCACAATCCTAACACTTTATAGACTCACTACAAGCAATAACTATGACAATAGCACTGACTCACAATCCTAACACTTTATAGACTCACTACAAGCAATAACTATGACAATAGCACTGACTCACAATCCTAACACTTTATAGACTCACTACAAGCAATAAATATGACAATAGCACTGACTCACAATCCTAACACTTTATAGACTCACTACAAGCAATAAATATGACAATAGCACTGACTCACAATCCTAACACTTTATAGACTCACTACAAGCAATGAATATGACAATAGCACTGACTCACAATCCTAACACTTTATAGACTCACTACAAGCAATAAATATGACAATAGCACTGACTCACAATCCTAACACTTTATAGACTCACTACAAGCAATAAATATGACAATAGCACTGACTCACAATCCTAACACTTTATAGACTCACTACAAGCAATAACTATGACAATAGCACTGACTCACAATCCTAACACTTTATAGACTCACTACAAGCAATAAATATGACAATAGCACTGACTCACAATCCTAACACTTTATAGACTCACTACAAGCAATAAATATGACAATAGCACTGACTCACAATCCTAACACTTTATAGACTCACTACAAGCAATAACTATGACAATAGCACTGACTCACAATCCTAACACTTTATAGACTCACTACAAGCAATAACTATGACAATAGCACTGACTCACAATCCTAACACCTTATAGACTCACTACAAGCAACCTTAGACATTTCTGTTTTCTTTGTTCAATGCTCACTTGGTGCTGTTTTTCTAGTCATTACAAAACACTGTTTAAAAATAAACAGTTAAACTCTTTACCATCTACATTACTCTATATTTACTATTGTATTTTCACAGTAAAGGCTTTACCTCACATAATATCTCACATAACATTTACATTACTCTATATTTACTATTGTATTTTCACAGTAAAGGCTTTACCTCACATAATATCTCACATAACATTTACATTACTCTATATTTACTATTGTATTTTCACAGTAAAGGCTTTACCTCACATAATATCTCACATAACATTTACATTACTCTATATTTACTATTGTATTTTCACAGTAAAGACTTTACCTCACATAATATCTCACATACCATCTACATTACTCTATATTTACTATTGTATTTTCACAGTAAAGGCTTTACCTCACATAATATCTCACATAACATTTACATTACTCTATATTTACTATTGTATTTTCACAGTAAAGGCTTTACCTCACATAATATCTCACATAACATTTACATTACTCTATATTTACTATTGTATTTTCACAGTAAAGGCTTTACCTCACATAATATCTCACATAACATTTACATTACTCTATATTTACTATTGTATTTTCACAGTAAAGGCTTTACCTCACATAATATCTCACATAACATTTACATTACTCTATATATACTATTGTATTTTCACAGTAAAGGCTTTACCTCACATAATATCTCACATAACATTTATATTACTCTATATTTACTATTGTATTTTCACAGTAAAGGTTTTACCTCACATAATATCGAATCTATGAGATTTTGATATTATTTATTTTGAGAACAATACCTTAACATCAGTATGAGTGGCCAGTTACAGCTGGTTTGAACAGAAATAAGTGAAAGAATTTTGACCGGATACGGCCGGTTTTAATGCTAAAGGGTTAACTTTGAAATGTTTGAATGTTGTACTTTGCCCCCCCCCCCCCCCCTCACGATTTTAAAAGCTGCATATTCTGTCAGGTTTTATCAATCCAATAGTTCCATAGAAAACTATCTATTACGATTGGGATTTAATGACAGCAGTCTTTTTGCTTTGTTTTGTTTTGCTACATTTCCCCTATGAGAAGATACATTATGTATTTTGGGCTAATTAAATTAAGTTTAGGTTTTGTTTGAGCTTACTATGAAACCACTAGTCTCATTTTGAAGTGATATGTACTCACTATGAAATCACTATTCTCATTTTGAAGTGATTTGTGCTCATTTAGAAGTGAGATATACTCACTTAGAATTCACTATTCTCATTTTGAAGTGATATGTACTCACTTAGAAATCACTATTCTCATTTTGAAGTGATATATACTCAGAAATTACTATTCTCATTTTGAAGTGAGATATACTCACTTAGAAATCACTATTCTCATTTTGAAGTGATATGTACTCACTTAGAAATTGCTACTCTCATTTTGAAGTGATATTTGCTTATTTTGAAATCGTTATTCTCACTTTGAACTAATATATCCTCACACAGAATTACAAATACTGTATATGTATGTATTTTCTCGTATATACATTTATAGCAGAACATTACCCTAAATTCTAATAACACATGTCAGTGATTCTCACTATCATAAACTGAACTTCTTTATGCTGTAAAATTTGCCTAATTTCTCCGACAGACTGGGGACAATCATTTCCCACTCCATGGGTCAGTTACATCCAGAGAAGACACTTCACTAGAAGAACTCAAGGCGGAATTAATTCAAGGAATAAATTCAATGAGGTAGGGATCATTTTCTTGTTCTAGTTGTGTGTTCTCTCTCTTTCTCTCTCTCTCTCTATATATATATATATATGAATGTATATATAGTGTATTTGGTAATACACTGTATGCTTAATTAAAAGCATTTTGAAGACCTTACGCTATTCTTTTAAAGTAGTGACTATGTCACTTACTTCTTTTTTCAACAAACAAAGGGAGATAAGCTGACAGATCTCTGTTTCATACTGTTGGTATTCCTCAGAGCTTAGCACTCCCTTTGTTTGTTGAAAATTATGAATGTTGGATTCTTAAAAATGCTTTTAATTAAGCATACAGTGTATTACCAAATACACTATATATACATCGCTATTTCAGAGCACCAATTCTATTTCAGAGCACCAATATATATATATATAATTAGTGTGGGATGCTTAAAGCGTCCGTATGCGGTAGGCCGTTTGAGCATTCGATGCTCTTACATAGCAGAGTATAATATCACATAAGAAACGGAGAATCAGTGGTGCGACAAATTAAAATTTATTTGGAAACTTTGCTTCGAAGAATCGAGACGTATCTGAGGATCTTGCAATTTCAGAGTCAGGTTTGATGATTGCATCAATCGTGCCTCGAGCTGGTTGCCAGAGAAACGATTGTAATATGTTTAATAAATTTTAATTCGTCGCACCACTGGTTCTCTGTTTCTTATGTGATATATATATATATGTATATATATATGTATATATATGTATATATGTATATATATATATATGATGGAAAAAGTTCAGAGAACTATTGGCCGCTAAAGGTTTCTCCCTAAAAATGAAAAGCAAACTGTATGATGCCTGCATACGAACAGCAATGTTACATGGCAGTGAGACCTGGGCATTATGTGCAGAGGTTCTGCGCAGACTGGAGAGGAACGAAGCATGCATGCTCTGTTGGATGTGTAATAGCAATATACGTGAACGGCAAAGCATAAATGAACTAAGTGATAAATTAGGAATAAGAGGGATCAGATGCTGTTTACTCGAGAGAAGACTACGTTGGTATGGTCACGTGATGCGCATGAAAGACGACAGCTGTATAAAAAAGTGCAGTGCGATTAAAATAGACGGAAGCTACGGAGTAGGTAGACCCAGAAAAACCTGGGACGATTTGATAAATTCCGACCTTACACACTTACACCTCTCCAAGACAATGTCACTGGACCGAGATCTTTGGCGCTACACAGTAATACAGAAGACCCGCCTTACCTAAGTACTAAGCGAAACCTACAGTCAGTAGGCTCCTCCTAACCAAAAATACACCCCACCCCACCCCACTACCCTTACCCCCACCCCCATCTACATCTAAAGTTATGTTGGTGCCACAACATCCAGTCCTAAATTGAATGAGGTCGTGCAGGTGTCACGACAAAAAAAACACACAGTCCACGCAGTAATGTGGCCGTGTAGGCAACACGGTAAAAACCTCCCAGTCCACACTGTAAACGTGGTTGGTGTTAGGAAGGGCATCCAGCCGTAGAAAACCTGCCAGATATAGTCCTATACGAGCAAGACAACCAATCTTGCCTCACGTGGGACAATTCCCGTCTAAACCCATGCTAGCGTGGAAGATGGATGTTAAACGATGATGATATATATGTATGTGTGTGTGTGTGTGTGTGTTTGTGTGTGTGTTTGTGTGTGTGTGTCACATGATAGGTTGTGTTTTCATAATGTGTAGATGAATTGTGGTTAAAACTAAGTATAAAAGGAATCAGATGTGGTGTGCCAAGGGAGAAGACTTTGCTGGAAAAGATCTGTCCAACCAATGGAAGCATAAAAAAACAGACATGAAACGATGATGATGATGATGATATGCCATATGTAAAATAAACAAGATTACATCATCATCATCATTTTATGCCAGCTTTCCTATGTTTGCATGGATTGGACAGGTCTTTTACAGTACAACATATTTAGATCAATTAACCTTAAGGTCAACTGTTTCTGTCAGAAAATTGAGAAGAAAGGAATAATAAAAACTAAATGATTTAAACGGCATGCAACAACTTAATATCATTAAAATGGCTTTAATAGTGTTAGTTTGTGAACTAGTAGGCTTATATAGAAATTGCTTTTGATGCCATAGTGTTGGCCTGTACAGGGATGACAGGCATATTCTATTGAATAAGCTAGTATATAACTGACACTTTCTGAGGAAACCATGATTGAACAAATGCAACTTGAGGGTATCAGTTGAAGCAAACCTTACAACAGCAAACTTCTCTTATGCTATGCACATAATGTAAACTTTACATTATACAAGAGACTTCACAGCTTGCCATCTACTTCCACAGAAAGTCATATCACACACCCATCATCATCATCAAACATGGAAGTAAAAGCATCAACAAGCACATTAACCTTTGATGAAACTACCTGTATGGGGGTTGCAGAGAACTACACTAAAATAGTGACATGCAGTAGCTATTAGGAAAAAGTAAAGTATTACTCAACGACTTAATACTAAAAACATGAGTTAACAATGGAGCCTCTATCATCATCATTATCATCATTTTACGAGGTTGACTTTACCTTTCATCCTTACGGGGTCGATAAAATAAAGTACCAGTAATACACTGAATAATTGCTGGCCTTGTGCCTAAAGTAGAAACAATTATCATCATTTTACGTCCGCTTTTCCCTGCTTGCAAGGGTGGGATGGGTCCTATTAAGCATGGCATCTCTCCACTTGTCACGGTCTTTGTCATCTCCTCTATGTGGATAGTTTGACATGCTAGAAATAGCGAGTCAACTGCTACTGTTTTAAAAATGGAAGGATACACTGCAAAATGTAGGCATAGATATACAAAAAGATGAGATGGTCATGGCTGGAATGTATTTCAGGATAGGTGTGCTTGATCAAGATTGATTTAAGCACTGATGTAGAAACCAAATCAGCAAACATTTGCTTCGTTGTAATAATTCCCTTAGACATTCCATAAAAACGATATAAAGATGAAAAAAAGTCTTTTGATAGTCCCAATACAGTCAAAGCAGGGGCTAACATGCAGTTTCTGGAACATAAATGCCTAGAGAAAAACATTGTAGATTGCCTTGATGTCATCACAAATATCATCCCAGCTAGCTAGGTAAGATTCAAAAATGACTATTTCATAACTCCCCTATACCAGCACAACATCTTGTCAGACACCTGGAGAAAACTATAGCTCTTTCCAGCAATATTACATGAGCAATTCTAACAATTCAAATAGCAGAAGATACTGAACATGTTTTAGAAACAATCTAAAATCTGTAAATTAAGTTAAGTTTACCTAAATTTACTATCTGATTTCTTTTCCTCCAGAATTGACTCCAGAAAAATTAATACCTCAGACACAGTAAGTGGAATATATAAGATTTTGAAATATCATGAACTAAACAGAATTCCTGATTTGGATGTACCACCTTGTCTGGTGAGAAGGAAAGATGACATCTTTGGAACAGACTTTGAATATATGACAGAATGATACTAAAATAAAAAAGAATATTTGGAAAAGATAATGTTTTAATGTGTAAATAAAATGTTTTGTGTATATAAAGAAAATAACTTTTTATAAGTGTTTACAAACCATTCCTTTATGTACACACACACATACATATATATATATATATAATCTAATATATATATATATAGTAATAATAAAAAATTTGAAGACTAAAATCCAAAGAGGGCTCGATAAGGATAAATATATATCAAATATATAAGAACCGTAGAGCAAATATTTATTAAAATAACAGATTAAAGTTTAAGCAAAGAATCGTTGCTTTCACCCTTAAGGAGCGATTCTTTGCTTAAACTTTAATCTGTTATTTTAATAAATATATATATATATATATATATATATATATATATATATATATATATATAGAGAGAGAGAGAGAGAGAGAAAGTGGAATTGGAAACAGCACGGAAAATATATTTAAAGGATCTGTTTTTCTTTTTTCCTTCTTTGATTTGTCAAAGTGTCATTATTGAAATGTTCGAATCTAGCTGTCAAAATGGCCGGAGTTCAGCCGTCAGGGTCCTGACTCTTTTCATATATATATATATATATATCATCATCATCATCGTTTAACGTCCATCTTCCATTTTAGTTAGAAATTCAGTTATAGTCAGTTCACGTTCGTAGCCATGACCTATTCACCCCCCACCCCCCACCCCCCACCCCCACCTTCTTTCCTCGTTTTGTATGTTGATGCAAATTTACTTTAGTTGTAGAATCAAAATGGATTCTAGCACTCAACAGTCAGTAATTTAATAATTTTAAATATTTTTCCTGTCTGTAAATCCATTTATAATTAAGTATTTTGTAAGAAAAGAAGCTAGAATTAAGAACTTTGTTTAAAAGAAAGAAGCTATTTAATGCATTCGATTAGTTGTTTGTTTTTCCAGTATCTCCCAGGCTGGCTAAATACGTATGTCTTCCAGAAGTCACCTTTCCCCTCCTTCCCACCCCCACTCACCACCCTAGTTATTGGGCCAATCAAAACTCAGCGGTTCTATAATAATAATTCTAATCTCTCTCACAAGGCTGATACTTCTTAAACTTAGACCTAGGTGTTCGCTACGATAAATGGATTACGGAATTGGGGAATATTACCACTCACAATGACAAAGATGAATTCACCTCCCGTTTCAGGACGAGCATACAAACGCTCCTCTTTATATCAGATATGTCCAATCCATGCTAGTGTGGAAGATGGATGTCAAGCAATGATGATGATGATGATATGTATGTGTGTGTGTCCCAATGTGCACTGGAGTGAATGGTATCAACCTTAATGTACCGAAACCTTAATGATTTCCAGAAGTTGACTGAGGAGATGGGACTGTCTATCTTTCTTTTCTTGTTTTTTTCTTTGCCTTTGTCCTGTGTGCCCCCTATTTTGAATGAAAATGCTCCCAATCCAACCTGCCAGTTGGTCATTTTGGTGCCACGATAAAAAGCACCCAGTCCAATAGTAAATGTGGTTGGCATTATCAATATGAATCACTTACAATAAAATTTTGCCAGAGCTAGATTAGTAAAATTTAATAAGCAGGGGAAGGGCAGATTTGGAAAAAATCTGAAAAATTAATAAGTGGCGTGGAGACAATTATTCAAGACCTGGGAGTTCGCATTAGACAATGTCTATAATAAACACACTGCACCCAGTTCTACTAGGCCCAGTTCTTGTCTCAGTGCAATAAAGCTTCTTTGTTTTTGTACACTGTTACACATCCATCTAAACCCAGGTCTCACTTCCATGCAGTATCACAGTCCATACTCAATATGCCTTTCACTCTGAGAGAAAAAACCCTTTGTAGCTAGCAGTAGTAGTAGCTCCTGGAACTTCTCATAATGGCTTCTGTACTTTCAGAGTGTCCACATCCACTGGTAATTTGGTCCCCTAGGTAGCAGAGGCTATCAACTACTTCTAGGGAGCCATCTGTGTATTTGATAGAGCTTGTTTCATGTGTTCTCTTGTTACTTACTGTTCCTGTACATCTGTCACATATGGAACCTACAATCTTTATTAGCCTGTCGATATCCTGCTACATCTCTTCGGTAACCACAATTTACATTTTATACACTGCATGGAATTTCTACCAACTCTTTTCTCACATACATTTTTTCACGCTCAGAGTTGGAACAAACTACCTGCATCAGTTGTTAGCTGTCGAGACACTGCATCCTTTAAAACCTCCATGCTTCCTGAAATTTGCCAACACTACACCTGATATCCCCCCTCCATACACACGCACACATGTATATAATGACTCACACACTGTTCATTTTACTGACATTTGTACATTATTCTGTGTACTATACATGCACCTTTGATGAGTTGTAGTGCACCTGAGCAACGTACACAATAATATTGGCAGTATTGGTAGAGGGTCGGACGCCATGCTTTCCAGCATAGTTACGGCCCTTTACGGTCTGAGTTCAAATCCCATCGAGGTTAACTTTGCCTTTCAAACTTACGGGGTCGATAAAATAAAGTACCAGTAATGAACTGGGTAATTGCTGGCCTTGTGCCTAAAGTAGAAACAATTATTATTATTATTATTATTATTGTTCTTTGAGTCTCAGTCATTGATGTTAGTTAACTGGAAAGTTTGTTGAAATGAATATCAAGCCACTACCTGCAGCCTCAGATATTCAGGACGTATCGGAGGGTACTTGCTGTTCCCAGCAAGCATGCTTTTTGAAGTGTTCCAAAAAGCGGGGCTGGACTAATCTTCTCTAACCATCCTTGGAAACTTTTTAAGATAGTACCTAGTGCTCCTATGACAATTGGGACGACCTTGATTTCATGGCAGTTCCAAATCCTTTTTAACTCCCACTTTAAGTCCTGGTATCGGTTAATTTTCTCCCTCTCCTCTTGCACTCTCGTGTCGAATGGGCAGGCTATATCCACAATCAGCCACAATCTTTTTTCCTTGTCCAAAACCACCAGGTCAGGTCTATTGTGTTCCAGTTTCTTGTCCGTCTGTATCCTAAAATCCCACAGCACCTTCACCTGATCGTTTTCTATCACTGACTCTGGCTTATGCTCTTACCACTTCTCAGAATGTGGTAAATTGTTTACTTTGCATAGGTGCCAGTGGATCACCCTGCCCATCACATCATGTCTCCAGCCTTTATAGTGAGTCTGGGCTAGGTGTTTACACTCGGATACAATGTGAGCCACAGTCTCCCCTCTCTCTCCACAGATCCTGCACATTGGGCTAGCCTCCTCCTTGTAAATATGGTGTTTCACCCACATCGTTTTGAGGGCCTGCTCTTGCGCAGCCTTTAGCATTCCTTCTGTAGCCTTTTTAAGGTCTCCTCTTTTCAATCAGTTCCATGTCTGTGGATCTCTGAATTCCGTTTTCTCAAAGAAGGTACTATGAAGGGATTTTTCATGAAGGCTGCTCTTTCTCCTTGTTGTTATTTCCTCCTTGGACATCTCCTGGTCTATTGTCCTCTCCTTCAGTATAATTCTGAGCATTAGCTCCTTATTATCGGTCACGTATTTGTGTAGGTTGTTTTTCTCCATCTGAACACAGTCCTCTATGCTGATAAGACCTCTTCCACCTTCAGATCTCCTTAAGTAGAGTTTTTCGTAATCACTCCTCTTGTGGAACATGTTGTAGATAGTCAATAGCTTCCTAGTCTTCCTATCCATTTCTTTTTGTTCAGCAACATTCCATCTCAGAATTCCCGCACTGTACCTAATAATAGACACAGCTCAGGAATTTACTGCACTTATGGCATTCCTACTGTTCAGATGTGACTTTAACACGCTCCTTACTCTCCGAATGTATTCAGATCTTATCAATTCCTTCATTTTTTTGTTCTTGATGTCATCAGCCTCCAGAACACCCAAATACTTGAATCCTTCTTCAGTGTCAATTTCCTTTATCATCTCACCTGTTGGTACCTGGATTCCGTTGCTTCTGCTCAATTTAGCCCCTCTTCATCACAAGGACTCCACACTTTTTGCATACAAATTGCATACATATATCATTGCTGAAAATACGAACAGTGTCAACAAGCACATCCAACTCCTTCTCATTCTTCCCGAAGAGCTTAAGATCGCCCATGAAGAGGAGGTGATTAATGGTAAGCTCTCCCTTTCCCAACTTGTATCCTGCTCTCACTTTTCGCAGTATAATGGTCAGGGGCATCAGGGCAAGGACAAACAACATAGGGGACAAACTATCTCCCTGGAAGATACCTCTCTTGATCTTCACGCCTCCCAAGGATTCTCCAGCTGATGTTAACTCTGTTTTCCAGGACTTCATACTTTTGCTCAACAACTGTCTGATGTTATCTGCCACCCTGAAGATCTCTAGGCTTTTGCTGATTCAAAAATGAGGCACCATGTCGAATGCTTTTTGGAGTCTATCCACCCCATGACAAGACCAGTGTGTCTCCTCTTGCAATTCCTCATTACCATCTTATCAATAAGTAACTGGTCCTTTGTACCACGGGACTTCTTTCGGCATCCTTTCTGTTCGTCCGGTAACAAGTTGTTTGTGTGGAGGTGATGGTAGATTTCCTCAGACATAATGCTTGTCAACAGTTTCCACATTACGGACAGACATGTGATAGGTGTATAGTTGGTAACATCATTACCCTTGATTCGGTCTTTCATTACCAGAACTGGGGTACCTTTTGTCAACCACTCTGGTACCTCACCTGACATCAAGCAGTCATTGAACATGGCTGTCAGTTTCGGGTGGAGGGATGTTATATTTTTAATCTAATACCCCTGCACACCATCTGGGCCTAGTGATTTCCAGTTGGTTAGCTTTTTGGCCTGCCCCTTAAGAGTTTCAACTGTGATACTCAAATCAGTTTGTTGGTGTGCCTGTTCTCTTATCTCCTTTTGTACTGTCTCAATGCACACTGCCTGGTCATTATGTTTAACATCCTGCTCCCATATTCCTCTCCAGAATGTCTTAGGATGTTCCGCCTCAGGGATCAAATCGTTGCCTCTTTCTTTCCCTTCAAGCTGTCCAAACAACATCTTCTGGTTGTTGTCAAACATGCTGTTCTGTCTATACTGACTGACTCTGCTCTCGTATCGCCTAATTTTTGCACTCTTTGCTACAATGCGTTGCTTCAGTTCCTCTATGATAATATTTAGCTTTTTCCTCCTAGTCTTGTACTTTATTTCCAGTCTATTTTTAGTGTCTACGTTTTTTAGTGTCCCATTCAGTAGGGACTCAAGCTTTCCAATGTCATTTCTCATTTCCCTGATTTGACCATTCAGTCGTTTCTTCCACCAAGGTTCTGATCTTTCTTGTTTGTTGTTTCCTCTCGCTTTTATGCCAAGTAATTTCCTCACCGCATTTGCTGTTGTTTTGAAGATATTGTTGCACTGGTGAAGGCTCCTCGCCTCAAGGTATGGGATGACTTTGTTTATCTTAGCTGTTGTTTCTTTTAACTTTTTCCTGTCTACAAATCTTAGGTTCATAGGTCTCCCACTATCATTGTTCATTTCATCTACCACTAAGTTTAGGATATCAACCAACTCTTGTCCTAGCCCGTCAGCATTCATCTCCTCAATGGCCGTATCTTTGTTCCAGGTATTATTTATTTCAGCATTCAGATCATTGTCTGCTTCGGATGGTTCCTCCGTTCCCTCAACCTCTTCACCTTCATTTCCCACTGGCTCGTTTGCCTGGCATACTCCACTCTCCATTTCCAACCTAATCTCTCTGCTCAGTTCCTCCAGTTCCAGCTCGCTTATCCACCCATTAGTTCTTATTACCCGAGCCTGCCCGGCCAATTTTTGTTCATCTAATTTAAATAGACCAATCTCGTTCCAGATGTTATGCATCCGTTTCCTATAGCCTTTTTCCTTGGGGTTACTCTTCAGGTAACATTGCATAACAGTTCTATTCAATTCTTTCGTCCAGTTGGTTCTGGTCCCTTTCCTTCTTCTTCCTCCGACACCAGCAGTATTTGGTTGACAGCCAGGTCCCTGCTGCTGAGCCAGGGAGCACCTGCTGGGTGAGAGTCTGTCACATGACATTCCAGTCTCCACTTCACCGTTATTCGAACTCTTTAGGTTCGACATTTAAACACTCTTATCGAGGATTGGTGAATGTATGGTTACATAACCACCATTGATTTGATCACCCTCGGCACTATCACGCTGTAGACGAACATAAATAAACAAACAAACAAATAGGTAAACCCCCCAAAAAGCATAAGTTTCATTGTAATGTAATGTTTGAATGTCTGACTTAGTTTTTCTTTTTCCTTGTTCTGTCTGTTTGTTTTTCTTTTCTTTTTTGTTTTCTTTACGTTTTTCGTTACTGCTGTGCTGTTTTGATTTTGATTTTTGGTTTTTTGATTTTTTGACTGGTCCATCAAATCAGTCTATTTATATCTTTTGATGCCTTCCTCATTTAGTGTGAATATTACGATCCCTGTTTTAGCAGGAGGTAGTGGGAGAGAATAGCGGTGGTAGCGATAATGAGGCAGTGGTAGTGGTGATGTGCTAGTAGTACTTAGCAGGAGGTAGTGGGAGAGAATAGCGGCGGTAGCGATAATGAGGCAGTGGTGGTGGTGATGTGATCGTAGTACTGTAGTGATGGTGTTGAAGTTGAAGTAGAAATAGAAGTTGAGGTAACTTGACTAGAGTTTTTGGCGTGGTAGTGGTGATGGTGGCGGTGGTGGTGTTGGTGGTGAAATTGTTTGCCTGTCTGTCCACTTAGCCATTTTTCTCTTTTTCGACTATAACATTTCTGATCCAAAATTAAATATTAAATATTGGGGCCCTATGCCGTAATGTGATGCGTTGTTGCTTGCTGAGAGTAAAAACTGTAATCTTATATTTCATTTGTAATAAGAATTATTCTATCACAGTTGTTTTAAATAAGTAAAAATCAAAAACTTACGGAAGCGATTCCATGACGATTTATATCCACCATGTGTGTTTTCTTCTTCTATTATTTGCCTTTCATCCTTACGGGGTCGATAAAATAAAGTACCAGTAATGCACTGGGTAATTGCTGGCCTTGTGCCTAAAGTAGAAACAATTATTATTATTATTATTGTTCTTTGAGTTTCAGTCATTGATGTTATTTAACTGGAAAGTTTGTTGAAATGAATATCAAGCCACTACCTGCAGCCTCAGATATTCAGGACGTATCGGAGGATTCTTGCTGTTCCCAGCAAGCATGCCTTTTGAAGTGTTCCAAAAAACGGGGCTGGACTAATTTTCTCTAACCATCCTTGGAAACTCTTTGAGATAGTACCTAGTGCGCCTATGACAATCGGCAGTTCATGGCAGTTCCAAATCCTTTTTAACTCCCTGTTTAAGTCCTGGTATCGGTTATTTTCTCCCTCTCCTTCTCTTTCACTCTCGTCTCGAATGCGCAGGCTATATCTACAATTAGGCACAATTTTTTTTCCTTGTCCAAAACCACCATGTCAGGTCTATTGTGTTCCAGTTTCTTGTCTGTCTGTATCCTAAAATCCCACAGAACCTTCACCTGATTGTTTTCTATCACCGACTCTGGCTTATGCTCTTACCACTTCTCAGAATGTGGTAAATTGTTTACTTTGCATAGGTGCCAGTGGATCACTCTGCCCATCACATCATGTCTCCAGCCTTTATAGTGAGTCTGGGCTAGGTGTTTACACTCGGATACAATGTGAGCCACAGTCTCCCCTCTCTCTCCACAGATCCTACACAGTGGGCTAGCCTCCTCCTTGTAAATATGGTGTTTCACCCACTTCGTTTTGAGGGCCTGCTCTTGCACAGCCATTAGCATTCAACCAGTTCCATGTCTGTGGATCTCTAAATTCAGTTTTCTCAAAGAAGGTACTATGAAGGGATTTTTCATGAAGGTTGCTCTTCCTCCTTATTGTTATTTCCTCCTTGAACATCCCCTGGTCTATTGTTCTCTGCTTCAGTACAATTCTGAGCATTGGCTCCCTACTGTCAGTCACGTATTTGTGTAGGTTGTTTTTCTCCATCTGAACACAGTCCTCTATGCTGATAAGACCTCTTCCACGTTCAGATCTCCTTAAGTAGAGTCTATCGACATCATTCCTCTTGTGGAACATGTTGTAGATAGTCAATAGCTTCCTAGTCTTCCTATCCATTTCTTTTTGTTCAGCAACATTCCATTTCAGAATTCCCGCACTGTACCTAATAATAGACACAACTCAGGAATTTACTGTACTTATGGCATTCCTACTGTTCAGATGTGACTTTAACACGCTCCTTACTCTCCGAATGTATTCAGATCTTATCAATTCCTTCATTTTTTTGTTCTTGATGTCATCTGCCTCCAGAAGACCTAAATATTTGTATCCTTCTTCAGTATCAAAATTTCCTTTATCATCTCACCTGTTGGTACCTGGATTCCGTTGCTTCTTCTCAATTTACCCCTCTTCATCACTAGGACTCCACACTTACTAATATCAAATTGCATACATATATCATAGCTGAAAACACGGACAGTGTCAACAAGCACATCCAACTCCTTCTCACTCTTCCCGAAGAGCTTAAGATCGTCCATGAAGAGGAGGTGGTTGATGATAAGCTCTCCTTTTCCCAACTTGTATCCTGCTCTTACTTTTCACAGTATAATGGTCAGGGGCATCAGGGCAAGGACAAACAACATAGGGGACAAACTATCTCCCTGGAAGATACCTCTCTTGATCTTCACGCCTCCCAAGTATTCTCCACCCGATGTTAACTCTGTTTTCCAGGACTTCATACTTTTGCTCAACAACTGTCTGATGTTATCTGCCACCTTGAAGATCTCTAGGCTTTTGGTTATCCAAGAATGAGGCACCATGTCGAATGCTTTTTTGTAGTCCATCCATCCCATGGCAAGACCAGTGTGTCTCCTCTTGCAATTCCTCATTACCATCTTATCAATAAGTAACTGGTCCTTTGTACCACGGGACTTCTTTCGGCATCCTTTCTGTTCGTCCGGTAACAAGTTGTTTATGTGGAGGTGATGGTAGATTTCCTCAGACACAATGCTTGTTAACAGTTTCCACATTACGGACAGACATATGATAGGTGTATAGTTGGTAACATCATTACCCTTGATTCGGTCTTTCATTACCAGAACTGGGGTACCTTTTGTCAACCACTCTGGTACCTCACCTGACATCAAGCAGTCATTGAACATGGTTGTCAGTTTCGGGTGGAGGGATGTTATATTTTTAATGCAATACCCCTGCACACCATCTGGGCCTGGTGATTTCCAGCTGGTTAGCTTTTTGGCCTGCCCTTTAAGAGTTTCAACTGTGATACTCAAATCAGTTTGTTGGTGTGGATGTTCACTAATCTCCTTTTGTACTGTCTCAATCCACACTGCCTGATCATTATGTTCAACATCCTGCTCCCATATTCCTCTCCAGAATGTCTTAGGATGTTCCGCCTCGGGGATCAAGTCGTTGCCTCTTTCTTTCCCTTCAAGCTGTCCAGACAACAATTATTATTATTATTATTATTATTATTATTATTATTATTATTATTATTATTATTATTATTATCATTATTATTATTATTATTGGCAACCTGTGTACGAAATCGTATTATCGTGAGCTCCGCTAAGGTTTGTTGTTTCGTTTGTTTAAAATTGCCATTTATGGAAAAATTTTGTTGTTAACTGTTTATAAGGTCACAACATTTGCTTTCGGAAAAGGACACTCAAAAAGATTGGGGCCTTGAGCCCAAAATTTAAACTTTTATAATTATCAAACAAAAAATTTCTTTGAAAAATCATGGACGACTCACAGCCACACCTTCCTCACAAACTAACACCTCACACCGACACCACCATTGTAAATATTACTACGTTTGCCAACACTAAAAATATAAGCAGTAGCAATAATTTAAATTTGTCTCATGCAGACATTTATTTCCCGCAATTACCAATGACTGCAGGTGTTGAATCCGCCACCCCCACCACCACCACAGCGACAACAGAAACAAAAGAAAAAAAATAAATTATCTCGTGACATCGAAATGGATTCACCCAGAATCAACTCTTCCACACCGAACACCAGACGCCACCACCACCACAACTAAAACTAAAAATAACAATAACAACAACAGCAACAACAACAATGAGAATAACAACAAAAACATCAACACCGTGTCGTTTGCCAAAGCAGCCAAAAAATGCGAAGCAATCCAGGTAACTCAGGAGGAATTAGATGAAGCCAAGAGAATGATAAAGAAAGATGAGTACAGGGTCAGTCCCCCCCCCACACACACACACCTAATAAAATGGAGCATCGGCGCCTATGCACCGTGTCTTATCGGACGATTAACATAAAATCGCGCCGAGTAGAACGGGCATCTGAGGCCCAAATCCAAAAAGCTTTGGGACGTGTGGGCGGAAAAAACCCACATCAGACGTGGGCAGAAATATGGAACCGTGGACGTGTTCTTTGGAACACCACATGAGGCCAGAGAGCACACCATGGCCCCATTAAGAAGCGACGACTTCACACTCGTCCCAAGCTATTGTGGCCAGAGACTCGTGAAGATCAGGGTGACCCACGTTCCACCGGCCATCGAAATTCTCTGGCTAATGGCTGCCGTCCTCGCCGGCATCGAGGCCAACACCAAGATACTCGAAATAGCGAAAGAAAAGCAGGAGAACTGGTCCAGATCTGGGATGGAGCTCCTGATCCAAGTGGACCAAAAAAGCATTGAGGAGATCCCAGAGGTAATAGACCTCACTGACGGCAGCCACCTCACCGTAATCCTCGAGGGCAGAAGGCCTAGGTGTGTCGTTTGTGGTGAAGGAACCTACCTAAGGGCTTTCTGCCCTCAGGATAAAAAGTTGAGGCCACCTCTCTTACCCATCCCAGTGACTCAACCATCAACCCCACCAGCAGCAGAAATGGCAGCAACAACTGTAGCAGCAACAACAGAAGCAACTGTAGCAGCAACAACCCCAGCAACAGTAGCAAAACCAACACCACCACCACCACCCAACGCGCCAGAACTAGCAGCAGCGCCTACACCATCCACCACGCCACAACCAAAACCAACGCCTGTGGAGGATTTTCCACTCCCTGGCTTATCGCAACTGGAGACAGATTGTGACGACGAGGAGTGGGAAGCGGTATCAGGAAAAAAGAAAAAAAGAAACCAAAAAAGAAAAAAATTCTCTTCCCTCCCCCTCCAAAAACAAAATACAGAGGGAAACAAATAAATTATCAAACAAAAAAGTTAAGACAGATATGCCACCATCCACACCAGCATCACCAACACCACAAAAGTCACCAAAAAGCGTAACAGAAACAAACCCACAACAAACGTAAACAAAACAAAACAACCAAAACGATACACAATACACAGCATTAAATTTGAACAACAACTGGGCGGTGGATTGGCAGTGTCGGTAGAGGGTCGGACGCCATGCTTTCCAGCATAGTTACGTCCCTTTACGATCTGAGTTCAAATCCCGCCGAGGTTGACTTTGCCTTTCATCCTTACGGGGTCGATAAAATAAAGTACCAGTAATGCACCGGGTAATTGCTGGCCTTGTGCCTAAAGTAGAAACAATTAAATTTGAACAACAACCAATTATTACACTACATGCAACACAACACCAGCATCACAGAAAAAGACTACACAACAACCCAAAAGTTCACACCACCTCCACACATACAAATCACTCGCATCACACAGAAAACGTACACGACACTAAAACAAAAATTCCCCAAATACATCGGAGACTTCCGACAAACACTCTCCAGAGGAGGCCACAAGCAGTGAAAAGGATGGACAAACCATCCTTCCTCTACGAGAAGTAAGGTAAGTGGTCTTTCCCATCTTTTCCACTCCATTTCAACATGACCTCACTCAGAATAGGCAGCATAAATGCGCGTGGCTTGCGGTCGTCATGGAAGCAGGGCCACCTGCTCAACGACCTCAGGTCACTAAACATAGATGTAGTAGCCAGTAGCGAGACCAGAATCTCCGAAGCACGGGCCTTCGCACCGATCTTCGGCGGCTACGATGTGTACGCATCTCCCAGCCGTCCTGGATCGGGGGGAGGAGTTGCTGTGCTTTTTCGGAGAGGTTTGTGTCTCGCCATACGGGCCATCTTCCTGGACCCAGAAGGTAAGTTGGTGGTGCTAGACGTGACCAGCGGAGACGGGCAAGCTTTCAGGCTAGTGGCCGTCTATGCCACGACAGGAGCAGGGTGGCCTGATTTCTTCCGGCGTCTGGAGACTTTTCTTGGAACGTCCCGCTCTTTAGTGTTAGTGGGTGACTGGAACGGGATCTTAGATGCACGCTGAGACTGTGGGATTAGCGGATAGGGGAGGAGGGTGCAAGAGCCTCACCAACCTGCTCAGGCGTTTTGAACTGTCTGACAGGTACCAATTGGATTTCCCGAATGTACCAATGTGGACTTGGACAAATCGTATAGGGTCATCCAGATCATATCTAGATAGAGTATTTTGTAGAGAAATAGATAGGTCTAGCATAGGCTGTCCACAATTCAAGATAGTCAGCTACACGGACCACAAATTCGTGATCTGTGTGCTTGACTTAGATAGGCTTCATAGACGAGGACCCGGCTACTGGAAGCTAAACACGTCCTTACCAGCGCGCAAGGCCTACAGAGACCGGATTAGCGAACTAATTAAGCGGGCGTTGACGGGGGCCATCGTCAACAACAAGTGGTGGTTTGCTCTGAAAAGAGAAATTAGAATAGAGTCCATTAGGTTTAGTAAGGCTTTAGCAATAGAGAAAAATAGAGCAGAGGGAGAATTAGTTAGAAAATTAGACGGGGCGCTTAGCAAAGGTATCGCGACCGACGTACTTGCGGCGAAATTGGCCCTTGACCAATTCTTCAATGCGAAGCACGAAGGCTGCGTTGTCAGAGCTAGGGTGCGTGCTTTCAGACACGAGGGGAGGAAAGCCGTTCAATGGGTCCGAGTGGCGGAGGCGCGTCGTGGCAACAAAGCCACGATCCGGTCTTTGGTGGACCACAACGGGCGCATGCTACTCGATCCCGGGCAAATGTGTGAAGCTTTTCAGCGACACTTCGCTCAGTTGTTCGGGGGCAGCAGTGGGCCGGGTAGAGGGATGGACTTTAGTGTCTACCTCGACGGACTGCCGCGGCTCCCGGCCACTGATGCGGAGTGTTGCGAAAAGCCGATAACAGCCGCTGAAGTACGGGAGGCAATGACTAGCTGCACAAGGGGTAAATCGTCTGGTTTAGATGGTCTGCCCTATGAACTCTACGTACAGATGCCAGACTTGTTCGGAGGCCTCTTGGCGGACGTCTACTGCAACTGGCAACAGAACGGGAGAATTCCCAGCTCTGTGAGCCGAGGAGCTGTGGCGCTGCTGAGAAAGGATCCGAACAAGGGGGATAACATAGATAATTTTAGGCCCATAACTCTGCTAAACACAGAGTTCAAGATTTTGGCCAAGGTGCTAGCAAAGAGGTTGGCGCTTGTCGTTGGTGGTCTGGTGGGAGAGGCGCAGACATGCGCCATTCCCGACAGATCCATCCACGACAACCTCCACCTCATGCGATACATCGTAGAGAGGGTAGCTAGGGAACCTGGCACGGGTGGGTCCTTGATCAATTTAGATCAGTCGAAAGCTTTCGATAGGGTCGACCATCGTTACCTAGCGGCAGTCCTGAGGGCGGCTGGCTTTGGGCCCGTCTTCAGAGGCTGGATCGCTGCCATGCACAGCGACATCTGCTCTGTGGTGAGAGTGAACGGTCACCTTTCGGTACCCCTCAACATCATGCGCTCGGTCCGCCAAGGATGTCCCCTCTCGTCCCTCTTGTACGTATTGACTCTCGAGCCATTACTGCACAAACTGGAGACGTTGAGAGGGGTCCCGCGCGAACTAGGATGCGGAAGATCCGTGTCAGCATATGCGGACGATGTCACCGTAGTGGTGTCGAACGCCAAACACATCGAGGCGATCGGCACTACACTAAGAGAATACGAAGCGGTGACAGGAGCAATGATCAACCAGGAAAAGTCAGTGGGCCTGCAGCTCGGCACCTGGAGAGGCAGGTCCATGCCGTCCAACAGCGTCGTCGGGCGCTGGACGGACGGACGGACGGACCAGTTAAATTGCTCGGGGTCTGGTTCGGTCCGAATCTCCAGACGGACAAAAACTGGGACGAGGTGACGAACAGGTTGGCTTCTCTCACCCAGATATGGGCGGAGTGGAAGCTATCCCTGAAAGGTCGAGCGGAGGTGGCTAACGCGTATATCGCGTCCGTCATCTACTACCGCCTGACCGTCGTACCTTGTCCTAAGCCCCGCCTGACTGCGATGGAGCGTTTGCTCTTTCGCTTTTTGTGGAAGGGACGCGCTCCGATGGTCAGGCGGTTCATCTGCTGTCAACACCCGCTACGTGGAGGGCTGGGAATGCCGTGGCTGATGATGCGCAGACACGCGCTCAGGCTACGACATCTCCACCTCTTCCTCGACGGTGATCAGGTGTGGTCTCCGTTTGCTAGACGCGTCTTTCCCCAGCTCGTCTCCTTGACGGAGCTGCAGTCCTGGGTCAAGCGAAGACCGAGAGGGAGCGCTTGGAGACTGGAATGTCTTCAGGCGCTCACAGCCCTCGACCACTCGGGCAATGTGATCGGTGGAAACTCCACCTTGGCGTTCTATAGAGGATTAGTGGAGGGGAAGAGCGACGACGTACTTGGGGAAACTCTAGGCGTCGACGAAAATCAACTAGCCAATCTCTTCGGAAGAACTTTCGGGCCGGGGCCTATGGACAACTTCCAGAAATCCCTGGCCTGGCAGTGTTACCGAGGAGCTTTTCCAGTTTGGGATAAACTCTACAGGCATGGAGGTGCCGTCAGCCGGGCATGTCCGAGATGCGCGCAGGGCGACGAAACCGTCCCGCACGCACTCGTCCAGTGTCCGAGCATTGCTGACTTGTGGGTTTATGTCGAACACCTGCTGTCGCGTGTAGGACGGATCCAGCTATCAGCTGAGTCCATCGTGAGGATTGCCCCGCCCTCTTCCTTTAGCCGGGAATTGCAGGCAGTTTTTATCTGTCTGGTGGCCATGGCGAAAGAGATAGTATGGTGGATACGTTTGAAAGGACTGAAGACGAGCACTTACTTCTTCGGTGATGCCCTGATTAACTTTTTCAAATTTCATTTGAAAAGGAAAATCAGGGTAGAAAGGGAAGTGCTCTCTTCCCAGCTTTTTGTTGAAAGATGGGTGAGAGAGGCAAGAATGGCCCGAGTGAATGGGCCTACTCTGAGTATGTGTCTGTAAATTAAAAGTGGAAAACTGGGAGAGGGCACTTGCCCTAGTGGTCAGGGTCACTGTGGCTTTTTAATGGGCTTTCTCCACGAATGTCCCTCGGAAGTCTCCCCCCTATTGGGGAATTTTTTCATTGTTCTATTATTACATCCTCTGTTTCTTGTTTTTTACACGCAGAAATGCCCATTTGTACCGTCCTGTATTGTCCTTAATGTCTACTTTATGTAGACCCTTGTGGTTAATAAAGAAAGCATTATTATTATTATTATTATTATTATTATTACAGTTGCATTTATCTTGCTTTATGTTCATACGAGTTATCACCAAGTCACAACCAGTGACCTCAAGAGACAACAAGGTCTGCCATGTTCAAGAAAGAACATACATACTCACACATGCATCTTTAGTGTTTAGACTTGTGATGTACTTATATTGACAGAATCTTCCTTAGTATATGGGCAGTTCCCATTAGTACTATCTTTTGTATTTCTCCTATACGCGGGTTTCTTGGGATGATCGATAAGTAATCATTAGACCCCTTAGGTATCATTCCCAGAGCGCCTACAACCACTGGTATTATTTTAGTTCTCAATTTCCACATTTTTCCAATTTCTATCTCCAGGTCCTTATACTTGCTCAATTTTTCAAATGTTTTTATAGATACATTCTTGTCTATTGGAACAGACATATCAATTAGCAGGCATACCCCCTTTTTAAAGTCCTTCAATATTATATCAGGTCTATTTGCATCTATTTTTCGGTCTGTTTGGATGCTAAAGTTCCACAAGATTGAGATGTGATCTTTTTCAAGTATGGGAGGTGGTTGATGGTCCCACCAATTCTTTTGATGGGGCAGGTCAAAATGCTTACACATTATCCAATGTATGTATTGTGCAGCTCTGTCATGCCTGTTTAGGTATTCGGTTGGAGCTATAGGACTGCACATTGAAATTATATGGTCAATGGTCTCTGGTTGTTTTTTGCATACACGGCATAATGGGCTGCATCCATTTTTTATTATGTTGGCTTGGTAATTTTTTGTTGGTAGACACTGATCTTGTGCTGATATAATCAGTCCTTCAGTCTCCGATTTCAGTCCAGAGGATGCCAACCACTGATGGGTTAAGGTTTTGTCAACATCAGGATTGTTAGTTCGCTCTGGGTATTTTCCATACAGAGGCTTTTCTTGCCATTTCTTAGCCAGTTTCTGTAGCAGTTCTTTCTTTGCAGTTACTTTTACCTGCTTTGCTTTTTCTGTGTTTTCCATTTCAGCAGTAAATGGGACTTCTGAAATGTGTAGTCCATTACTGTATCTTTGTGCATCTTTTGTAATGGAATATGATCTTTTGATGCTTTCGTGTTTCAAAACGAGTTTGATCATCCAATCATGTGATTCCCTTAGATATGTAGATAATCCAATTGTTGCAGTTTTCAACGCAATGTCTAACTGGATTAACCCACGTCCTCCTTCTTTCCTAGGGAGATATATTCTGTCTATATCTGCCTTAGGGTGATGCATTCTGTGCATGGTTAAGAGTTTTCGAATTTTTGTATCGAGCCTACGGATCTCTGTGCTTGACCAGTTGATGACATTGAAACTGTAGGTTACTACTGGTATGGCAAGCGTGTTTATGGCATCCATCCTATTCCTTGCATTCAATTACGTTCTTAAGATTGCTCTTACTCTGCGGTAACATTCCTTCCTTATCCTTTCCCTCATTGTCGAGTGCTTGATTCCGTCTCCTTCACAAACACCTAGATATTTGTAAGTTTTTTCTTGATCAAGTTCTCTTATCACGTTCCCCCGATCAAGATTAATGTCTGAACTCTTCAGCAGCTTTCCTCTGGTGAACGTTGCTTTGGCGCATTTATCTAGTCCAAACTCCATTTTAATGTCATCACTGAACTGCTCCACAGTGGATAATAGCCCTTGCAATTGTTCATCATTTTTTGCAAATAGTTTCAGGTCATCCATGTAGAACAAGTGATTAATGGTTTTGTCATAGACTTTATATCCATGTTTTGTTTCATTGAGCATTTTACTTAATGGTATAAGTGCGATGCAGAATAAAAGCGGTGATAAAGAGTCACCCTGAAAAATTCCACAATTAATATTAACTTCTCCAGCTTCCAGTGATTTTGTTTCACTATTCAAAAGGAGTGTCGTTTTCCATGTCTTCATACTGAATGACAAAAGCCTCCTGACAACGGGGGATATTTTGAAAATCTCTAAACATTTTTCAATCCAACTGTGTAGCAAACTATCGAATGCTTTTTTATAATCTATCCAAGCAATCGATAGATTTTTGTGTCTATTACGACAATCTTCCAGTATCATTTTGTTAACCAGAAGCTGATCCTTACAGCCATGTGAGCCTCGTTTACACCCTTTCTGCTCAATGGGAAATAGGTCATTTGTTATCAGGTGGTCATATGTGTATTCAGTTAGGACTGATGTTAAAATTTTATACATTGTGGTCAAGCAAGTTATCGGTCTGTAATTTTGGGGATTGTTTGTCTCATCATTCTTCGGAAGCAGGAATGTAATGCCGTTAACTAGCCATGATGGTATTTTTCTGGCTCCTTAACTATTTCATTGTAAAGTTGGGCTAACAGCTCATGAGACTCTGTGAAGGCATTTATCCAAATTTTTGTATTTTGTCTTTTCCTGGGGATTTCCATTTGCTGGTTTTTCCTAGAGCCAAGCGCAACTGTTCAATTGTTATATTTTCCCATATTTGTTCCTCAAGGTGAGCTGTATCTTTCATTTGTCTGTCTATTATTATTATAAATGCCCATTTGTACCGTCCTGTATTGTCCTGTACTGTCCTTAATGTCTACTTTATGTGAACCCTTGTGGTTAATAAAGAAAACATTATTATTATTATTATTATTATTATTATTATTATTATTATTATATATATATATACACATATATATATTATTCTTTGAGTCTCGGTCATTGATGTTATTTAACTGGAAAGTTTGTTGAAATGAATATCAAGCCACTACCTGCAGCCTCAGATATTCAGGACGTATCGGAGGGTTCTTGCTGTTCCCAGCAAGCATGCCTTTTGAAGCGTTCCAAAAAGCGTGAAGGGGCCGATTTTCTTTAACCATCCCTGGAAACTTTTGGAGATAGTCCCCAGTGCGCCTATGACAATCGGAATCACTTTGACTTCATGGCAGTTCCAAATCCTTTTCACCTCCCACTTTAGGTCCTGGTATCGGTTAATTTTCTCCCTCTCCTTCTCTTGCACTCTCGTGTCGAAAGGGCAGGCCACATCCACAATCAGACACGATCTTGTTTCTTTGTCCACAACCACCAGGTCAGGTCTATTGTGTTCCAGTTTTTTGTCCGTCTGTATCCTAAAATCCCACAGCACCTTCACCTGATTGTTCTCCATCACCGCCTCTGGCCTATGCTCATACCACATTATTATTATTATTATTATTATTATTATTATTATTATTATTATTATTATTATTATATTGAGTGCAGCTACTTTCCTGTTGGAATCAGGGCCTTGTTTTCTTACTTACTAGAACTTTAGTCTTTGCTAAGTTGACTTTGAGGCCTTTAGATTCTAGGTTTTTGCCTCCTTGTCTGGAATTTTTTCTGTTATTCCACTGTGAGAATTTAGTCATTGTCATATAGAAGCTAGTCATAGTTCTCTCATATAGACTGTCATAAACAGACGCAGGCTGAGAGAAGAACCCTGGTGAACGCCATCCACATGCTAAACTCATCATTATATTCATTGTTCACTGCCCCTCGTACATGGCTTATGCAGCCGTCACAAGATATTGCTTTACCCCTAGTTGGCTAAGGTCTTGCCAGATTATAGAGTGGGATACCCTGTCAGATGTTTTCCCCTTAACAAATATTAGGTAGAGTGGTTTCTGTTTATATATACTTCAACTGTGCTACATGTACCAGATACCCCCCTACATATCTACCATATACCCCCTACATATCTACTATATGCCCCACCACCACTATTACTATCAAGACCACCTCCACCATCAACATCACCACCACTGCCACTACCACCACCACCACCGCTACTGCCACCACCACCACCAACCACCACCACCACCATCACTACTACTACCAACACCACTACTAACATTGAAATATTACACTATATATATATATGCCTATATATATATATATATATATATATATATATATATATATATATATATATATATATATATATATATATATATATAGATAGATAGATAGATATAGATATATATATATATATATATATATATATATATATATATATAT
The DNA here is from genome assembly GCA_964016885.1 of Eledone cirrhosa. Classification (NCBI taxonomy): domain Eukaryota; kingdom Metazoa; phylum Mollusca; class Cephalopoda; order Octopoda; family Eledonidae; genus Eledone; species Eledone cirrhosa. Next base: position 104,314,246 of record OZ024744.1, read on the forward strand.
ATATATATATATATATATAAATAAATAAATAGCTTAGAGTTTAGACTCAAAGAGGTCATTTACAATCATTTCAGCTCTAGGAATCGCTTCTGAGCAGTATAAATTAATATTTTAAACGTGTCTAGGTACCAAGGCTTTTTGCCCATATGAGTCTGTGAGTATTGATTTATTATTTTCTAGATCGTACAGGCAGACCTTATGTTGTTGAATTAAGATTTTTCACTCTAGCGATCTTATTAGTCAATTGCAACTATAACATGTAAATGTTCATCAAATATTAATTTATATATATATATATACCTTTCATTTATATATATATGTATATATATATATGTAGGAGGTGAGTTTTATTGTAGTACAATAAAGCAATGCAGATATCGGATAAGAAGCACTCTACAATTTGTAGGACTGGAGTATACATAATATATAAGATCAAAAGATGGTTAAAAGAGTTCCATGTATTTTATTATGCGCATTTCAAAAACAAATATCATCATGCAATAACATTTGTGTTTTCATCAGATAAAATAGGCAGACATGATATGAAGGTTAAAAAACACTTGTGGATAGTGCAGTTTTAAATCAACATATGTTGATTTAAAACTGCACTAGTGTTTTTTAACCTTATGTCTTCCTATTTTATCTGATGAAAACACAAATGTTATTGCATGATGATATTTGTTTTTGAAATGCGCATAATAAAATACATGGAACTCTTTTAACCATCTTTTGATCTTATATATATATATTATCAAGAAAACGAAAAATCAGTGATGCATCTGGATTTAGTTTATTTCGTGTTACAAATGTTTCGCCGGCATGTAGCTCGAGTCATGGTCCTTGTATGGATCTGGCTGATTCTACTTCTGCGGGTTCTTTCAGACACGTCTGTTATGTCCGTAGCAAATTTTATCACTGGGGTGTTATCAAAACAACCCCTCTAAAAACCTTCTTTCCACTCTTGTCATGTCATTGGCTGTTTTTACTCCACGTCATCACAAGTTCTGGTCAGTATCTGCTGCCACACGGTTCATCAACTATTTTCCGTCCGACATATTTCAATGGAGTCATGCTGAGTTCAGTACTTCACACGTCTGCTCACACTTCAGAGTAAGCACACACACATACTAGAATAAACACATAGTAACACACACATATATATACTCGGACATACACCTATCTATGCATTCACACTAGTAGGTCTACAAGCTCAGACACCCACACCGCCACATACATACATCGCAGTATATATACTCACACATCCTCTCTCCCCCATCTCCCATGGGCCCAGTCACACACACTTGTTGATACATGCCGCCACGAGCCTTCTGACTGTTCTGAGTCAATTGGGTAAGCATGTCATATTCAAACGTACACATATAAACATACGCATGCACGGACGCACACATACGGCCAACCTTCTATACATTTAAATATATATATATATATATACACAAACACGCTCATACACACGCATATATACATACACACATACATTCACATACATACATATATACGCACATGTGCATACACATATATACATACACACCTAGGATTTTTTCATTCTGATGAATGAAAGTAAATATCGTTTGCTTTCAAGAGACCACTGGTAAATGAAACGACTATCCTATGTCGTTCATTACATAACTATATGTATATATATACATATATATACACACACATACACATACATACACACACATATATACACAAACGTAAACTCACACATGTCCACACACACATACGTACATAAACATTGCCTACACACGCACCTACACACACACATATATATATATATATTTTTTTTTTTTATATAATTATATACATAGTTATGTAATAAACAACATGTGGTTTCTTAAAAGCAAAAGATTTTGCTTTCAATCCTCAGAATGAAAAAATCCTGGTTTGTTTATTGAATTTGGATTTTAAAAAACAAAAATGCAATCTATATGAAAGTGAGGCTGGAGAAAGAAGAAGGAAAGGAAAAATAAAATAAAACCACACATGCAAACACACACACAAACACGTACACACACACACAAAAGCATATATACACACACACATATATATATATACATACACTCATACATACTCACACACATATATACACACATATATGTGTATATAAATACACACATACACATACATATACACATACATACATACGCACATAAATATCAACACATCCATACATACACATACATATATACAACCACACACACATATATACACACATACATACATATAGAAACATAAATATATATATACACACATATATATATATATATATATATATATATATATATATATATATATATATATATATATGTACATGCATACACATACACAAACATAGCCATATACACATACATATACATACATACATACATGCACACAATCATACATATATACACACGTACATACATACACATACATAAACGCGTACATATACATGTACAAAGTTAGGAAAATATACACTCCTCTACATATTCACACACAAATAAATATAAGAAAAAATATATATAAAAAAATAAAATAATAATAAAGATTATTATAGAGTTGACAGCGATACAGGTAGATGAACAGACACGCGTGGTAAGTAATACACACAAATGCACGTATACATACGTACGAGATAGTAAATACATACACACACTCTCACACATAAATATACATATACAAATACATAAACACATACATACACATACACAAATACATGCACAGACACGCACACACACACGTATACAATTATACACACACATATACTCATATATATATATATATATATATATATATAAATATAAAAATACACACACACATACACACACATATATATGTATACATACACACACACATGCATACATAGCTATACAATTATACACATACAAATACGTACATATTATAAACACGCACAACCAAATACAAACACACACACATACATATATATATATATATATATATATATATACATACTTACACACATACATGTGTGTGTGTGTAAAACTCAGTCTTAGATAATTCATATGAACCTTACATAATCAAATATATAGTAGTAAGGTAATAAAGTAAAAAGCAACATAGTGGTTTTTTAAAAGCAAAAAAATGTTGCCTTCAATCCTCAGAATGAAAAAAAAAAAAAAAAAAAAACCTGGTCTATCTACATATGCATATACATACACACACATATATAAATATATATATGATATTAAATAAATGGAAACTATATTTATAAAACCATATTTATTTCGTTATATATATTTCAGGGATATCATATTAACAATATGTTATGCCTTCTTCAGACAAAATACAATATAAACAGTCTTATAAATAAATAAATAGATACGACATACCTGTGTATATATATACATATATACACATAAATATACATACACATACACATAGGTATGTGAAGGGCAAGCCAAAAAGAATATATGGGGAGGGGGGGGAGACATAGGAAAAGGTGAAATATAAGGGGAGATAAGGGAGAAAAAAATATATACAAGAGTACAGAACGTAGATTCAGCAAAATAAAAAAACCGTAGCAGAAGTAAAGAGCAGGAAAGGAGTTCAAGGCGGTTGATTTATCATAGGAGTGTCAATCCAGTTACAGATCAGATGCGATTTCAGATGAGGACAGCATCTGAAGATCTCAGTCTTTGAGTTAAGGCAAGCGGAAGTGGCTCTCAAGTTTAGCAAAATCCTATATTTTTCTGTGGTACACAAAGAACAATTCTTTGTGCCCCTTTGGTACTCCCTCGAATGGTCTAATATAGACCAATCGATAGAGTACGGGATGTTACTATCCTTGAATTCCCACACCTTACTTGCGAGGGCCGTTGATGTTCGTTTATCGGAGTGCTTAAAAGAAGCGACATGTGAGTAAAATCTGGTTTTAAACCTGTCCTGGGTCATACCGACATATTGCTCACTCCTGGCTGGCTGGTTGTTGATTACCGGTGTTATTTTAGCCTCATAAACAACAGATGTGGTGTTACATTTACCCTGCAATGGGCATTCATCCGGCTTCCTGCAACTGCATCCTGGATTTGTTCTCGTATGGTTTGAACTGGTGATTTTGGACTTCATATATATACATATAGATATATACGCACAAAAGAAAAAGAAAAAGAAAAAAGGACAACTTAACATGCATACGCATATCCACACATATACATAGAAATACCCACGCATAGGCCGAACTACATACATCTACACATGCGTGCGCATACATGCTGTCGCATGCATACACATGCACGCATGCACATCTGCCTACCCACACGGAAGTGCCACCACATATACATATACATGTACATATATAAACACACCTGTAAGTGAACAGTTGAAAATACATTATGCAATAAAAAACAGTATAATAACATAAAACTGTATAATAACAAGAAAAATATACAATGAAATATAATATACAATGTGGTATATATATACACACACACACACACATACACATACGCACCTACGTATACATATATACACAGACGTACACAGACTCATACGTACATATAGGCATATATACGGGTATGTATAGAGGGTATGTGATAAAATAATACAACATGAATAATAATAATAATGAAAAAAACATATATAGTCCATATATAAACATCCGCACACATTCCCAAGAGACGCACATAAACACATACATGTATGCACAAATACATATACACACATATAGAGGCCCGTGAATGCATGCACCTGCACCTGCACCCACACACACAACGACATATATACACCTATACACATCCACACATATATATATACACACACCTACTCATATGTGGCTATACGTACTTACTCATTCATACATATATATATATATATATATATATATATATCCACCCCCCTATCCACACACGCACAGACACTCCGACCCACAAAAACACCCCCCACACACACCCCTTCCTAAACATGCAACCCCGTTTATCCCCCAACCCTTACTTTCACATACACACACACACACACACACACGCACACCTACACACACACACACCACCTTCAGCCCTCCCCGCTCGGACACCCCGTCTCCCTCTCCCCACTCCACCCGCCACCACCCCTACTCACCCCCACCCTTCCACCACCTGTTTACCCCCCTTTTAATTTCAGTTTATTTTGATCATGCCTTTATTTTTAAATTTTCTCATTCCTTGTATTTTGATCATGCTTTATTTTTATTTTTTATCTTTATTTGTTTTTTTTTCATTCGCACCGTTTCCTTTCGCTATATGTCTCTCCACCACTCCCCTACACACCTTTTGAACTCTGTTCCCACACACTTCTCACCTGAGGAAGGGCTTATGCCCGAAACGTCGTCCCCCACCTAGCCCCCACTCTCCTGAGCATGAAATTAATAAACATTTATTGTACTGCCTCTCTGTTTTGTCCCTGTTCAAATTTTTTCATTATATATATATATATATATATATATATATATATATACACGTGAACGGCAAAGCATAAACGAACTAAGGAAAAAATTAGAAATAAGAGGGATCAGATGTTGTTTACTCGAGAGAAGGCTACGTTGGTATGGACACGTGATGCGCATGAAAGTCGATAGCTGTATAACAAAGTGCAGGGCAATAAAGATAGACGGTAGCCACGGAATAGGCAGACCTAGAAAAACCTGGGACGAGCTGATAAACTCCGACCTCACACACTTACACCTCTCCAAGACAATGTCACTGGACCGAGACCTTTGGCGGTACTCAGTAACAGAGAAGACCCGCCTTACCTAAATACATAGTAAAACCTACTACAGCCAGTAGGCATCTCTAACAAAATACCCCCCCCCCGTCCCACCACCACCACCCCCACCCCATCCACACCACCCCGTTCTATGTAAAGTTATGTTGGTGCCACACCATCCAGGCCGAAACAAATGAGATTGTGTAGGTGTCACGACAAAAAAACACACAGTCCACGCTGTAATGTGGCCGTGTAGGCAACACGGTAAAAACCTCCCAGCCCCACACTGTAAATGTGGTTGGTGTTAGGAAGGGCATCCAACTGTAGAAAACATGCCAGACAGTCCTATGCGAGCAAGACAATCACTCTTGCCTCAAGTGGGACTACCCCCGTCCAAACCCATGCAAGCGTGGAACACGGACGTTAAACGTTGATGATGATGATGATGATATTCCGGGTTGAATCGGAGGTAACCACAGTAAGTAAGGTACTCAATACATTGCAGAGTATAAAAGTTTTAATATAGATGAGATTCTACAGGACTAGAACTGTTTCATTCCTGATGATTTCTAAAGAATGAAACAGTTCTAGTCCTGTAGAATCTCATCTATATTAAAACTATATATATATATATATATATAGTTATGTAATAAACAACATAAGGCAATTATTTCATTTACCAGTGGTTTCTTAAAAGCAAAAAAATTTTGCTTTCAATCATCAGAATGAAAAAATCCTGGTGTATTTATTGGCGTTATACACATATATGCTCATATATAGACACACCTACACCCCCCCCCCCCCCACACACACACATACACCCACATTCTGCCACAAATGTATATATATGTGCACATATGTATATATATGTGCACGTACACGCGCGCATAAGCTCGTGCACCCACGCACCCATGCCCATACACACACACCAATACCCACCCACCCATACACATACAACCACATACATACGCATCTACACACACACACACACACGCACATATACCCACACACATGTGTCCACACATAAAAAGAACTCGCGAACATAAACACAATATGATAATAAAATAAAATATGTAAATAAATTTACAAAATTATAGGGTACATTAAATCTGTATGTCACTGCATAAAGGTGCAGGAAAAGAAGGGGTAACATAAAGGAACGGGTAAAATAAAAGAGAAAAAAAAAAAGAAAAAAAGAAAAAAAAGGAAAAAAGAAATGGGGGGGGGAGGGCTATATGAAAAGGTGCGTGCGTCCATGTGACGTACTACACAGGCATTATGAGATGCAGGCTCGTGTCCGTGTATACAACAGGTAACAGTAACAAAACAATGATATAACAATATTAACAATCACTTTTCCAAAGTGGAGTAGGTGTAGAGTATATAGTCACGATTGACGGTGTACACATTCAATGTGACGCCCGCCACGGTCGCCATGGGGCATGGCACCGTGTCTGGGGTATGCTGTTCTAAACGTTTAGTGCACAGGTCCGGGTGGCAGTGGGCCCCGTGTCAGCCGGTCCCGGTCCATGCGGTGCATCTTCCAATGTTGCGTGCCCGGTCACGTGCGCACCCGGTCTACATATGATTGCCCCGCGGGTCGGACGTCGTCATCATGGTATGTCGTCAGGTCCCCTAATCCTAATCCCGCTAGGCCAATCGGGTCTGTACGTTCTCATTCTCGTGCCCCCTGGCTGCGTCACCCGGCGGATTCCATGCTGCAAAAGTGCATCTTCTCTGGTGTCTGCATGTCATGATAATTTCAGACTTCAGGTTGACGGCACCATCCTTCAGTCTGACTATCTCCATGGCCTCGTGTAGGCACAGTCGGCACTTTCTACTTCCGCCCGAATATGCAGGCACGTGGCGAACGATACTCCATTCCAGGGCGTATGGGGTGCCGTGGTCTTTCATGTCCCACACGAGGTCCGCTAACCTAGTGGAGTGCCTTTTACTACGGTCCCTGAAGGAATTTGTGTGATTATACATCCGCGATTTAAAGGTCGTGGCTGTTGCGCCTATGTAGGTTCGATGCGCATTCTGGGTCGTAACCACACACTTGTATACTAGGTCCTTCATTAAGCATTTTCCCTGTAGGGGGCACTAGGTGCCCACTCTACAGTTGCAAGTTCTGCTGTCAATTCTTGTGCGTCCGATGTCCGGGCCCTGATCTGTAATGGCCCTCTCAAGGTTCTCAGTGTGCTGCACCGCCGCTACACTTGTCCCCCCCCCCCATGCCACTATTTCCCTCTCGGTGTTGGACCATATCGCCCTCGACGGGCGCTCTGGTCGCCTCGGGGGCCGGGTTGTCATTTGAAGGCAAGTCCCTAGGTGGTTCTCCGCGCTCCGAAACATGGTCACTCTGTCGGCGCGGCTGACGGCCAGTGTGCGCCATCTTCACCGCGTTAGTTCTACCCATGTAGTCGGCCATACTCGGCGCCGTGGAGAAGGAAAATTTCACCGTGTGGCGGTTGAAGATTTTGTGGTACTTATTTGTCGTCGGAAAGCACTCATCCAGCGCTCAGAAGAAAAGTCCTGGCACGTTGGTGCGTACATATTTAGAGTAAGGCGCATTAAACCAGGTAACAGCCTTAGATCTGTTCCTTCGTGTGTGTGGATTTATATTGTTGTGTCTAGGGCTCGTTGCCGGCCCAGTGCTCTGCCCCACCTCAATTTCGTCTCGTGTGTTGTCCCTGTCTATTAGCCTGCTACGTTCGTCGTGGTTATATTCTACCGTTGTAAATTTACGTCGTTCTATGTGGTCATCTATAAGTCTATTCCCCTTAGGTCTATGTGATGCTATTGTCAGTGCTGTGGCACTAGAACTAGACTGTTCGTGCTCCGTGGCGTGTGCCCCGTTTTTATTTATCGAAGTTCTGTCCAAGGTCCCAGTTTCCACCGAGTATGCAGTGTGTGTGCCAAGCCCATGCCTCAGCACACCGGGTGGTCTGGCTCCCAGGGGTGCCTTAGTCTTATCTCTGGTCGGTCCTGTGTCATTAATGTTAGTAGTGTTGTTATTTGTGTTCCTGGCTACTGCTACCGGGTCAATTCTTCTACCTAGGGAGGCGCCCCCACTATTGGCATTTCTGCACGCCATATCGTTAGGCTCTACTCTATCTGGGGTATGCGGCCCTGCGCAGTGCCTCATTATAATATTCGGTGTGCTGTTTAAACACTTCTGCGTTCGACGACAGGGTGGATACGCGTTTTGACACCCCTTTAACTATGGCTTCTATGACTGACTTAGGGTGATTCGATTACCTGTTCACATATTACAGGTTTTCGTTGGGCTTATGGTACGGTCTGTGGATGCCCATATTCATTTCCAAGGTAACGTCCAGGAAATTGACCGTCTTAGTGCTAGTGTCAATTGTCACGGATAAGCCGTATTGTTTAAAGAAATGCGATATGCGCTCCATCTGACTGGGGTTAAGGGAACGGAAGGTGAAAAGTGCGTCGTCTCTGTATATTCCACCTCCGATCCCCGGGATCTCCTCCTTCAGCCTACGGATGAGATATATCCCCACCAGGTCGGTCACCTGTGCCGAGTCACTTGACCCCATGGTGATATCGAAACTGTCGGGTCTGTCCCTCCTCTCCCATAACTTGTCTTCGAAACTAATTAGCGTCTTTCTGGCTGCTACTATTAGGTTGGTCTCGTCTCTAGTGAGGTTAGATCTGGCCATGGTGCTTATTAGGGCTTTATTAACTAGTATCGGAGATACCGTTGCGTAATAGCTATCTATGTCTAACTGGATAAAATTTACTTGGTGTTTGTCATCTATGGCTGAGAACCAGTCAATTACCTCCTTAGTGGAGGTCCATAGGCTAAGCTTAGTTTTGTTTCTAAGTACCGGTATTATCCTATCTATAATATTCTTACTGGTCTTTCCTAGGTCGGATTTGGAGGGTGCTATTAACCTAGCCGGTAGTTTAGTTTTAAAGTCTAATTTAAAGTCTAATATATATATATCTTAAGTTATTGCCATTACCCTGCTTCAGTTCAATTTTAAAGTCCTGTACCACATGAAACCACATTAACAAGACATTCTTGAAAAGTACAAAACAACACTATGACTGTATCACATTAACTCTTAACATCCTGTACCTCATGAAACCACACTAACAAGACATTCTTGAAAAGTACAAAACAACACTATGACTGTATCACATTAACTCTTAACATCCTGTACCACATGAAACCACATTAACAAGACATTCTTGAAAAGTACAAAACAGTACTATGACTGTATCACATTAACTCTTAACATCCTGTACCACATGAAACCACACTAACAAGACATTCTTGAAAAGTACAAAACAGTACTTTGACTGTATCACATTAACTATTAAAGTATTTACTCTAATACGATAAAATGTTCACAACAATCTGTCCACCAGTAAAGATACTATAAACATTTGAACTAACAAACCTGTTTTTTTTCTTCATATTTTCTGCTAAATTATTACAGGATGTTAAGAATTAATTAAACTAATCCTAATATATTACCAGATATTTTTGTCTAATATATTTTTTTGTTAAAAAATATTAATTTGAAGTAGCCTCTTCATTATAATACTTACAATAGTTCTACAGCTTTATCTAGTGTGTATGTCTTTGTTAACCAGGAGCTCTCTGCTGTCTGGATCATTTGAGGGATTATTTGGATTAATGCTTATAATCTGGCCACTGTAATCCCTAAACCTTGATGGCAATATTTTCCCCTATGCTCTGCTTTAGATTATCTTATATCTTCCTAACTTTGAATAATTCAATATTCAATTTCAGTATTAATTATATTGAATCTTTAATCCAGTTCTAAATCTCCATCTTACAGCCGACATCATAATTTCACCAACGATCCTCCATAGGTCAGCTGCATATTTCAATTGGTTAATTTCTGATGCCATGAAACTAAAATACTACTAGTGTCATATATACCTAGTAAATGACACCACAATACTACTAGTGTCAGATATAACTAGTAAATGACACCACAATACTACTAGTGTCAGATATAACTAGTAAATGACACCACAATACTACTAGTGTCATATATACCTAGTAAATGACACCACAATACTTCTAGTGTCAGATATACCGAGTAAATGACAACACAATACTACTAGTGTCAGATATAACTAGTAAATGACACCATAATACTTCTAGTGTCAGATATACATAGTAAATGATACCACAATACTACTAGTGTCAGATATAACTAGTAAATGACACCGCAATACTACTAGTGTCAGATATACCTAGTAAATGACACCACAATACTACTAGTGTCAGATATACCTAGTAAATGACACCACAATACTACTAGTGTCAGATATACCTAGTAAATGACACCACAATACTACTAGTATCAGATATACCTAGTAAATGACACCACAATACTACTAGTGTCAGATATACCTAGTAAATGACACCACAATACTACTAGTGTCAGATATACCTAGTAAATGATACCATAATACTACTAGTGTCAGATATACCTAGTAAATGACACCACAATACTACTAGTGTCAGATATACCTAGTAAATGACACCACAATACTACTAGTGTCAGATATACCTAGCAAATGACACCACAATACTACTAGTGTCAGATATACCTAGTAAATGACACCACAATACTACTAGTATCAGATATACCTAGTAAATGACACCATAATACTACTAGTGTCAGATATACCTAGTAAATGACACCACAATACTACTAGTGTCAGATATACCTAGTAAATGACACCACAATACTACTAGTGTCAGATATACCTAGTAAATGACACCATAATACTACTAGTGTCAGATATACCTAGTAAATGACACCACAATACTACTAGTGTCAGGTATACCTAGTAAATGACACCACAATACTACTAGTGTCAGATATACCTAGTAAATGACACCACAATACTACTAGTGTCAGATAGAACTAGTAAATGACACCACAATACTACTAGTGTCAGATATACCTAGTAAATGACACCACAATACTACTAGTGTCAGATATACCTAGTAAATGACACCATAATACTACTATTGTCAGATATACCTAGTAAATGACACCACAATACTACTAGTGTCAGGTATACCTAGTAAATGACACCACAATACTACTAGTGTCAGATATACCTAGTAAATGACACCATAAAACTACTAGTGTTAGATATAACTAGTAAATGACACCACAATACTACTAGTGTCAGATATACCTAGTAAATGACACCATAATACTACTAGTGTTAGATATAACTAGTAAATGACACCATAATACTTCTAGTGTCATATATACCTAGTAAATGACACCATAATACTACTAGTGTCAGATATACCTAGTAAATGACACCACAATACTAGTGTCAGATATACCTAGTAAATGATACCATAATACTACTAGTGTCAAATATACCTAGTAAATGACACCATAATACTAGTGTCAGATATACCTAGTAAATGACACCACAATACTACTAGTGTCAGATATACCTAGTAAATGACACCACAATACTACTAGTGTCAGATATACCTAGTAAATGACACCATAATGCTAGTGTCAGATATACCTAGTAAATGACACCACAATACTACTAGTGTCAGATATACCTAGTAAATGACACCACAATACTACTAGTGTCAGATATAACTAGTAAATGACACCATAATACTACTAGTGTCAGATATACCTAGTAAATGACACCATAATACTTCTAGTGTCAGATATACCTAGTAAATGATACCACAATACTACTAGTGTCAGATATAACTAGTAAATGACACCACCATACTACTAGTGTCAGATATACCTAGTAAATGACACCACAATACTACTAGTGTCAGATATACCTAGTAAATGACACCACAATACTACTAGTGTCAGATATACCTAGTAAATGACACCACAATACTACTAGTGTCAGATATACCTAGTAAATGACACCACAATACTACTAGTATCAGATATACCTAGTAAATGACACCATAATACTACTAGTGTCAGATATACCTAGTAAATGACACCACAATACTAGTGTCAGATATACCTAGTAAATGATACCATAATACTACTAGTGTCAAATATACCTAGTAAATGACACCATAATACTAGTGTCAGATATACCTAGTAAATGACACCACAATACTACTAGTGTCAGATATACCTAGTAAATGACACCACAATACTACTAGTGTCAGATATACCTAGTAAATGACACCATAATGCTAGTGTCAGATATACCTAGTAAATGACACCACAATACTACTAGTGTCAGATATACCTAGTAAATGACACCACAATACTACTAGTGTCAGATATAACTAGTAAATGACACCATAATACTACTAGTGTCAGATATACCTAGTAAATGACACCATAATACTTCTAGTGTCAGATATACCTAGTAAATGATACCACAATACTACTAGTGTCAGATATAATTAGTAAATGACACCACAATACTACTAGTGTCAGATATACCTAGTAAATGACACAACAATACTACTAGTATCAGATATACCTAGTAAATGACACCACAATACTACTAGTGTCAGATATACCTAGTAAATGACACCACAATACTACTAGTGTCAGATATACCTAGTAAATGACACCACAATACTACTAGTATCAGATATACCTAGTAAATGACACCATAATACTACTAGTGTCAGATATACCTAGTAAATGACACCACAATACTACTAGTGTCAGGTATACCTAGTAAATGACACCACAATACTACTAGTGTCAGATATACCTAGTAAATGACACCATAATACTACTAGTGTTAGATATAACTAGTAAATGACACCACAATACTACTAGTGTCAGATATACCTAGTAAATGACACCATAATACTACTAGTGTTAGATATAACTAGTAAATGACACCATAATACTTCTAGTGTCATATATACCTAGTAAATGACACCATAATACTACTAGTGTCAGATATACCTAGTAAATGACACCACAATACTAGTGTCAGATATACCTAGTAAACGATACCATAATACTACTAGTGTCAAATATACCTAGTAAATGACACCATAATACTAGTGTCAGATATACCTAGTAAATGACACCACAATACTACTAGTGTCAGATATACCTAGTAAATGACACCACAATACTACTAGTGTCAGATATACCTAGTAAATGACACCATAATGCTAGTGTCAGATATACCTAGTAAATGACACCACAATACTCCTAGTGTCAGATATACCTAGTAAATGACACCACAATACTACTAGTGTCAGATATAACTAGTAAATGACACCACAATACTAGTGTCAGATATAACTAGTAAATGACACCACAATACTACTAGTGTCAGATATAACTAGTAAATGATACCACAATACTACTAGTGTCAGATATACCTAGTAAATGACACCACAATACTACTAGTGTTATATATACCTAGTAAATGACACCATAATACTACTAGTGTCAGATATACCTAGTAAATGACACCACAATACTACTAGTGTCAGATATACCTAGTAAATGACACCACAATACTACTAGTGTCAGATATAACTAGTAAATGACAGCACAATACTACTAGTGTCAGATATACCTAGTAAATGATACCATAATACTACTAGTGTCAGATATACCTAGTAAATGACACCACAATACTACTAGTGTCAGATATACCTAGTAAATGACACCACAATACTACTAGTGTCAGATATACCTAGTAAATGACACCATAATACTACTAGTGTCAGATATACCTAGTAAATGACACCACAATACTACTAGTGTCAGGTATACCTAGTAAATGACAGCACAATACTACTAGTGTCAGATATACCTAGTAAATGATACCATAATACTACTAGTGTCAGATATACCTAGTAAATGACACCACAATACAACTAGTGTCAGATATACCTAGTAAATGACACCACAATACTACTAGTCTTAGATATACCTAGTAAATGACACCACAATACTACTAGTGTCAGATATACCTAGTAAATGACACCACAATACTACTAGTGTCAGATATACCTAGTAAATGACACCATAATACTACTAGTGTCAGATATACCTAGTAAATGACACCACAATACTACTAGTGTCAGGTATACCTAGTAAATGACACCACAATACTACTAGTGTCAGATATACCTAGTAAATGACACCACAATACTACTAGTGTCAGATAGAACTAGTAAATGACACCACAATACTACTAGTGTCAGATATACCTAGTAAATGACACCACAATACTACTAGTGTCAGATATACCTAGTAAATGACACCATAATACTACTATTGTCAGATATACCTAGTAAATGACACCACAATACTACTAGTGTCAGGTATACCTAGTAAATGACACCACAATACTAGTGTTAGTTATTCCTAGTAAATGACTGAACTTTAGTGAAAATATTTGCTGAGAAAAGTTTTTACAAATGTTATTATATTTGTGGAGGATCGTTGTAAAAATTTGCAATATTAGAATAAAGACTTTAATTTTTATATTTGTGGACGGCCATGTTGTTATAATATTGCCAGAAAAATATAGTAAAACACACTCACTGTTTGGTTACAATTGTTTTTATGCAGCTTGGTTTTTAACTTACTCTATAAGATATTTTTAACTGGCCATTCACAGAAGGGAACTATCTGATCCCAAATAAATATCAACTTATTCATATTCAATTGTATATATTTATAGACAAAATGATAAAAAAGAAAAAAAATATAAAGAAAAGAAGAATGACAGAAAAAGAGGTGGTTGTGGGGTGGGGGAATTTATATCCTTGGCTGGGTGATAACATCTCAGCTGCACGCCTGGGATAGGTAAGATGGTGAAATCTTTGCAGTGGAGGGCAGCCAGCAATGCGCACTACATCAGCCACTCCACCTCAGAAAGCTGCTTCTTCTGGTGAGATGCTCTCCTCCCAATTTAATGGAAGAAAACAGCAGTCTAGGAACCAATGTCACTGGAATTCATGATAACAACCAGCAGAAACAGGAACTAGTCAGTTGATGCCTGGTTTTTGGTTAGATATATTAAAAGAGAAACACACTCAGATTATGTGAAATTGTTTAAGAAATACTTCTGTTAAATAATTGTTTTTATGTTTGGCACAAGGCCAGCAATGACTCCAGTACATTACTGGTACTATATTTTATCAACCCGCATAAGGATAAAAGGCAAAGTCAACCTTGGCGCGATTTGAACTCAGACCATAACTCTATACTGCAAAGTATGGTGTACAACCCTCTACCAGTACTGCCAATCCACCACCCTAAATACTTAAATACTTCTGTTAAATAATTCAAATAAATACTTGTTAAATAATATCTAATAATACATCTGGACTTTAAATCTTTGGTTATTATTTTGTTCTGATTCAGTATTGTTTGTGTTTATTGTGTTATATACAGAGCTTTTCTTGTGCATTGTTTTGTTGGTAGAGTTCAGTTTAGATAACAAAGGCAACAAGAGAGAAGTAGTTTCAGGTCACGCTTACACCCTAATCAATATCTCATCTTGAGAGTGGGCAAAGATGATATTGGTGTTTCTCTAATATTAGTTTCAGAGATTTTGCTAAGAATTCACAATTCTGATTGTTCAGCCATCCCCCGTCTTCCTGATTTGTGTAACTCTTGTATTTTGTGCTGTCTATGTTAGAATAAATATGTTGTTAATATATGTTACAAATTCTGGGAGAACTATTATACTTTTTAATCATCATTTATACAGAATTCCTTTCAGGTGCAGAAAACATACATAACATCCACGCTCTACTAGAAAACATATATAACATCCACCCTCTAATAGAAAACATATATAATAACATCCACCCTCTACTAGAAAACATATAATAACATCCACCCTCTACTAGAAAACATATAATAACATCCACCCTCTACTAGAAAACATATCATAACATCCACCCTCTACTAGAAAACATATATAACATCCACCCTCTACTAGAAAACATATATAATAACATCCACCCCTCTGCTAGAAAACATATCATAACATCCACACTCTACTAGAAAACATATAATAATATCCACCCCTCTACTAGAAAACATATATAATAACATCCACACTCTACTAGAAAACATATATAATAACATCCACACTCTACTAGAAAACATATCATAACATCCACCCTCTACTAGAAAACATATAATAACATCCACCCTCTGCTAGAAAACATATATAACATCCACCCTCTACTAGAAAACATATATAATAACATCCATCCTCTACTAGAAAACAGATAATAACATCCACCCTCTACTAGAAAACATATATAATAACATCCACCCTCTACTAGATAATCTCCTCTTCCTATCAAGTAAAACAACTTTTATGCTGCTCCCATGATAAGTAGGGTGGAGAGTTTGTACAGATGGTGAAGTGGATATGTATTATGCAGAAGATAGGGTGGAACCTGAGACAATGGGGGGTTAATAGAACTGAAGAAGAAATATTTTGATGAAATAAATGACACCACAATACTAGTGTCAGATATACCTAGTAAATGACACCCCAATATTACTAGTGTCAGATATACCTAGTACATGACACCACAATACTAGTGACAGATATACCTAGTAAATGACACCACAATACTACTAGTGTCAGATATACCTAGTAAATGACACCCCAATACTACTAGTGTCAGATATACCTAGTAAATGACACCATAATACTACTAGTGTCAGATATACCTAGTACATGACACCACAATACTACTAGTGTCAGGTAAACCTGGTAAATGACACCACAATACTACTAGTGTCAGATATACCTAGTAAATGACACCATAATACTACTAGTGTCAGATATACCTAGTAAATGACACCACAATACTAGTGTCAGATATACCTAGTAAATGACACCATAATACTACTAGTGTCAGGTATACCTAGTAAATGACACCACAATACTACTAGTGTCAGATATACCTAGTAAATGACACCACAATACTACTAGTGTCAGATATACCTAGTAAATGACACCATAATACTACTAGTGTCAGGTATAACTAGTAAATGACACCACAATACTACTAGTGTCATGTATAACTAGTAAATGACACCACAATACTACTAGTGTCAGGTATAACTAGTAAATGACACCACAATACTACTAGTGTCAGATATACCTAGTAAATGACACCACAATACTAGTGTCAGATATACCTAGTAAATGACACCACAATACTAGTGTCAGATATAACTAGTAAATGACACCACAATACTACTAGTGTCAGATAAACCTGGTAAATGACACCACAATACTACTAGTGTCAGATATACCTAGTAAATGACACCACAATACTAGTGTCAGATATAACTAGTAAATGACAGCACAATACTACTAGTGTCAGATATACCTAGTAAATGAGACCACAATACTACTAGTGTCAGATATACCTAGTAAATGACACCATAATACTACTAGTGTTAGATATACCTAGTAAATGACACCACAATACTACTAGTGTCAGATATACCTAGTAAATGACACCATAATACTACTAGTGTTAGATATACCTAGTAAATGACACCACAATACTACTAGTGTCAGATATACCTAGTAAATGACACCACAATGCTACTAGTGTTAGATATAACTAGTAAATGACACCACAATACTACTAGTGTCAGATATAACTAGTAAATGACACCACAATACTACTAGTGTTAGATATACCTAGTAAATGACACCATAATACTACTAATGTTAGATATACCTAGTAAATGACACCACAATACTACTAGTGTCAGATATACCTAGTAAATGACACCACAATACTACTAGTGTTAGATATAACTAGTAAATGACACCACAATACTAGTGTCAGATATACTTAGTAAATGACACCACAATACGACTAGTGTCAGATATACCTAGTAAATGACACCACAATACTAGTGTCAGATATACCTAGTAAATGACACCACAATACTACTAGTGTCAGATATACCTAGTAAATGACACCATAATACTACTAGTGTTAGTTATACCTAGTAAATGACACCACAATACTACTAGTGTCAGATATAACTAGTAAATGACACCACAATACTACTAGTGTCAGATATAACTAGTAAATGACACCACAATACTACTAGTGTCAGATATACCTAGTAAATGACACCACAATACTACTAGTGTCAGATATACCTAGTAAATGACACCACAATACTACTAGCGTTAGATATACCTA
Source organism: Eledone cirrhosa (assembly GCA_964016885.1). Classification (NCBI taxonomy): domain Eukaryota; kingdom Metazoa; phylum Mollusca; class Cephalopoda; order Octopoda; family Eledonidae; genus Eledone; species Eledone cirrhosa. Next base: position 104,333,174 of record OZ024744.1, read on the forward strand.
GTAAATGACACCACAATACTACTAGTGTCAGATATACCTAGTAAATGACACCATAATACGACTAGTGTTAAATATACCTAGTAAATGACACCACAATACTACTAGTGTCAGATATACCTAGTAAATGACACCATAATACTCCTAGTGTTAGATATACCTAGTAAATGACACCACAATACTACTAGTGTCAGATATACCTAGTAAATGACACCACAATACTACTACTGTTAGATATACCTAGTAAATGACACCACAATACTACTAGTGTCAGATATACCTAGTAAATGACACCACAATACTACTAGTGTTAGATATAACTAGTAAATGACCCACAATAATAGTGTTAGATATACCTAGTAAATGACACCACAATACTAGTGTCAGATATACCTAGTAAATGACACCACAATACTACTAGTGCGAGATATATCTAGTAAATGACACCACAATACTACTAGTGTCAGATATACCTAGTAAATGACACCATAATACTACTAGTGTCAGGTATAACTAGTAAATGACACCACAATACTACTAGTGTCAGGTATAACTAGTAAATGACACCACAATACTACTAGTGTCAGGTATAACTAGTAAATGACACCACAATACTACTAGTGTCAGATATACCTAGTAAATGACACCACAATACTAGTGTCAGATATACCTAGTAAATGACACCACAATACTAGTGTCTGATATAACTAGTAAATGACACCACAATACTACTAGTGTCAGATATACCTAGTAAATGACACCACAATACTACTAGTGTCAGATATACCTAGTAAATGACACCACAATACTAGTGTCAGATATACCTAGTAAATGACACCACAATACTAGTGTCAGATATAACTAGTAAATGACACCACAATACTACTAGTGTCAGATAAACCTGGTAAATGACACTACAATACTACTAGTGTCAGATATACCTAGTAAATGACACCACAATACTACTAGTGTCAGATATACCTAGTAAATGACACCACAATACTAGTGTCAGATATACCTAGTAAATGACACCACAATACTAGTGTCTGATATAACTAGTAAATGACACCACAATACTACTAGTGTCAGATATACCTAGTAAATGACACCACAATACTACTAGTGTCAGATATACCTAGTAAATGACACCACAATACTACTCGTGTTAGCTATACCTAGTAAATGAGACCACAATACTACTAGTGTCAGATATACCTAGTAAATGACACCATAATACTACTAGTGTTAGATATACCTAGTAAATGACACCACAATACTACTAGTGTCAGATATACCTAGTAAATGACACCACAATACTACTAGTGTTAGATATAACTAGTAAATGACACCACAATACTACTAGTGTCAGATATAACTAGTAAATGACACCACAATACTACTAGTGTTAGATATACCTAGTAAATGACACCATAATACTACTAATGTTAGATATACCTAGTAAATGACACCACAATACTACTAGTGTCAGATATACCTAGTAAATGACACCACAATACTACTAGTGTTAGATATAACTAGTAAATGACACCACAATACTAGTGTCAGATATACTTAGTAAATGACACCTCAATACTACTAGTGTCAGATATACCTAGTAAATGACACCACAATACTAGTGTCAGATATACCTAGTAAATGACACCATAATACTACTAGTGTTAGTTATACCTAGTAAATGACACCACAATACTACTAGTGTCAGATATAACTAGTAAATGACACCACAATACTACTAGTGTCAGATATAACTAGTAAATGACACCACAATACTACTAGTGTCAGATATACCTAGTAAATGACACCACAATACTACTAGTGTCAGATATACCTAGTAAATGACACCACAATACTACTAGCGTTAGATATACCTAGTAAATGACACCACAATACTACTAGTGTCAGATATACCTAGTAAATGACACCATAATACTACTAGTGTTAGATATACCTAGTAAATGACACCACAATACTACTAGTGTCAGATATACCTAGTAAATGACACCACAATACTACTAGTGTTAGATATACCTAGTAAATGACACCACAATACTACTAGTGTCAGATATACCTAGTAAATGACACCACAATACTACTAGTGTTAGATATAACTAGTAAATGACCCACAATACTAGTGTTAGATATACCTAGTAAATGACACCACAATACTAGTGTCAGATATACCTAGTAAATGACACCACAATACTACTAGTGTCAGATATATCTAGTAAATGACACCACAATACTACTAGTGTCAGATATACCTAGTAAATGACACCACAATACTACTAGTGTCAGATATACCTAGTAAATGACACCACAATACTACTAGTGTTAGATATACCTAGTAAATGACACCACAATACTACTAGTGTCAGATATACCTAGTAAATGACACCACAATACTACTAGTGTTAGATATAACTAGTACATGACCCACAATACTAGTGTTAGATATACCTAGTAAATGACACCACAATACTAGTGTCAGATATACCTAGTAAATGACACCACAATACTACTAGTGTCAGATATATCTAGTAAATGACACCACAATACTACTAGTGTCAGATATACCTAGTAAATGACACCATAATACTACTAGTGTCAGGTATAACTAGTAAATGACACCACAATACTACTAGTGTCAGGTATAACTAGTAAATGACACCACAATACTACTAGTGTCAGGTATAACTAGTAAATGACACCACAATACTACTAGTGTCAGATATACATAGTAAATGACACCACAATACTAGTGTCAGATATACCTAGTAAATGACACCACAATACTAGTGTCAGATATAACTAGTAAATGACACCACAATACTACTAGTGTCAGATAAACCTGGTAAATGACACCACAATACTACTAGTGTCAGATATACCTAGTAAATGACACTACAATACTACTAGTGTCAGATATACCTAGTAAATGACACCACAATACTAGTGTCAGATATACCTAGTAAATGACACCACAACACTATTGTCTGATATAACTAGTAAATGACACCACAATACTACTAGTGTCAGATATACCTAGTAAATGACACCACAATACTACTAGTGTCAGATATACCTAGTAAATGACACCACAATACTACTAGTGTTAGCTATACCTAGTAAATGAGACCACAATACTACTAGTGTCAGATATACCTAGTAAATGACACCATAATACTACTAGTTTTAGATATACCTAGTAAATGACACCACAATACTACTAGTGTCAGATATACCTAGTAAATGACACCACAATACTACTAGTGTTAGATATAACTAGTAAATGACACCACAATACTACTAGTGTCAGATATAACTAGTAAATGACACCACAATACTACTAGTGTTAGATATACCTAGTAAATGACACCATAATACTACTAATGTTAGATATACCTAGTAAATGACACCACAATACTACTAGTGTCAGATATACCTAGTAAATGACACCACAATACTACTAGTGTTAGATATAACTAGTAAATGACACCACAATACTAGTGTCAGATATACTTAGTAAATGACACCACAATACTACTAGTGTCAGATATACCTAGTAAATGACACCACAATACTAGTGTCAGATATACCTAGTAAATGACACCATAATACTACTAGTGTTAGTTATACCTAGTAAATGACACCACAATACTACTAGTGTCAGATATAACTAGTAAATGACACCACAATACTACTAGTGTCAGATATAACTAGTAAATGACACCACAATACTACTAGTGTCAGATATACCTAGTAAATGACACCACAATACTACTAGTGTCAGATATACCTAGTAAATGACACCACAATACTACTAGCGTTAGATATACCTAGTAAATGACACCACAATACTACTAGTGTCAGATATACCTAGTAAATGACACCATAATACAACTAGTGTTAGATATACCTAGTAAATGACACCACAATACTACTAGTGTCAGATATACCTAGTAAATGACACCATAATACTACTAGTGTTAGATATACCTAGTAAATGACACCACAATACTACTAGTGTCAGATATACCTAGTAAATGACACCACAATACTACTAGTGTTAGATATACCTAGTAAATGACACCACAATACTACTAGTGTCAGATATACCTAGTAAATGACACCATAATACTACTAGTGTTAGATATACCTAGTAAATGACACCACAATACTACTAGTGTCAGATATACCTAGTAAATGACACCACAATACTACTAGTGTTAGATATACCTAGTAAATGACACCACAATACTACTAGTGTCAGATATACCTAGTAAATGACACCACAATACTACTAGTGTTAGATATAACTAGTAAATGACCCACAATACTAGTGTTAGATATACCTAGTAAATGACACCACAATACTAGTGTCAGATATATCTAGTAAATGACACCACAATACTACTAGTGTCAGATATATCTAGTAAATGACACCACAATACTACTAGTGTCAGATATATCTAGTAAATGACACCACAATACTACTAGTGTCAGATATACCTAGTAAATGACACCATAATACTACTAGTGTCAGGTATAACTAGTAAATGACACCACAATACTACTAGTGTCAGGTATAACTAGTAAATGACACCACAATACTACTAGTGTCAGGTATAACTAGTAAATGACACCACAATACTACTAGTGTCAGATATACATAGTAAATGACACCACAATACTAGTGTCAGATATACCTAGTAAATGACACCACAATACTAGTGTCAGATATAACTAGTAAATGACACCACAATACTACTAGTGTCAGATAAACCTGGTAAATGACACCACAATACTACTAGTGTCAGATATACCTAGTAAATGACACTACAATACTACTAGTGTCAGATATACCTAGTAAATGACACCACAATACTACTAGTGTCAGATATACCTAGTAAATGACACCACAATACTAGTGTCAGATATACCTAGTAAATGACACCACAACACTAGTGTCTGATATAACTAGTAAATGACACCACAATACTACTAGTGTCAGATATACCTAGTAAATGACACCACAATACTACTAGTGTCAGATATACCTAGTAAATGACACCACAATACTACTAGTGTTAGCTATACCTAGTAAATGAGACCACAATACTACTAGTGTCAGATATACCTAGTAAATGACACCATAATACTACTAGTTTTAGATATACCTAGTAAATGACACCACAATACTACTAGTGTCAGATATACCTAGTAAATGACACCACAATACTACTAGTGTTAGATATAACTAGTAAATGACACCACAATACTACTAGTGTCAGATATAACTAGTAAATGACACCACAATACTACTAGTGTTAGATATACCTAGTAAATGACACCATAATACTACTAATGTTAGATATACCTAGTAAATGACACCACAATACTACTAGTGTCAGATATACCTAGTAAATGACACCACAATACTACTAGTGTTAGATATAACTAGTAAATGACACCACAATACTAGTGTCAGATATACTTAGTAAATGACACCACAATACTACTAGTGTCAGATATACCTAGTAAATGACACCACAATACTAGTGTCAGATATACCTAGTAAATGACACCATAATACTACTAGTGTTAGTTATACCTAGTAAATGACACCACAATACTACTAGTGTCAGATATAACTAGTAAATGACACCACAATACTACTAGTGTCAGATATAACTAGTAAATGACACCACAATACTACTAGTGTCAGATATACCTAGTAAATGACACCACAATACTACTAGTGTCAGATATACCTAGTAAATGACACCACAATACTACTAGCGTTAGATATACCTAGTAAATGACACCACAATACTACTAGTGTCAGATATACCTAGTAAATGACACCATAATACAACTAGTGTTAGATATACCTAGTAAATGACACCACAATACTACTAGTGTCAGATATACCTAGTAAATGACACCATAATACTACTAGTGTTAGATATACCTAGTAAATGACACCACAATACTACTAGTGTCAGATATACCTAGTAAATGACACCACAATACTACTAGTGTTAGATATACCTAGTAAATGACACCACAATACTACTAGTGTCAGATATACCTAGTAAATGACACCATAATACTACTAGTGTTAGATATACCTAGTAAATGACACCACAATACTACTAGTGTCAGATATACCTAGTAAATGACACCACAATACTACTAGTGTTAGATATACCTAGTAAATGACACCACAATACTACTAGTGTCAGATATACCTAGTAAATGACACCACAATACTACTAGTGTTAGATATAACTAGTAAATGACCCACAATACTAGTGTTAGATATACCTAGTAAATGACACCACAATACTAGTGTCAGATATACCTAGTAAATGACACCACAATACTACTAGTGTCAGATATATCTAGTAAATGACACCACAATACTACTAGTGTCAGATATACCTAGTAAATGACACCACAATACTACTAGTGTCAGATATACCTAGTAAATGAGACCATAATACTACTAGTGTCAGATATATTTAGTAAATGTCACCCCAATACTACTAGTGTCAGATATACCTAGTAAATGACACCACATTACTAGTGTCAGATATACCTAGTAAATGACACCACAATACTAGTGTCAGATATACCTAGTAAATGACACCACAATACTACTAGTGTCAGATATACCTAGTAAATGACACCACAATACTACTAGTGTCAGATATATTTAGTAAATGTCACCACAATACTACTAGTGTCAGATATACCTAGTAAATGACACCACAATACTAGTGTCAGATATACCTAGTAAATGTCACTACAATACTACTAGTGTCAGATATACCTAGTAAATGACACCACAATACTAGTGTCAGATATACCTAGTAAATGACACCACAATACTAGTGTCAGATATACCTAGTAAATGACACCACAATACTACTAGTGTCAGATATACCTAGTAAATGTCACAACAATACTACTAGTGTCAGATATACCTAGTAAATGACACCACAATACTAGTGTCAGATATACCTAGTAAATGTCACCACAATACTACTACTGTCAGATATACCTAGTAAATGACACCACAATACTAGTGTCAGATATACCTAGTAAATGACACCATAATACTACTAGTGTCAGATATACCTAGTAAATGACACCATAATACTAGTGTCAGATATACCTAGTAAATGACACCACAATACTACTAGTGTCAGATATACCTAGTAAATGACACCATAATACTAGTGTTAGTTATTCCTAGTAAATGACTGAACTTTAGTGAAAATATTTGCTGAGAAAAGTTTTTACAAATGTTATTATATTTGTGGAGGATCGTTGTAAAAATTTGCAATATTAGAATAAAGACTTTAATTTTTATATTTGTGGACGGCCATGTTGTTATAATATTGCCAGAAAAATATAGTAAAACACACTCACTGTTTGGTTACAATTGTTTTTATGCAGCTTGGATTTTAACTTACTCTATAAGATATTTTTAACTGGCCATTCACAGAAGGGAACTATCTGATCCCAAATAAATATCAACTTATTCATATTCAATTGTATATATTTATAGACAGAATGATAAAAATGAAAAAAAATATAAAGAAAAGAAGAATGACAGAAAAAGAGGTGGTTGTGGGGTGGGGGAATTTATATCCTTGGCTGGGTGATAATATCTCAGCTGCACGCCTGGGATAGGTAAGATGGTGAAATCTTTGCAGTGGAGGGCAGCCAGCAATGCGCACTACATCAGCCACTCCACCTCAGAAAGCTGCTTCTTCTGGTGAGATGCTCTCCTCCCAATTTAATGGAAGAAAACAGCAGTCTAGGAACCAATGTCACTGGAATTCATGATAACAACCAGCAGAAACAGGAACTAGTCAGTTGATGCCTGGTTTTTGGTTAGATATATTAAAAGAGAAACACACTCAGATTATGTGAAATTGTTTAATAAATACTTTTGTTAAATAATTGTTTTTATGTTTGGCACAAGGCCAGCAATTACCCCAGTACATTACTGGTACTATATTTTATCAACCCGCATAAGGATAAAAGGCAAAGTCAACCTTGGCGCGATTTGAACTCAGACCATAACTCTATACTGCAAAGTATGGTGTACAACCCTCTACCAGTACTGCCAATCCACCACCCTAAATACTTAAATACTTCTGTTAAATAATTCAAATAAATACTTGTTAAATAATATCTAATAATACATCTGGACTTTAAATCTTTGGTTATTATTTTGTTCTGATTCAGTATTGTTTGTGTTTATTGTGTTATATACAGAGCTTTTCTTGTGCATTGTTTTGTTGGTAGAGTTCAGTTTAGATAACAAAGGCAACAAGAGAGAAGTAGTTTCAGGTCACGCTTACACCCTAATCAATATCTCATCTTGAGAGTGGGCAAAGATGATATTGGTGTTTCTCTAATATTAGTTTCAGAGATTTTGCTAAGAATTCACAATTCTGATTGTTCAGCCATTCCCCGTCTTCCTGATTTGTGTAACTCTTGTATTTTGTGCTGTCTATGTTAGAATAAATATGTTGTTAATATATGTTACAAATTCTGGGAGAACTATTATACTTTTTAATCATCAGTTATACAGAATTCCTTTCAGGTGCAGAAAATATATATAACATCCACCCTCTAATAGAAAACATATATAATAACATCCACCCTCTACTAGAAAACATATAATAACATCCACCCTCTACTAGAAAACATATAATAACATCCACCCTCTACTAGAAAACATATCATAACATCCACCCTCTACTAGAAAATATATATAACATCCACCCTCTACTAGAAAACATATATAATAACATCCACCCCTCTGCTAGAAAACATATCATAACATCCACACTCTACTAGAAAACATATAATAATATCCACCCCTCTACTAGAAAACATATATAATAACATCCACACTCTACTAGAAAACATATATAATAACATCCACACTCTACTAGAAAACATATCATAACATCCACCCTCTACTAGAAAACATATAATAACATCCACCCTCTGCTAGAAAACATATATAACATCCACCCTCTACTAGAAAACATATATAATAACATCCACCCTCTACTAGAAAAAATATAATAACATCCACCCTCTACTAGAAAACATATATAATAACATCCACCCTCTACTAGAAAACATATAATAACATCCACCCTCTACTAGAAAACATATATAATAACATCCACCCTCTACTAGAAAACATATAATAACATCCACCCTCTACTAGAAAACATATATAATAACATCCACCCTCTACTAGATAATCTCCTCTTCCTATCAAGTAAAACAACTTTTATGCTGCTCCCATGATAAGTAGGGTGGAGAGTTTGTACAGATGGTGAAGTGGATATGTATTATGCAGAAGATAGGGTGGAACCTGAGACAATGGGGGGTTAATAGAACTGAAGAAGAAATATTTTGATGAAATAAATGACACCACAATACTAGTGTCAGATATACCTAGTAAATGACACCCCAATACTACTAGTGACAGATATACCTAGTAAATGACACCACAATACTACTAGTGTCAGATATACCTAGTAAATGACACCACAATACTACTAGTGTCAGATATACCTAGTAAATGACACCACAATACTACTAGTGACAGATATACCTAGTACATCACACCACAATACTACTAGTGTCAGATAAACCTGGTAACTGACACCACAATACTACTAGTGTCAGATATACCTGGTAAATGACACCACAATACTACTAGTGTCAGATATACCTAGTAAATGACACCATAATACTACTAGTGTCAGATATACCTAGTAAATGACACCACAATACTAGTGTCATATATACCTAGTAAATGACACCATAATACTACTAGTGTCAGGTATACCTAGTAAATGACACCACAATACTACTAGTGTCAGATATACCTAGTAAATGACACCACAATACTACTAGTGTTAGATATACCTAGTAAATAACACCATAATACTACTAGTGTCAGATATACCTAGTAAATGACACCACAATACTACTAGTGTCAGATATACCTAGTAAATGACACCACAATACTACTAGTGTCAGATATACCTAGTAAATGACACCATAATACTACTAGTGTCAGGTATAACTAGTAAATGACACCACAATACTACTAGTGTCAGGTATAACTAGTAAATGACACCACAATACTACTAGTGTCGGGTATAACTAGTAAATGACACCACAATACTACTAGTGTCAGATAAACCTGGTAAATGACACCACAATACTACTACTGTCAGATATACCTAGTAAATGACACTACAATACTACTAGTGTCAGATATACCTAGTAAATGACACCACAATACTACTAGTGTCAGATATACCTAGTAAATGACACCACAATACTAGTGTCAGATATACCTAGTAAATGACACCACAATACTAGTGTCTGATATAACTAGTAAATGACACCACAATACTACTAGTGTCAGATATACCTGGTAAATGACACCACAATACTACTCGTGTCAGATATACCTAGTAAATGACACCACAATACTACTAGTGTCAGATATACCTAGTAAATGACACCACAATACTAGTGTCAGATATACCTAGTAAATGACACCACAATACTAGTGTCAGATAAACCTGGTAAATGACACCACAATACTAGTGTCAGATATACCTAGTAAATGACACCACAATACTAGTGTCAGATAAACCTGGTAAATGACACCACAATACTAGTGTCAGATATACCTAGTAAATGACACCACAATACTACTAGTGTTAGATATAACTAGTAAATGACACCACAATACTACTAGTGTCAGGTATAACTAGTAAATGACACCACAATACTACTAGTGTCAGATATACCTAGTAAATGACACCACAATACTACTCGTGTCAGATATACCTAGTAAATGACGCCACAATACTACTAGTGTCAGATATACCTGGTAAATGACACCACAATACTAGTGTCAGATAAACCTGGTAAATGACACCACAATACTAGTGTCAGATATACTTAGTAAATGACACCACAATACTACTAGTGTCAGATATACCTAGTAAATGACAGCACAATACTACTAGTGTTAGATATACCTAGTAAATGACACCACAATACTACTAGTGTCAGATATACCTAGTAAATGACACCATAATACTACTAGTGTTAGATATACCTAGTAAATGACACCACAATACTACTAGTGTCAGATATACCTAGTAAATGACACCACAATGCTACTAATGTTAGATATACCTAGTAAATGACACCACAATACTACTAGTGTCAGATATACCTAGTAAATGACACCATAATACTACTAGTGTTAGATATACCTAGTAAATGACACCACAATACTACTAGTGTCAGATATACCTAGTAAATGACACCACAATACTACTAGTGTTAGATATAACTAGTAAATGACACCACAATACTACTAGTGTCAGATATAACTAGTAAATGACACCACAATACTACTAGTGTTAGATATACCTAGTACATCACACCACAATACTACTAGTGTCAGATATACCTAGTAAATGACACCACAATACTACTAGTGTCAGATATACCTAGTAAATGACACCACAATACTACTAGTGTCAGATATACCTAGTAAATGACACCATAATACTAGTGTTAGTTATTCCTAGTAAATGACTGAACTTTAGTGAAAATATTTGGCGTACAACCCTCTACCAGTACTGCCACCCTAAATACTTAAATACTTCTGTTAAATAATTCAAATAAATACTTGTTAAATAATATCTAATAATACATCTGGACTTTAAATCTTTGGTTATTATTTTGTTCTGATTCAGTATTGTTTGTGTTTATTGTGTTATATACAGAGCTTTTCTTGTGCATTGTTTTGTTGGTAGAGTTCAGTTTAGATTACCAAGGCAACAAAAGAGAAGTAGTTTCAGGTCACGCTTACACCCTAATCAATATCTCATCTTGAGAGTGGGCAAAGATGATATTGGTGTTTCTCTAATATTAGTTTCAGAGATTTTGCTAAGAATTCACAATTCTGATTGTTCATCCATCCCCCGTCTTCCTGATTTGTGTAACTCTTGTATTTTGTGCTGTCTATGTTAGAATAAATATGTTGTTAATATATGTTACAAATTCTGGGAGAACTATTATACTTTTTAATCATCAGTTATACAGAATTCCTTTCAGGTGCAGAAAATATATATAACATCCACCCTCTAATAGAAAACATATATAATAACATCCACCCTCTACTAGAAAACATATAATAACATCCACCCTCTACTAGAAAACATATAATAACATCCACCCTCTACTAGAAAACATATCATAACATCCACCCTCTACTAGAAAACATATATAACATCCACCCTCTACTAGAAAACATATATAATAACATCCACCCCTCTGCTAGAAAACATATCATAACATCCACACTCTACTAGAAAACATATAATAATATCCACCCCTCTACTAGAAAACATATATAATAACATCCACACTCTACTAGAAAACATATATAATAACATCCACACTCTACTAGAAAACATATCATAACATCCACCCTCTACTAGAAAACATATAATAACATCCACCCTCTGCTAGAAAACATATATAACATCCACCCTCTACTAGAAAACATATATAATAACATCCACCCTCTACTAGAAAAAATATAATAACATCCACCCTCTACTAGAAAACATATATAATAACATCCACCCTCTACTAGAAAACATATAATAACATCCACCCTCTACTAGAAAACATATATAATAACATCCACCCTCTACTAGAAAACATATAATAACATCCACCCTCTACTAGAAAACATATATAATAACATCCACCCTCTACTAGATAATCTCCTCTTCCTATCAAGTAAAACAACTTTTATGCTGCTCCCATGAAAAGTAGGGTGGAGAGTTTGTACAGATGGTGAAGTGGATATGTATTATGCAGAAGATAGGGTGGAACCTGAGACAATGGGGGGTTAATAGAACTGAAGAAGAAATATTTTGATGAAATAAATGACACCACAATACTAGTGTCAGATATACCTAGTAAATGACACCCCAATACTACTAGTGTCAGATATACCTAGTACATGATACCACAATACTAGTGACAGTTATACCTAGTAAATGACACCACAATACTACTAGTGTCAGATATACCTAGTAAATGACACCCCAATACTACTAGTGACAGATATACCTAGGAAATGACACCACAATACTACTAGTGTCAGATATACCTCGTAAATGACACCACAATACTACTAGTGACAGATATACCTAGTACATCACACCACAATACTACTAGTGTCAGATAAACCTGGTAACTGACACCACAATACTACTAGTGTCAGATATACCTAGTAAATGACACCATAATACTACTAGTGTCAGATATACCTAGTAAATGACACCACAATACTAGTGTCATATATACCTAGTAAATGACACCATAATACTACTAGTGTCAGGTATACCTAGTAAATGACACCACAATACTAGTGTCATATATACCTAGTAAATGACACCATAATACTACTAGTGTCAGGTATACCTAGTAAATGACACCACAATACTAGTGTCATATATACCTAGTAAATGACACCATAATACTACTAGTGTCAGGTATACCTAGTAAATGACACCACAATACTACTAGTGTCAGATATACCTAGTAAATGACACCACAATACTACTAGTGTCAGATATACCTAGTAAATGACACCACAATACTACTAGTGTCAGATATACCTAGTAAATGACACCACAATACTAGTGTCTGATATAACTAGTAAATGACACCACAATACTACTAGTGTCAGGTATACCTAGTAAATGACACCACAATACTACTAGTGTCAGATATACCTAGTAAATGACACCACAATACTACTAGTGTCAGATATACCTAGTAAATGACACCACAATACTAGTGTCAGATATACCTAGTAAATGACACCACAATACTACTAGTGTCAGATATACCTAGTAAATGACACCACAATACTACTAGTGTCAGATATACCTAGTAAATGACACCACAATACTAGTGTCTGATATAACTAGTAAATGACACCACAATACTACTAGTGTCAGGTATACCTAGTAAATGACACCACAATACTACTAGTGTCAGATATACCTAGTAAATGACACCACAATACTACTAGTGTCAGATATACCTAGTAAATGACACCACAATACTAGTGTCAGATATACCTAGTAAATGACACCACAATACTACTAGTGTCAGATATACCTGGTAAATGGCACCACAATACTAGTGTCAGATAAACCTGGTAAATGACACCACAATACTAGTGTCAGATATACCTAGTAAATGACACCACAATACTAGTGTCAGATAAACCTGGTAAATGACACCACAATACTAGTGTCAGATATACCTAGTAAATGACACCATAATACTAGTGTTAGTTATTCCTAGTAAATGACTGTACTTTAGTGAAAATATTTGGCGTACAACCCTCTACCAGTACTGCCACCCTAAATACTTAAATACTTCTGTTAAATAATTCAAATAAATACTTGTTAAATAATATCTAATAATACATCTGGACTTTAAATCTTTGGTTATTATTTTGTTCTGATTCAGTATTGTTTGTGTTTATTGTGTTATATACAGAGCTTTTCTTGTGCATTGTTTTGTTGGTAGAGTTCAGTTTAGATTACCAAGGCAACAAGAGAGAAGTAGTTTCAGGTCACGCTTACACCCTAATCAATATCTCATCTTGAGAGTGGGCAAAGATGATATTGGTGTTTCTCTAATATTAGTTTCAGAGATTTTGCTAAGAATTCACAATTCTGATTGTTCAGCCATCCCCCGTCTTCCTGATTTGTGTAACTCTTGTATTTTGTGCTGTCTATGTTAGAATAAATATGTTGTTAATATATGTTACAAATTCTGGGAGAACTATTATACTTTTTAATCATCAGTTATACAGAATTCCTTTCAGGTGCAGAAAATATATATAACATCCACCCTCTAATAGAAAACATATATAATAACATCCACCCTCTACTAGAAAACATATAATAACATCCACCCTCTACTAGAAAACATATAATAACATCCACCCTCTACTAGAAAACATATCATAACATCCACCCTCTACTAGAAAACATATATAACATCCACCCTCTACTAGAAAACATATATAATAACATCCACCCCTCTGCTAGAAAACATATCATAACATCCACACTCTACTAGAAAACATATAATAATATCCACCCCTCTACTAGAAAACATATATAATAACATCCACACTCTACTAGAAAACATATATAATAACATCCACACTCTACTAGAAAACATATCATAACATCCACCCTCTACTAGAAAACATATAATAACATCCACCCTCTGCTAGAAAACATATATAACATCCACCCTCTACTAGAAAACATATATAATAACATCCACCCTCTACTAGAAAAAATATAATAACATCCACCCTCTACTAGAAAACATATAATAACATCCACCCTCTACTAGAAAACATATATAATAACATCCACCCTCTACTAGATAATCTCCTCTTCCTATCAAGTAAAACAACTTTTATGCTGCTCCCATGAAAAGTAGGGTGGAGAGTTTGTACAGATGGTGAAGTGGATATGTATTATGCAGAAGATAGGGTGGAACCTGAGACAATGGGGGGTTAATAGAACTGAAGAAGAAATATTTTGATGAAATAAATGACACCACAATACTAGTGTCAGATATACCTAGTAAATGACACCCCAATACTACTAGTGTCAGATATACCTAGTACATGATACCACAATACTAGTGACAGTTATACCTAGTAAATGACACCACAATACTACTAGTGTCAGATATACCTAGTAAATGACACCCCAATACTACTAGTGACAGATATACCTAGGAAATGACACCACAATACTACTAGTGTCAGATATACCTAGTAAATGACACCACAATACTAGTGTCATATATACCTAGTAAATGACACCATAATACTACTAGTGTCAGGTATACCTAGTAAATGACACCACAATACTAGTGTCATATATACCTAGTAAATGACACCATAATACTACTAGTGTCAGGTATACCTAGTAAATGACACCACAATACTAGTGTCATATATACCTAGTAAATGACACCATAATACTACTAGTGTCAGGTATACCTAGTAAATGACACCACAATACTAGTGTCATATATACCTAGTAAATGACACCATAATACTACTAGTGTCAGGTATACCTAGTAAATGACACCACAATACTACTAGTGTCAGATATACCTAGTAAATGACACCACAATACTACTAGTGTCAGATATACCTAGTAAATGACACCACAATACTACTAGTGTCAGATATACCTAGTAAATGACACCACAATACTAGTGTCTGATATAACTAGTAAATGACACCACAATACTACTAGTGTCAGGTATACCTAGTAAATGACACCACAATACTACTAGTGTCAGATATACCTAGTAAATGACACCACAATACTACTAGTGTCAGATATACCTAGTAAATGACACCACAATACTAGTGTCAGATATACCTAGTAAATGACACCACAATACTACTAGTGTCAGATATACCTAGTAAATGACACCACAATACTACTAGTGTCAGATATACCTAGTAAATGACACCACAATACTAGTGTCTGATATAACTAGTAAATGACACCACAATACTACTAGTGTCAGGTATACCTAGTAAATGACACCACAATACTACTAGTGTCAGATATACCTAGTAAATGACACCACAATACTACTAGTGTCAGATATACCTAGTAAATGACACCACAATACTAGTGTCAGATATACCTAGTAAATGACACCACAATACTACTAGTGTCAGATATACCTGGTAAATGGCACCACAATACTAGTGTCAGATAAACCTGGTAAATGACACCACAATACTAGTGTCAGATATACCTAGTAAATGACACCACAATACTAGTGTCAGATAAACCTGGTAAATGACACCACAATACTAGTGTCAGATATACCTAGTAAATGACACCATAATACTAGTGTTAGTTATTCCTAGTAAATGACTGTACTTTAGTGAAAATATTTGGCGTACAACCCTCTACCAGTACTGCCACCCTAAATACTTAAATACTTCTGTTAAATAATTCAAATAAATACTTGTTAAATAATATCTAATAATACATCTGGACTTTAAATCTTTGGTTATTATTTTGTTCTGATTCAGTATTGTTTGTGTTTATTGTGTTATATACAGAGCTTTTCTTGTGCATTGTTTTGTTGGTAGAGTTCAGTTTAGATTACCAAGGCAACAAGAGAGAAGTAGTTTCAGGTCACGCTTACACCCTAATCAATATCTCATCTTGAGAGTGGGCAAAGATGATATTGGTGTTTCTCTAATATTAGTTTCAGAGATTTTGCTAAGAATTCACAATTCTGATTGTTCAGCCATCCCCCGTCTTCCTGATTTGTGTAACTCTTGTATTTTGTGCTGTCTATGTTAGAATAAATATGTTGTTAATATATGTTACAAATTCTGGGAGAACTATTATACTTTTTAATCATCAGTTATACAGAATTCCTTTCAGGTGCAGAAAATATATATAACATCCACCCTCTAATAGAAAACATATATAATAACATCCACCCTCTACTAGAAAACATATAATAACATCCACCCTCTACTAGAAAACATATAATAACATCCACCCTCTACTAGAAAACATATCATAACATCCACCCTCTACTAGAAAACATATATAACATCCACCCTCTACTAGAAAACATATATAATAACATCCACCCCTCTGCTAGAAAACATATCATAACATCCACACTCTACTAGAAAACATATAATAATATCCACCCCTCTACTAGAAAACATATATAATAACATCCACACTCTACTAGAAAACATATATAATAACATCCACACTCTACTAGAAAACATATCATAACATCCACCCTCTACTAGAAAACATATAATAACATCCACCCTCTGCTAGAAAACATATATAACATCCACCCTCTACTAGAAAACATATATAATAACATCCACCCTCTACTAGAAAAAATATAATAACATCCACCCTCTACTAGAAAACATATAATAACATCCACCCTCTACTAGAAAACATATATAATAACATCCACCCTCTACTAGATAATCTCCTCTTCCTATCAAGTAAAACAACTTTTATGCTGCTCCCATGAAAAGTAGGGTGGAGAGTTTGTACAGATGGTGAAGTGGATATGTATTATGCAGAAGATAGGGTGGAACCTGAGACAATGGGGGGTTAATAGAACTGAAGAAGAAATATTTTGATGAAATAAATGACACCACAATACTAGTGTCAGATATACCTAGTAAATGACACCCCAATACTACTAGTGTCAGATATACCTAGTACATGATACCACAATACTAGTGACAGTTATACCTAGTAAATGACACCACAATACTACTAGTGTCAGATATACCTAGTAAATGACACCCCAATACTACTAGTGACAGATATACCTAGGAAATGACACCACAATACTACTAGTGTCAGATATACCTAGTAAATGACACCACAATACTAGTGTCATATATACCTAGTAAATGACACCATAATACTACTAGTGTCAGGTATACCTAGTAAATGACACCACAATACTAGTGTCATATATACCTAGTAAATGACACCATAATACTACTAGTGTCAGGTATACCTAGTAAATGACACCACAATACTAGTGTCATATATACCTAGTAAATGACACCATAATACTACTGGTGTCAGGTATACCTAGTAAATGACACCACAATACTACTAGTGTCAGATATACCTAGTAAATGACACCACAATACTACTAGTGTCAGATATACCTAGTAAATGACACCACAATACTACTAGTGTCAGATATACCTAGTAAATGACACCACAATACTAGTGTCTGATATAACTAGTAAATGACACCACAATACTACTAGTGTCAGGTATACCTAGTAAATGACACCACAATACTACTAGTGTCAGATATACCTAGTAAATGACACCACAATACTACTAGTGTCAGATATACCTAGTAAATGACACCACAATACTAGTGTCAGATATACCTAGTAAATGACACCACAATACTACTAGTGTCAGATATACCTGGTAAATGGCACCACAATACTAGTGTCAGATAAACCTGGTAAATGACACCACAATACTAGTGTCAGATATACCTAGTAAATGACACCACAATACTAGTGTCAGATAAACCTGGTAAATGACACCACAATACTAGTGTCAGATATACCTAGTAAATGACACCACAATACTAGTGTCTGATATAACTAGTAAATGACACCACAATACTACTAGTGTCAGGTATAACTAGTAAATGACACCACAATACTACTAGTGTCAGATATACCTAGTAAATGACACCACAATACTACTCGTGTCAGATATACCTAGTAAATGACACCACAATACTACTAGTGTCAGATATACCTGGTAAATGACACCACAATACTAGTGTCAGATAAACCTTGTAAATGACACCACAATACTAGTGTCAGATATACCTAGTAAATGACACCACAATACTAGTGTCAGATAAACCTGGTAAATGACACCACAATACTAGTGTCAGATATACCTAGTAAATGACACCACAATACTACTAGTGTCAGATATACCTAGTAAATGACACCACAATACTAGTGTCAGATATACCTAGTAAATGACACCACAATACTAGTGTCAGATATACCTAGTAAATGACACCACAATACTACTAGTGTCAGATATACCTAGGAAGTGACACCACAATACTAGTGTCAGATATACCTAGTAAATGACACCACAATACTACTAGTGTCAGATATACCTAGTAAATGACACCACAATACTAGTTTCAGATATACCTAGTAAATGACACCACAATACTACTAGTGTTAGATATAACTAGTAAATGACACCACAATACTACTAGTGTCAGATATAACTAGTAAATGACACCACAATACTACTAGTGTTAGATATACCTAGTAAATGACACCATAATACTACTAGTGTTAGATATACCTAGTAAATGACACCACAATACTACTAGTGTCAGATATACCTAGTAAATGACACCACAATACTCGTGTCAGATATACTTAGTAAATGACACCACAATACTACTAGTGTCAGATATACCTAGTAAATGACAGCACAATACTACTAGTGTTAGATATACCTAGTAAATGACACCACAATACTACTAGTGTCAGATATACCTAGTAAATGACACCATAATACTACTAGTGTTAGATATACCTAGTAAATGACACCACAATACTACTAGTGTCAGATATACCTAGTAAATGACACCACAATACTACTAGTGTTAGATATACCTAGTAAATGACACCACAATACTACTAGTGTCAGATATACCTAGTAAATGACACCACAATACTACTAGTGTCAGATATACCTAGTAAATGACACCATAATACTACTAGTGTCAGATATATTTAGTAAATGTCACCACAATACTACTAGTGTCAGATATACCTAGTAAATGACACCACAATACTAGTGTCAGATATACCTAGTAAATGTCACCACAATACTACTAGTGTCAGATATACCTAGTAAATGACACCACAATACTAGTGTCAGATATACCTAGTAAATGACACCACAATACTAGTGTCAGATATACCTAGTAAATGACACCACAATACTACTAGTGTCAGATATACCTAGTAAATGTCACCACAATACTACTAGTGTCAGATATACCTAGTAAATGACACCACAATACTAGTGTCAGATATACCTAGTAAATGACACCATAATACTACTAGTGTCAGATATACCTAGTAAATGACACCATAATACTAGTGTCAGATATACCTAGTAAATGACACCACAATACTACTAGTGTCAGATATACCTAGTAAATGACACCATAATACTAGTGTTAGTTATTCCTAGTAAATGACTGAACTTTAGTGAAAATATTTGGCGTACAACCCTCTACCAGTACTGCCACCCTAAATACTTAAATACTTCTGTTAAATAATTCAAATAAATACTTGTTAAATAATATCTAATAATACATCTGGACTTTAAATCTTTGGTTATTATTTTGTTCTGATTCAGTATTGTTTGTGTTTATTGTGTTATATACAGAGCTTTTCTTGTGCATTGTTTTGTTGGTAGAGTTCAGTTTAGATTACAAAGGCAACAAGAGAGAAGTAGTTTCAGGTCACGCTTACACCCTAATCAATATCTCATCTTGAGAGTGGGCAAAGATGATATTGGTGTTTCTCTAATATTAGTTTCAGAGATTTTGCTAAGAATTCACAATTCTGATTGTTCAGCCATCCCCCGTCTTCCTGATTTGTGTAACTCTTGTATTTTGTGCTGTCTATGTTAGAATAAATATGTTGTTAATATATGTTACAAATTCTGGGAGAACTATTATACTTTTTAATCATCAGTTATACAGAATTCCTTTCAGGTGCAGAAAATATATATAACATCCACCCTCTAATAGAGAACATATATAATAACATCCACCCTCTACTAGAAAACATATATAACATCCACCCCTCTAATAGAAAACATATATAACATCCACCCTCTACTAGAAAACATATAATAACATCCACACTCTACTAGAAAACATATATAACATCCACCCTCTACTAGAAAACATATCATAACATCCACCCTCTACTAGAAAACATATAATAACATCCACCCTCTACTAGAAAACATACATAACATCCACCCTCTTCTAGAAAACATATAATAACATCCACCCTCTTCTAGAAAACATATATAACATCCACCCTCTACTAGAAAACATACATAACATCCACCCTCTTCTAGAAACATACATAATATCCACCCTGTACTAGAAAACATACATAACATCCACCCTCTTCTAGAAAACATATAATAACATCCACCCTCTTCTAGAAAACATACATAACATCCACCCTCTACTAGAAAACATACATAACATCCACCCTCTTCTAGAAAACATACATAACATCCACCCTCTTCTAGAAAACATACATAACATCCACCCTCTACTAGAAAACATATAATAACATCCACCCTCTACTAGAAAACATATATAATAACATCCACCCTCTACTAGAAAACATAATATCATAACATCCACCCTCTACTAGAAAACATATAATAATATCCACCCTCTACTAGAAAACATATAATAACATCCACCCTCTACTAGAAAACATATAATTGTTTCTACTTTTAGCACAAGGCCAGCAATTACCCAGTACATTACTGGTACTTCATTTTATCAACCCCCGTAAGGATGAAAGGCAAAGTTAGCCTCGGCGGGATATATAATAACATCCACCCTCTGCTAGAAAACATATATAACATCCACACTCTACTAGAAAACATATAATAACATCCACCCTCTATTAGAAAACATATAATAACATCCACCCTCTACTAGAAAACATATATAACATCCACACTCTACTAGAAAACATATAATAACATCCACCCTCTATTAGAAAACATATATAATAACATCCACCCTCTACTAGAAAACATATATAATAACATCCACCCTCTACTAGAAAACATATATAATAACATCCACCCTCTACTAGAAAACATATATAATAACATCCACCCTCTACTAGAAAACATATATAATAACATCCACCCTCTACTAGAAAACATATATAATAACATCCACCCTCTACTAGAAAACATATATAATAACATCCACCCTCTACTAGAAAACATATATAACATCCACCCTCTACTAGAAAACATATATAATATCCACACTCTACTAGAAAACATATAATAACATCCACCCTCTACTAGAAAACATATATAATATCCACACTCTACTAGAAAACATATATAATAACATCCACCCCTCTGCTAGAAAACATATATAATATCCACCCTCTACTAGAAAACATATATAACATCCACCCTCTACTAGAAAACATATATAATATCCACCCCTCTACTAGAAAACATATATAATAACATCCACACTCTACTAGAAAACATATATAATAACATCCACCCTCTACTAGAAAACATATATAATATCCACCCTCTACTAGAAAACATATATAATATCCACCCCTCTACTAGAAAACATATATAATAACATCCACCCTCTACTAGAAAATCTCCTCTTCCTATCAAGTAAAACAACTTTTATGCTGCTCCCATGAAAAGTAGGGAGGAGAGTTTGTACAGATGGTGAACCTTAGACATTGGGTGGTTAATAGAACTGAAGAAGAAATATTTTTGGCAGAGAAATGGGTAAAATAATTGATGTAATGAGAATATGTGAAAGGATAATTAAGCTTAGGTTAGTGATAGGTAATATGACAACTGTAGGTAACTCTGAAGATGTACCGCAATCATGTTTGACAGATGATCAAGTTTTTATTTAGTCCTTTTGTAAACCACCTCAATAACAAATGACAACTCCATAACATAGTTAGTGACCTCAGTAACAAGTGACGACTTCTTGATAATAGTTAGTGACCTCGGTAACAAGTGACAGCTTCTTGATAATAGTTAGTGACCTCAGTAACAAGTGACGACTTCTTCATAATAGTTAGTGACCTCAGTAACAAGTGACGACTTCTTGATAATAGTTAGTGACCTCAGTAACAAGTGATGACTTCTTGATAATAGTTAGTGACTCAGTAACAAGTGATGACTTCTTGATAATAGTTAGTGACCTCAGTAACAAGTGATGACTTCTTGATAATAGTTAGTGACCTCAGTAACAAGTGATGACTTCTTGATAATAGTTAGTGACCTCAGTAACAAGTGACGACTTCTTGATAATAGTTAGTGACCTCAGTAACAAGTGACGACTTCTTGATAATAGTTAGTGACCTCAGTAACAAGTGACGACTTCTTGATAATAGTTAGTGACCTCAGTAACAAGTGACGACTTCTTGATAATAGTTAGTGACCTCAGTAACAAGTGACAACTTCTTGATAATAGTTAGTGACCTCAGGAACAAGTGACGACTTCTTGATAATAGTTAGTGACCTCAGTAACAAGTGACGGCTTCTTGATAATAGTTAGTGACCTCAGTAACAAGTGACGACTTGTTGATAATAGTTAGTGACTCAGTAACAAGTGATGACTTCTTGATAATAGTTAGTGACCTCAGTAACAAGTGACGGCTTCTTGATAATAGTTAGTGACCTCAGTAACAAGTGACGACTTCTTGATAATAGTTAGTGACCTCAGTAACAAGTGATGACTTCTTGATAATAGTTAGTGACCTCAGTAACAAGTGACGACTTCTTCATAATAGTTAGTGACCTCAGTAACAAGTGACTTCTTGATAATAGTTAGTGACCTCAGTAACAAGTGTTGACTTCTTGATAATAGTTAGTGACCTCAGTAACAAGTGATGACTTGTTGATAATAGTTAGTGACCTCAGTAACAAGTGACCTCAGTAACAAGTGACGACTTCTTGATAATAGTTAGTGACCTCAGTAATAAGTGACGACTTCTTGATAATAGTTAGTGACCTCAGTAACAAGTGATGACTTCTTGATAATAGTTAGTGACCTCCGTAACAAGTGACGACTTCTTGATAATAGTTAGTGACCTCAGTAACAAGTGACAACTTCTTGATAATAGTTAGTGACCTCAGTAACAAGTGACGATTTCTTGATAATAGTTAGTGACCTCAGTAATAAGTGACGACTTCTTGATATAGTTAGTGACCTCAGTAACAAGTGACGGCTTCTTGATAATAGTTAGTGACCTCGATAACAAGTGACGACTTCTTGATAATAGTTAGTGACCTCAGTAACAAGTGACGGCTTCTTGATAATAGTTAGTGACCTCAGTAACAAGTGACGACTTCTTGATAATAGTTAGTGACCTCAGTAACAAGTGACGACTTCTTGATAATAGTTA
Organism: Eledone cirrhosa; assembly: GCA_964016885.1. Classification (NCBI taxonomy): domain Eukaryota; kingdom Metazoa; phylum Mollusca; class Cephalopoda; order Octopoda; family Eledonidae; genus Eledone; species Eledone cirrhosa. The sequence goes on from OZ024744.1 coordinate 104,358,180, forward strand.
GTGACCTCAGTAACAAGTGATGACTTCTTGATAATAGTTAGTGACCTCAGTAACAAGTGACGGCTTCTTGATAATAGTTAGTGACCTCGATAACAAGTGACGACTTCTTGATAATAGTTAGTGACTCAGTAACAAGTGACGAATTCTTCATAATAGTTAGTGACCTCAGTAACAAGTGACGACTTCTTGATAATAGTTAGTGACTCAGTAACAAGTGACGACTTCTTGATAATAGTTAGTGACCTCAGTAACAAGTGACGACTTCTTGATAATAGTTAGTGACCTCGGTAACAAGTGACGACTTCTTGATAATAGTTAGTGACCTCAGTAACAAGTGACGACTTCTTGATAATAGTTAGTGACCTCAGTAACAAGTGACGACTTCTTGATAATAGTTAGTGACCTCAGTAACAAGTGACGGCTTCTTGATAATAGTTAGTGACCTCAGTAACAAGTAATGACTTCTTGATAATAGTTAGTGACCTCAGTAACAAGTAATGACTTCTTCATAATAGTTAGTGACCTCAGTAACAAGTAATGACTTCTTGATAATAGTTAGTGACCTCAGTAACAAGTGACGACTTCTTGATAATAGTTAGTGACCTCAGTAACAAGTGACGACTTCTTGATAATAGTTAGTGACCTCAGTAACAAGTGATGACTTCTTGATAATAGTTAGTGACCTCAGTAACAAGTGACGACTTCTTGATAATAGTTAGTGACCTCAGTAACAAGTGACGACTTCTTCATAATAGTTAGTGACCTCAGTAACAAGTGATGACTTCTTGATAATAGTTAGTGACCTCAGTAACAAGTGACGACTTCTTGATAATAGTTAGTGACCTCAGTAACAAGTGACGACTTCTTGATAATAGTTAGTGACCTCAGTAACAAGTGACGACTTCTTGATAATAGTTAGTGACCTCAGTAACAAGTGACGGCTTCTTGATAATAGTTAGTGACCTCCGTAACAAGTGACGACTTCTTGATAATAGTTAGTGACTCAGTAACAAGTGATGACTTCTTGATAATAGTTAGTGACCTCAGTAACAAGTGACGGCTTCTTGATAATAGTTAGTGACCTCGGTAACAAGTGACGACTTCTTGATAATAGTTAGTGACCTCAGTAACAAGTGACGGCTTCTTGATAATAGTTAGTGACCTCAGTAACAAGTGACGACTTGTTGATAATAGTTAGTGACTCAGTAACAAGTGATGACTTCTTGATAATAGTTAGTGACCTCAGTAACAAGTGACGGCTTCTTGATAATAGTTAGTGACCTCAGTAACAAGTGACGACTTCTTGATAATAGTTAGTGACCTCAGTAACAAGTGACGGCTTCTTGATAATAGTTAGTGACCTCAGTAACAAGTGACGACTTCTTGATAATAGTTAGTGACCTCAGTAACAAGTGACTTCTTCATAATAGTTAGTGACCTCAGTAACAAGTGATGACTTCTTGATAATAGTTAGTGACCTCAGTAACAAGTGACGACTTCTTGATAATAGTTAGTGACCTCAGTAACAAGTGATGACTTCTTGATAATAGTTAGTGACCTCAGTAACAAGTGACGACTTCTTGATAATAGTTAGTGACCTCAGTAACAAGTGATGACTTCTTGATAATAGTTAGTGACCTCAGTAACAAGTGACGACTTCTTGATAATAGTTAGTGACCTCAGTAACAAGTGACGATTTCTTGATAATAGTTAGTGACCTCAGTAACAAGTGACGACTTCTTGATAATAGTTAGTGACCTCAGTAACAAGTGACGACTTCTTGATAATAGTTAGTGACCTCAGTAACCAATAATGACCTCATAACAATAGTTAGTGACCTCAGTAACCAATAATGGCCTCATAACAATAGTTGGTGATCTCAGTAACCAATGATGACCTCATAACAATAGTTGGTGACCTCAGTAACCAATGACAACCTCATCATCATTGTTGGTGACCTCAGTAATGAGTGACAACCTCAAAATTATGGCTGGTAACAAAGGACAACCAATGGATATGTTAGTCAACACCATGATGGTTATTCAGTGTACACAGAGTCGAAAAATATGAAAGTTCTGGACCATTTATAGTGAACATGTCAGGAAACTGATTTCCTCATTATGCAAAGACATACAAGCCAGTGCAGGGGCATGGCTTAGTGGCTAGAGCATTGGGTTTGCAATCAAAAGGTTGTGAGTTCAATTCTCAGACCGGGTAATGTGTTGTTTCCTTCAGCAAGACACTTTATTTCACGTTGCTTCAGTTTACTCAGCTGTAGAAATAAGATGATAGGACTGGGGTCCCTATCATTAAATTACCCAATACACTTCCAATGAGATACACCTTGGAGGAGGCCAGCTAAACCTGCATAGGTATGAGTTGACACTCACACACACACAAACCAGATAGCTTTCAAAGTCACAAATAAATGGGATAGATAACTTATTGAGAATACTAAGTCCTTCCCAAGTGAAGAAGGCACCACTCAGCTTTAAGATAGACTCATTAACACAACACAGTCTAGAGAAAGAATAGAAGCTAAAAAAAAAAACTTTGGTTAAATATAGATTCAGAGAAATAGCTATTGATGTGTATAATCATTAGATAGAGATGGGGATTTGTAATATAGAGAGAAAGCTGTAAATCACAGACCAGAGCTGTGAATGGAGCAAAGTTCAAGTTAGTTGGAAAGTGACATAGTGGTAAAATACTACTGCAGATAGGGCCATATAAAAACTAAGAGACAGGCCTGGAAATATGGGGGGGGGGGGGGGGGGAGGAACAATACTAGGTAGCTAGACATTAGGAATATATAGCAAGGAGAGAAGCTGAAAAAGGTTTGCCAATATTCTGTAACAAGAGGCGAGAGATTGCAAAGCAGTGTCTGTGTGAATCAGGACATCATAGAATAATTGTTTCTGATTTAGGCACAAGGTCAACAATTTTGAGGGAGGGTAAAGTTGATTAAATTGGCCCCAGTGTGCTACTGGTACTTTATTTTATTGATACCATAAGGATGAAAGGCAAAGCTAACCTCGGCAAGATTTGAACTCAGAACGTAAAGGACCAGAAGCATTTTGTCTGACATGCTAACATTTCTGCTAACCCACCACCCTTACATAGAATAATAGCAGTGCATTTAGCTAACATGGACACCCAGAAGAGACATGGAAATCTTACAAGATGTTAATGAACAAGGAGGAGTGTGTGAACCTCAAATTTACCAAACAAAGGGACCAATTATATGGTCAATAGTATATGAAGGCAGGGAAAACAGCTAGAGTAAAACAATAGCCACTAAGATAGCAAAGTTGAATACATACATAACAAATTAGAGAGTTCAGGGAGCAGTCATACCTGCTAATCAACAAAGAAATATGATCATCATTTACTACAAATACAAAGTAACTAACAAGGCAGTAACACAATAAAGTTACAGCACAACTGATTAGAAGGATGAGATGATTCCTGTTTATTATAGTTCTCCAGGTGATAACAGGAGTTTAAGACTGGATAACCAGTTTTATCTGAGTCTGTTGAAAAAATTATAGAAGAAATTCCAAATGTGTAAACAGAAACTAGAATCAAGTGACAGCAAAGACCAAAGTTTTAATTAGCAGCAAAGAATACAGAAATCTACAACCATCAGTGAAGTAGCCATGTTTAATATGTACAAAAGTAGATAAGAACTCTGGATTCACGAAAGATGTAGTAGGATTGCTGGAGACTGATAGAAAAGAAAGACTTAATACACAGCCATTGTACAGATACCTCTTTAGAAACAGTCAATAGTTTCTATTATCTAGGTGGCATAATTAACAGTGGAGACAGGTGTTCTGAGAGCATAGTAACCAGGGTGGAAAGAGCTACTTACTACATTCAAGATTTTTTTCTCTGAGCAAAAAGTGACTGGATGATGCTTGTGTGTGAAGTATAATGTTTTATAGAGAGACATGATCATTGAATGTAGAGGGTATGTGATTACTGGAAAGAAATAAAGTAAACATGCTCCACTGGATGTGTAATATTGGTGAACATGGACAAAAAAGCATGGATGAGTGGAGAGAAAATATTGGGTATAAGAGGAATGAGATGTAGTATTTCACTGGTGAGGGACATGTAAATCTGTGGAGAGTAACAGCTGAGTGCTAGAAGGTCCAAGTGGAAGGACTGTGTGGTAGAGATAGACCAAGGAAGACATGGGCAGTGGTGTTGACCTTCAGGACAAAGATGGTGACTTCAACAAAAGGCACAATGTTTCTGAGGACTGCATTTCAGTCGTAATCATATTCTTTCAGTCATTACCCAAGATTCATGACCATAATTAAAGGTTGGCATAAATACCAAATTGAAGATAGATAGTTTGACTTCTACACCTACCTCCCCACCTACTGATGACTGAATGTTGAAGATCCTGCATTTCTTGCACTTAATTCAGCCTCCTGCTTTCCATCATTTGTGAAAACAACACCCAAGATACTTCAGTGGAATTCGATTAACATGTAGAGCGCACTGAACAGGCTTCCATGAGAGGATGAGTGTCTCAGTCTTCACAGCACTGATTTTCATTCCAGCCGTTCAGCATTGGGCGACAAACCTATCAAGTGCAAGTTGGAGATCATCTTCTGACGAGTTAAGTAACACCATGTCATCTGCAAATTCCAGTCGACTGATCCCTACACCTGCCAGTCGTGATACCACTTCCAGCCTGGCTGTACATGTCAATTCTGTCTACGAAAATTAAGAACAGGAAAGGTGACAGTATGCACTCTTGGCAGAGTCTGACACCTAAATTGAATGGTTTCAACTTAGCACCATTTATCTGAACAGATACTAGGACATTTCTATAGAGACATCAGGGCAACAAGAAGCTGTCCATCAATTCCATATTCCTGCAAAAACTTCCACACCAGGTCCCGTAGAAGATGGTCATATGCCTTTATGAGGTCAACAAAACAAGAATATACCACCTCTTGGCAATACTCTGATGATTTCTCAAATACTTGTCGCAGTGTGAATATTTGGTCATCTGGGGTGAAAACCACACTGTTCGTCAGTTAATTTTGACTTGACAATAGCCCTGCATCTCTTCACTAGACACTTAGCATAGACTTCACTGAGGGGGCTTATCAATGAGATCTCTCTATAATTGGAACAATCTCTCTTATCTCTCCTTTCGAAAATTGGGATTATCATGGCTTTTTTTTTTTCTTAATGAATTTACTCACGAGGCAACATTTTGTTATGTTATATATATATCAGATGTTTTAATATTCCCCACCACACACACACACCATCATTAATATCATTGTTTAATGTCTATTTTCCACGCATGCATGGGTTAGATGAGTTGTCACATTTTGTGACTAGCAAGGTCAGGTGATCACATCTTCCTCATACAATTCATATTTTGGCTCGGTTTTCTGCAGCTGGATACCCTTCCTAATTTCAACCACACAAGTGTATACTGGGAGCTTTTTCAGGGCACCACCACTACCACTTTACAAGGTAGACAGTGTTTTTGTTGTGGCACCAGCCCAACTACCTAACAGGGTAGACTGGGTGCTTTTTGTCGTGACACCAATACATTGTATGTCCATCATCATCATCACTGTTTAACGTCCATTTTTCCATGCTTGTATGAGTCAGACTGGGCGTCTGTGTCACTACCACTTTACAAGGTAGACAGTGTTTTTGTTGTGGCACCAGCCCAAATACCTAACAGGGTAGACTGGGTGCTTTTTGTCGTGACACCAATACATTGTATGTCCATCATCATCATCACTGTTTAACGTCCATTTTTCCATGCTTGTATGAGTCAGACTGGGCGTCTGTGTCACTACCACTTTACAAGGTAGACAGTGTTTTTGTTGTGGCACCAGCCCAACTACCTAACAGGGTAGACTGGGTGCTTTTTGTCGTGACACCAATACATTGTATGTCCATCATCATCATCACTGTTTAACGTCCATTTTTCCATGCTTGTATGAGTCAGACTGGGCGTCTGTGTCACTACCACTTTACAAGGTAGACAGTGTTTTTGTTGTGGCACCAGCCCAACTACCTAACAGGGTAGACTGGGTGCTTTTTGTCGTGACACCAATACATTGTATGTCCATCATCATCATCACTGTTTAACGTCCATTTTTCCATGCTTGTATGAGTCAGACTGGGCGTCTGTGTTACTACCACTTTACAAGGTAGACAGTGTTTTTGTTGTGGCACCAGCCCAACTACCTAACAGGGTAGACTGGGTGCTTTTTGTCGTGACACCAATACATTGTATGTCCATCATCATCATCACTGTTTAACGTCCATTTTTCCATGCTTGTATGAGTCAGACTGGGCGTCTGTGTCACTACCACTTTACAAGGTAGACAGTGTTTTTGTTGTGGCACCAAATCTGGCCAGGATTGGCCACACCGTACCTTGCTCTGACAGGACTGTAAATTTGGCCGAGGTTTTTTACAGCTGGATGACCTTCCTAACACCAACCACATTTGCACACACAGCCACACACACATATATATATATATATATATATAAAACAATTTGCACACAGATACCTACACCTAATTAGAGGCTCTCTGAACCTGACAGAAGAACTCAGCCCATTTATTTGTTTCAAGAGTTTAACAGAGAATGTCATGACAAGCAACAGTTGGAATGGATGAGAGAATTGTGATAATTAAATATTTATCTATATATGGACAAGTATGGAGATCTTAAATACCAGGAAAACACTCAAGCTTTATTCCAGAGGATCAGACTGATAGATCTCTACCACTGATTGATCTCTACCAATGATTGATCTCTACCATTAATTGTACTCTACCAATCAGACTAATTGATCTCTACCAATCACACTGATAGATCTCTACCAATCAGACTGATTGATCTCTACTAATCAGACTAATTGATCTCTACCAATCAGACTAATTGATCTCTACCACTGATAGATCACTACCAATCACTGATAGATCTCTACTAATCAGACTGATGTCCATAAAAACATATTCAAACACTCTTTATGTACTATTTATTGCCAAAATAATTTTATCTCTCCCTGCAAAATAGTTTTTGCGTAATTAAATGGAAAACAAAATTGTCTTGAGCTGTTGAAAGAAGGAAATTTCATAAAATCGGATGCATCTAAGATATGTTACAAGTATTTAGAAATTTAGATAAATTAACATGTTTTTATTATCACATAGTATTCCTGATAAAATGACATCAATTAACTAGATGTAAATGGTAAAATGTTATCATTAAAGAACAAAAAGAAAACAGCCAGAAAATGTTTGTCAGGAACCCTAAAACACACCTTGATTTAAACATCTCAGCAATTTTTTTTTTTTAAATATAATAATTTATTACTTAAAAACTAATTCAACTACATTTTCAATAAAAAATAATTTCTGGAATTTGTCCTCCTTGCACTCCTGTTCCATTGGTGCTATCTGAAGAACACTGGAACTGGAAAGTCACTTTACCACACTGACATTCAGCCATACCTTCTTGGCCAAAGTAACTTAGTTCTGCACCATCTAAAATGGCACTGGCTGTGTAAAATGTATCTGCTTCAACCGATATTGGTTTCTCAAACATTACTGAAAATGTAGAACTAGAGCCATCAGAGAAAAAACTAGTCTGATTTTGTCCCAAAATATTTCCATTTTTCTTCAGTTCTATTTTAACTTGATATTCAGCAGCACCATTACTAGAGCCATAAAGACCAAAACCTACAATAAATATTCGTCTATCAACAGAGAACTGAATACTGTCACATCGTCCGCGATAACGCCACTGATTACTTCGATATGCTGATGATTGAAAACGTCGGCATTTTTGTGGTTGAAGTCCAGTTCTTTGATTATGAATGAATGGAAGTGAAGGTTTAGTGTGTGCAGTGAAATGTAGGAAAATGTCTGTGGTTTCCTTTAATGTTATGATTCCAGATTGAGCAGGACCATTAGCAAAATCTTCAAGAGACATTGCAGGTAAACGAATATAATACATAGCAGACTTTAAAACAGCTCGTTTGTTTTCGGGAGAGGGTTGTAAATCTTGTCGTAAACATTCAGCTTCAGCCCATTTACACGCAGCATTAAAAATTGACAACTCCTTAACATTTAAAGTATCTCGTGCCAAAACAGATTGCAGAGTTGAATGATCAATTTCGCAGAAACTTTCTGACTTAAGTGCTTCTTCTGCCTGAGCATCAATGACTTCCCAACATCTTTGGGTTAATTCTTCCTCTTCAAAAAACAGACCATGACTAAGTGAAACACAAGCATTTCGGGCACTGAGAGTTGTTCCCATATACTGGACACAGGCTTTTGTTAAATATGGTACTAAATACTTCTTTGCTGCATATAAAGTGGACCAGACATTGTCAGCATCAAGCTGGATTTCATCACAATAGATATATCTGGAAGAGAACGAAATAATATGAATACATGCTGGCAACTATCCATCGTAGCATTATATAAAGTAATGAAAACTATGAGAATAATCAGGCTACAGGAAATCAGTATTGTCTATGGAGTATTGAAATGAAATGTCTGTGGTGTATAATGAGAGAGAGAGAGAGAGAGAGAGAGAGAGAGAGAGAGAGAGAGAGAGAGAGAGAGAGAGAGAGAGAGAGAGAGAGAGAGATTATAAGGGACAATAATCAATGGTGATATGTTTTGTCGAACTATGTTAGGATGAAATGATAATGTCTTTAGAGGTATTAATATTAGCATCTGAAGGTTAGCTACCTTCAAAGATTCAATTTGGTAGCCTCATACACAAACCTTGAGTCTCACTCACTGAAAGGTTCAATTTGGTAGCCTCATACACAAACCTTGAGTCTCACACACTGAAAGGTTCAATTTCGTAGCCTCATACACACACCTTGTCTTTCATACATTGAAGGTTAGCTACCATCCAATAAATTTACCACTGAAAGGTTCAGTTTGGCAGTTTCATACAATCCCACAATCCCTTCATCATGTCACCTACAATCACATATTTTCTAAAGAATGAAATGGTACGACTATTTCAACCAGAAATAAAATTAGACCGTAAAATTCAACTCTCAAGGAATGTAACTCTGATTCACCACTCACTATAAACAACTGCCATGCTATGCCATGTGATCATAAAGCACAGCTACAGACTTCCCTTCGCAGCTCGAGCTGGTCAAACGGTCACAGGCTTCCCTTCTCAGCTCGAGCTGGTCAAACGGTCACAGGCTTCCCTTCTCAGCTCAAGCTGGTTAAATGGCCACAGGCTTCCCTTCTCAGCTCAAACTGGTCAAATGGCCACAGGCTTCCCTTCTCAGCTCAAGCTGGTCAGGTTTGACTGAGAAGATAGCATCACAATCTTCCCATTCTGTGGTGGTAAACATACATACATACACACACACATACATACATGCACACATATATACATACACACAAACATACATGCACACATATATACATACATAAATGCACACATATAACATGCATACATACATTACATGCATACACACACATACACACATACATATGCGTACACACATACACACCCACATACATACATATACATACACACACACACACATATACACACTTTTTTGTTTGTGTAGCAACTGTGTAAATGTATAGGTGGATGGTTTTATGATATAAATAAGAGACACGGAAGAGATAAATCACTAGAATTACCTGAGTAAGTTTAAGAAAGCATCAGGTTGGATATCTGTGACATGTATTTCATTGGAATTGGTTTGGTCTGCAAGTGCACCATAGAACATTGCAAAGAATACTGAACTAGCTGTAGCTAATACATATTTGTGAGCCCAAACAGATGTGGTACCTACAATAAACCGGACATCTGACATCAAAGGGTTATTAAACATTACAGCATTACGTGCCCTAATAGTTGTCATGGAAGCTTGCCAATTCACTTCTTGACTTGCTTTTGAAGTGGGTAAAGTTTTAGGGGAGGGAGCTCGGTCCTTCCAGTTGGTATCAGAAGTTGATTCCAAATGGATTTTTGGAGACTTTGGTATATATTTTTGATGTACATAGTTCTGTGGAACTTCCTGATTTATTTCCTCGTTGTCCTTTATCTGTTTAATGGATGTGCACTGCCTTCCTTCGGACATTGTCGTTTTATTCATGAATTCTGAAACAACAACCAACAGGATATAGTGAAACAACAACAACAATATATAGTATAACAACAACAACAAAAACAATATATAGTGTAAGAACAACAGTATATAGCGAAAAATATTGTAGCCCTTTAGCATTTAAACCGGCCATATCCAGCCAGAATTCTCTCACCTATTTCTATTCAAACTGGCTGTAACTGGCCACTTATACTGATGTTAAGGTATTGTGCTCAAATAAATAGCATCCTCTTATAGATTCGATATTATGTGAGATAAAGCCTTTACTGTGAAAATACAATAGTAAATATAGAGTAACGTAAACGCTAAAGGGTTAAAGACACATTCCCTTTAAGTGAAATACTGCTTGTAGTAAGATGGTATTGTAGCCTGCTTGAAATATTCTATAAAGTGTGTTTTATTAGATTTAAAATATATAGTTATTTATCTTAATTATAAGTTGGTTAAACATACAGAAATAGAAAGCAGTATTGGAAATAACTATAAATGCCATAAGAGGAAAATGTGGTGAAGAGCAAGGACTACTAGACAAAGGAAGATAGAAAGGAGAGAGGAGAGAGGGTGACAGACTTTACACCTAGGTTAGAGCAGTGTTTTAGCTGCACCCTGAAGACAAAATAGCAAAGACATTTCTCAGAACAATGGCCAACGACATATACTATAACAGCAACCCTACCTTATGGGGTTCTGTCCTCAGATGGGCAGTTATTGATCTGATTTTATGGGTCTGAGGATGCCTGAGTTCTCCACGGTGACCAGTGCAAAGAGGAAACAGCCAGAGAAGTTCCAGTATTTACTTATCTTCCTGTCCTCTGTAATGCGAGCCATGGTACCAGGGTTTGTGGCTGAGAAGACTAAGTTGGAGGCAGAGAACTTCTGAATTAGTATCATCCACTCTTCTTTTCATGAATGGATTTTATCCAAAGTAACACCCCAACATCTTTGTGATCATTATTTTTAACACTTTCATCCTTACGGGGTCGATAAAATAAAGTACCAGTAATGTACTGGGTAATTGCTGGCCTTGTGCCAATAGTAGAAACAATTATTTTTAACACTTAATGCCCCATCAACAATGCTGTAACCTAATAAAACATTATTTACTACACCTTGATATTGCTGTGTTTTTTTAGATTATAAATTTTGAAAATAGACTGGTTAGACTGTTACTGTTTTTAGTCAGTTGACTAAGGCCATACTGGGGCACTGCCTTAACAGGATTCAGTCAAACATATTGACCCCAGTACTTACATTTTTCAAGTCTGGTAATTATTTTATTGGTCTCTTTATGCTGAACTGCTAAGGAATGGGATAAATAAACAAATACACACATTGAAGGCAAAATCCTTTGTAGTCCTTCATATTAATCCAGTTACATGATCCAAGGTGCATGGAATTTCAGGTGCACCAAGAAGGTAAAAAAAATCCAAGTAGTAATAATGATAAAATAAAAAGAAATGCCATGTTTTAAAAACAAACCCAAATGTATTTATTTTCTATCTCCTGGAGAAATGTGTAGCCATTAACATTATCTACTGACTTTCTTTCACATCTCAAAATCACATCTCAAAATCACCCCAAAAGTGTTTAGGGTAATGGTGGAGTGAACGAAACAACATGCAGAAAAGGGTTTCCATTTCATAGCAACAATACAAACCATATACTTTAAGTGTGTCCTGGAAAGAAAGGCCAACAGACACAAAAATATTATTCCCAGAGACAGAAAAATCCTATAAGATGGAGAATGATGATCTCGAATTGGCTACATATACAACTAAAGAACAAGAAGGAATCCTATTTGAAGTAAGCACTGTTTGAAATTGAAAGTGAACTCAGACTTTCCCATGAAAAGGAAAGGACAGAAAGAGAAGCCAGGGCTATAGAAAACATAAAGACAAACCCTAAGCTTTCTTTAAATTTGGAAAAAAGACCATTTCGGAACAGGGCCACTTTTCCAGAAAAATGGCTCCCTGACTACAGAACCCCAAAGGATAGGTAAGGTACTGAACGAGCAATATAAAAGTGTTTTCACACCCCCAATGAGGCACATGCAAATAAATAAGCCAGATGGGTTCTTTAGTACCACTACATTATACTACAGAAATGGCAACAGTCAACTACATAGATACAAAAGAGGAAGATATAATATCAGCCAAAAATGAAATGAGGCCAAATTCAGTTGCTGGCCTTGATGGTTTCTCAGTAATTTTAAACACATGTGAACAAACTAAGTAAAAAACACTGCAGATCATCTTCCAAAGTTCCCTTGCAAGCAGTAAGCTACCTGGGAAGCTAAAAGAATAAACACACACACAGACACATATGCACATGAAAATATGTATATATGTATATATATGCACATGAATAGCCCTGCCTATGCACTCAAACACTTACATATGCCCACAAACATGAAAAGAAATAGGGTTGATGTTTATATATACCCATCATAACACAAATCACAACAAACACTGTATTTTTTGTTGAGTCATCAGTCTGAAGAGCAGAAAAATATTTGAATCAGGTCCATAACTTCTGTAGGTGACCCTGAGTCAATCCTCTGTGAAACACACGTAACAGGTGAATACACAATAAAAACTAAATACATGTAAACAAAACTTCATCATTTTTCTTAATATATACACTCTACCTGTGTATTGAGTGCTCATTTTGTTACCACCACTAGTAAACCACCTTGAGTTACTTGAAGAGAAATTGTGATTTAACCCTTTAGTATTTACATTACTCTATATACACTATTGTATTTTCACAGTAAACACTTTATTTCACATAATTATCTCACATAATATCGAATCTATGAGATTTTGATATTAGTTATTTTGAGAACAATACCTTAACAAAAGTATGACTGGCTGGTTATGGCCATTTTGAACAGAAAGAGGTGAAAGAATTCTTGCCGAATACGGCCGGTTTAAATGCTAAAGAATTAAACTGAATGCACTTATACAGAAAGAAATACAGTGAGGAGATTTTTAAAGGGTAGAAGAAAGATTGCAATTTCATCACAGAGTATAAAACAAACTAAGATGACAGAAAAAATTCTTACATCATTTTATTTCTACAATTGTTTCAACACAAAGATTTACTTTAAAGTTGGTAAAATGTAATCCATAATAATAATAATAATAATAATTGTTTCTACTTTAGGCACAAGGCCAGAAATTACCCAGTACATTACTGGTACTTTATTTTATCGACCCCGAAAGGATGAAAGGCAAAGTTAACCTCGGCGGGATTTGAGGTTAACTTTGCCTTTCATCCTTTCGGGGTCGATAAAATAAAGTACCAGTAATGTACTGGGTAATTTCTGGCCTTGTGCCAAAAGTAGAAACAATTATTATTATTATTATGGATTACATTTAAAAGATTTACTTTAAACTTGGTAAAATGTAATCCATAATAATAATAATAATTGTTTCTACTTTAGGCACAAGGCCAGCAATTACCCAGTACATTACTGGTACTATATTTTATCGACCCCGTAAGGATGAAAGGTAAAGTTAACCTCAACGGGATTTGAACTCAGACCGTAAAGGGTCGTGACTATGCTAGAAAGCATGACGTCCAGCCCTCTACCGATACTGCCAATTCACTGCCCTAATAATAATAATAATAATAATGTTTTCTTTATTAACCACAAGGGTTTACATAAAGTAGACATTAAGGACAGTACAGGACAATACAGGACGGTACAAATGGGCATTTCTGCGTGTAAAAAAAACAGAGGATGTAATAAAATAATAATAATAATAATAATAATAATAATAATAGAAACAAGAGGAATGACATTTTTACTTTACACTAGTTTGTGTCTAAAAGATGTTTGTATCTCCGCAGAAGATTAAACATCTATAAAAAAAAAAGTGACTACAGGGAGGAGAATGTGTACATGTTATAAACACACACATATATGTGTGTGTGTGTAATGGGAACACATATATATGGATATATATAATATATATATATATATATATGTGCATAAATATATATATATATGTGTGAGTGTATATGTATATATGAATATGCATGTATGTATGTATATAAAGGTATATATATCTATCTAAGGCGGGTAAAATTCCCGAGATCCATGGACGAGTTCTCTCCACCGGTCTCTGTCCCTCATTATCGCTGCCATATCCTGCATCTCCAACAGACCAGTGTCTGTCCTTAGGGCATCAACATATGTTAACCTTGGTCTTCCTCTTCTAGTGTGTCCATGTAGGGGCTCCCAAAGGAGCACTGAGTGCAATGTCAACTCTGGATGTCGGTGAGCATGTCCAGCCAACCTCAGTCTTCTCTGTGTCACTATGTATATATACATATATATATATGTATATATACATATATATATATGTATATATATGTATGTATATATATATATATGTATATATATATATGTATATATATGTATGTATATATATATATGTATATATATATCTATATCTATCTATCTAAGGCGGGTAAAATTCCCGAGATCCATGGACGAGTTCTCTCCAGCGGTCTCTGTCCCTCATTATCGCTGCCATATCCTGCATCTCCAACAGACCAGTGTCTGTCCTTAGGGCATCAACATATGTTAACCTTGGTCTTCCTCTTCTAGTGTGTCCATGTAGGGGCTCCCAAAGGTATATATATATATATATGAAGTCAAGGGAGAGATGGAAGGAGCAGAGGAAAGAGAGAAGCAAGTCGAGATGTTCTTGGGGTGAGTGTCGTGGCACCGACACTGACATCAATATAACGGGTGTATAGTTCAGGGGAAGAGGGGGGAGGGCAGTGTATTGGGCAAAGATTTGGGCCTCAACGTGACCAACGTAAAGGTTGGCATAGTTGGGGCCCATTCTTGTACCCATCCATGGCAACCCCAGTGACTTGCTGGTAGAACTCACCCTAGAAAGAGAAGCAGTTGAGGGTGAGGGAGGGCCAGCTTAGCAAGGGCAGATAAGGGTGGAGGCAGAGGGGACAGGGGAGGGACGAAGGCCAAGGTAGTGTTGGAGGGCCATTGGTGTGGGAAATGACAGTGTATAGGGATTTTATATCAAGGATGAAGAGGAGGTGTAAAGATCTATATATATCATCATCATCATCATCATCATTTTACGTCCACTTTTCCCTGCTTGCAAGGGTGGGACGGGAACTGATTCTGGCTTGATCTCTACAGCTGGATGCCCTTCCTAACACCAACCTCATTTACAGTGAGTGCTGGGTGCTTTTTTGCCGTGGCACCTCCACGACCACTTTGCAGTGGAATGATAGGGACCCCATTTCAGACTAATATAAACTAATATATTTCTTCATTGTACTGTGCCGTTTGCTTTGTTATTTCTGTTTACTTTTTACATACACACATATATATACAGTATTAGAGATGGCGGAGATCCTGGTCTGGAGTTCAATCCTGGTCAGGAAATACATGTAAGGTGTCCTAATAAATTTTTTTCGTCTAACCCATGCTAGCGTGGAAGAATGGACATAAAACGATGATGATGTTGATATATATATGTATGTGTGTGTGTGTTTATATACATATATACATACATATTCATATATATCTATATACATATATATATATAAATGAAAAATCTGAGAAGCCGGATTCCAATAACATTCTTTTATTGCTGCATAGTACGTATTTCCATGGCCAATCAATTAACATCATCAAACCTTGACGTAAAACAATCAATAATGTCATCAAATGGTGTCAATAGATTTAGTAAAGTAATCCTTACTAAGGGAGCAGCAAAAATAAGAACAAAAACAAAAAATTTATGATACGGAGGCAAAGCAGCCAATGTAGCTATGTTAGTATGAGAGATTATGAAAGTCACTGTCTTGGAATATTCAGCCATATATAGAAAATAACACCAAAACAACCTGTGATATTTAATAAGACTCTATATGAGCCTTCCACTCTGACCTACCAGTATACAAGATACATTCTATCGCCATAGTAATGTGATAACCTTTGTCTCTAGCTACCATGAATATCATATGTATATACTAGTATAACATACCGCTATTGAACGGAGGGGGGAGTCTTGAGAAGGTCCAGGGGGTGGTAGAGATGATGTAATAGTATATTAAATACCAAATGTTACATATTATATATTATATTATTTATACATAGTATATATTATATTATTATACTTTGAGGGAGGAGGTAGATCCCGCTGCCAATAAAAATACACACACCTGTTGGTTTTCACTTCAATTTATAAATTTCCGGTCGGTTGGTTTTTAATGTGTCTCTCCTTTGTTCTGTCCTACACCATCTTGTTTTTGTGTAGCACAGAACAAAGGAGAGACACAAAATAAAAACCCAGTGACTGAGGTCACAGAATTTGTGACAAAATAACTTTGACAATCCAGTTATCCAACCAGCCAACCGGAAATTTAAAATAAATTGAAGTGAAAACCAACAGGTGCGTGTGTTTTTATTGGCAACATGACCCTCCCAAAGTACAATAATATCTGTTTCAACGCACGTTTTCAGATAAGAGATCTTGCAAAACAAATATATTATATTATTTATTATATATAAGTTAACGATTATATTTATTATATATTATTTACAATTTACATGTAGGCAGGTCTCTCTGGGAATAGGGGTGGGGCTGCTGAGGGTATTATGTAGCTGGAAGGGGGGTGGGGGGGTGAGAACTTCTGCTCTACATGCTCATTTGGCCATAGAAATATCAAACAAATCTCCCTCAAGACAAAAGATTTTAAATAAGGAAAGGACACACCAGAAAATATAGGGTGATTATGACTGAGACAATCCTGCTAAATCAGATCTGACCTATGTCTATCAGCAACCACCTCTATTATATCCACTACCATAACTTAGCTATACCCCAGTTACTAACTACCACTATCACATGCCTAAACCACTGTAACCTACATCTGTCCAAACTTCCATTTTTCACCACTGCTTTACAATACCATCATATAAGGTCTGTCAAAAAATTATCCAACTTTATATTTTGTTTCCTATGGGAAGTAATGACATTAAGGTGACAAAGGTGTAGAGAGTGGAGCCACATATATCCATTTAACACGTGTGGCCTTTGGTGAGCTTGCTAGATGTAACATCATTATTCTGGTTGGTGACATCAATGGAAATTTTGGACAGCACCAGGATGACTATGTTGGAGTACACAGTGGCTATGGTTATGGTTCAAGAAATGGAGACAGAACAAGGCTCCTAGAATTCTGTAATACAAATGACCTGACAACACTAACTTCAGGAAACCAGCCACCTGATCACCTACCAATCAGATGGACATTCTTACTTGTCAGAAAGCAGGATAGACAAATGGTTATGAATATTAAGTCTTTTCCCGAGGAAGAATGTACCACTCAACATAAATTAGTTATTACTGACATCAGAATAAGAATTAAATGGAATCGGAAACACAGGACCATCTGGAGAAGGAGGGTATGGAAACTAAAGGACTTCCTTCTATGTTAAATATAAGTTTAGAAAAGTTCTACATGATACATATAATGAAAGGGAGAGGAGGTAGAGGACAATTGGAAGTTTCTATGGGACAACCTGCTTCTGACTACTGATGAGATCTGTGGCTGGAGCAAGGTATCAGTCAAACAAAAGGTGACTTAGTGGTGGAACAGTATGGTAGATAGAACGATTAAAGCTAAGATAGAGGCATGGAAAGACTGGAAAAATGAGGGCAGCAAAGAACAATATCAAGTAGCTAAAAGAGAAGCTAGACAACAGGTTTACATAACATTTAGAGAAGTAGAAAGTAAGAGGTTTGTTAATGTGCTGCAATGTGAGGATCAGAAATATGAGGTGTTCCACATTGTGAATCAGGATGCTGTTGGGAGCAATGAGTTTGAAATGACTCTGGTACACTAAGTCTTATTGATGCTCAGAAGAAAGAGGTTTGAAAATGTTATTATGAGAGGTTGATAAATGTAGGAAATGAGTGGAAAGAAGGAGGACTACTCCCAATAGACTAAACAGAGTGACCAGCTATTGAAACTGACAGTTATAGATTTAAAGAAGCAATCAGAGATGAAGAATGTTAAAGCTGTGGGACTGTCGGAGATAGTTTCTGAAATGTTGAAATACATAATGATGTCATACTCAATGACTAGCACAGCAGTAAAATCATGAATTGCTACAAAGGAAAAGGTGATGCCCTAGAAAGAAACAACTACAGAGGAATAAATCTAATGAACCAAGTTATGAAAGCAATGGAAAGAGTTCTAGCACAGCTAATTAGGGAAAGAGTCAAATTAGATGAGATGCAGTTTGGTTTTATGCTAAGGAGGAGTACTTCAGATGTCTACTTATTAATGAGACAACTGCAAGAGAAGTTCCTAGCTAAGAGTAGAAAAGGAATAGGTAGGAACTCTATATGATGTACACAATGTAAGGTGTGGTACACAAGAGGTGTAGTGGGATTGTAGACCAAGTAACAAAAAATATAGACTTTGTATGTGACAGATGTTCAAGAACAGTGTGTAGTTAGAGTAGCAGTGAAATAAACTTTTTCCAATCCACGGAAGGTACCAGAGAAGTAGTTGATAGCTTCTGTTATCTGCCAAGAAAAACCTGGGCAGATATGATTAGAGTTGATCTCAAAATGCTGAACCTCACAACATTTAACACCTATTTTAAGAGAGAGAGAGAGAGAGAGAGAGAGAGAGAGAGAGAGAGAGAGAGAGAGAGAGATCAACATTATCATCATCATCATCATTACTTTTTAATACCCATTTTACGAAGAGTTGGACATATTTATACTACTTTGAAATGTGAAATTTTAGTAGAACCCTCCACAATGTAATCTGATATAATGCAGAAGGTCCCTCTGCCACAATTAATGCTGAGTAGTTGAGAGGGATATGTAGCCCACCTTTAATATTCTAAAATTATCCACCACCAAGACAAAAATAGAGGAAAATGAGAAAAATATCGTAAAAATATCTTTCAATAAAAGCTACTGATAATATTCCAATAACTCCTGATGGAGTGACAGAGGTGTGACATGATAGTATTCCATATATGGACCAGTAACTCCTGATGGAGTGACAGAGGTGTGACATGATAGTATTCCATATATGGACCAGTAACTCCTGATGGAGTGACAGAGGTGTGACATGATAGTATTCCATATATGGACCAGTAACTCCTGATGGAGTGACAGAGGTGTGACATGATAGTATTCCATATATGGACCAGTAACTCCTGATGGAGTGACAGAGGTGTGACATGATAGTATTCCATATATGGACCAGTAACTCCTGATGGAGTGACAGAGGTGTGACATGATAGTATTCCATATATGGACTAGTAACTCCTGATGGAGTGACAGAGATGGTGTGACATGATAGTATTCCATATATGGACCAGTAACTCCTGATGGAGTGACAGAGGTGTGACATGATAGTATTCCATATATGGACCAGTAACTCCTGATGGAGTGACAGAGGTGTGACATGATAGTATTCCATATATGGACTAGTAACTCCTGATGGAGTGACAGAGATGGTGTGACATGATAGTATTCCATATATGGACCAGTAACTCCTGATGGAGTGACAGAGGTGTGACATGATAGTATTCCATATGTGGACCAGTAACTCCTGATGGAGTGACAGACATGGTGTGACATGATAGTATTCCATATATGGACCAGTAACTCCTGATGGAGTGACAGAGGTGTGACATGATAGTATTCCATATATGGACCAGTAACTCCTGATGGAGTGACAGAGGTGTGACATGATAGTATTCCATATATGGACTAGTAACTCCTGATGGAGTGACAGAGATGGTGTGACATGATAGTATTCCATATATGGACCAGTAACTCCTGATGGAGTGACAGAGGTGTGACATGATAGTATTCCATATATGGACTAGTAACTCCTGATGGAGTGACAGAGATGGTGTGACATGATAGTATTCCATATATGGACCAGTAACTCCTGATGGAGTGACAGAGGTGTGACATGATAGTATTCCATATATGGACCAGTAACTCCTGATGGAGTGACAGAGGTGTGACATGATAGTATTCCATATATGGACTAGTAACTCCTGATGGAGTGACAGAGATGGTGTGACATGATAGTATTCCATATATGGACCAGTAACTCCTGATGGAGTGACAGAGGTGTGACATGATAGTATTCCATATGTGGACCAGTAACTCCTGATGGAGTGACAGACATGGTGTGACATGATAGTATTCCATATATGGACCAGTAACTCCTGATGGAGTGACAGAGGTGTGACATGATAGTATTCCATATATGGACCAGTAACTCCTGATGGAGTGACAGAGATGGTGTTACATGATAGTATTCCATATATGGACCAGTAACTCCTGATGGAGTGACAGAGATGGTGTGACATGATAGTATTCCATATATGGACCAGTAACTCCTGATGGAGTGACAGAGATGGTGTTACATGATAGTATTCCATATATGGACTAGTAACTCCTGATGGAGTGACAGAGATGGTGTGACATACAGCATATTTTAGATATTTTAAAACTGATGGAGCCCAGCCCTCTTTAAGTTTGTAGACAGCAGAATTCTTCTAAAGAAGAAGAGAGAGAACTAAGTCCCCACCCCCTACTGGTCAGCTACTTTTTTATTGACATCATTAGTATGCACAATGTTACATGGCAGTGAGACCTGGGCATTGTGTGCAGAGGATCTGCGCAGACTGGTGAGAAACGAAGCTTGCATGCTCCGTTGGATGTGTAATAGTAATATACATGAACGGCAAAGCATAAATGAACTAAGTGAGAAATTAGGAATAAGAGGGATCAGATGCTGTTTACTCGAGAGAAAACTACGTTGGTACGGTCACGTGATGCGCATGAAAGACGATAGCTGTATAAAAAAGTGCAGGGCGATTAAAACAGACGGAAGCTATGGAGTAGGTAGACCCAGAAAAACCTGGGACGACTTGATAAATTCCGACCTCACACACTTACACCTCTCCAAGACAATGTCACTGGACCGAGACCTTTGGCGCTACACAGTAATACAGAAGACCCGCCTTGCCTATGTACAAAGCGAAACCTACAGTCAGTAGGTACCTCTTAACCAAAAATACACCCCACCCCACCCCACTACCCTTACCCCCACCCCCATCTACACCTAAAGTTATGTTGGTGCCACAACATCCAGCCCGAAACAAATGAGGTCGTGTAGGTGTCACGACAAAAAAACACACAGTCCACGCTGTAATGTGGCCGTGTAGGCAACACGGTAAAAACCTCCCAGACCCACACTGTAAACATGGTTGGTGTTAGGAAGGGCATCCAGCCGTAGAAAACCTGCCAGACAGTCCTATACGAGCAAGTCAACCAATCTTGCCTCAAGTGGGACAATTCCCGTCTAAACCCATGCTAGCGTGGAAGATAGACGTTAAACGATGATGATGGTGATGTTGATGATGATGATGATCATGATGATGATGATATGAAGGATGACAGTTATATAAAAAGGTGCAGAGCGCTCAAAGTTGATGGAAGCCATGGAGTGGAGAGACCTAGGCAGACTAGGGATGAGGTTATAAAAACTGACCTTGCACAATTGCACCTCTCAAAGAAGATGATACAGGCCCAACATCTCTGGCATTATTCAATTGGATTGGCAGTATTGGGAGAGGGTCGGACGCCATGCTTTGATGTATAGAGTTACAGCCCTTGCCATTCTGAGTTCAAATCCCGCTGAGGTTAACTTTGCCTTTCATCCTTACGGGGTCGATAAAATAAAGTACCAGTAATGCACTGGGTAATTGCTGGCCTTGTTCCAAAAGTAGAAACAATTATTCAATAACGCAGAAGACCAGACTTCTCATGAGCACAAGCTGAAACTGAAACATATATGGAGTGTACACCACCCTCACCACCATCCTACCCCACTCTTCCAAACATCTCCCATAAGGACAAGCTGAAGTATACATCTAGTGAAGCCTTCAGTCCACGCTGCAAAGTGGTTGTGATGGTGACACGACAAAAAGCACCCAGCCCACCCTTGATATAAGGAAGGGCCTCCAGCTGTAGAAACCAAGCCAAAATTAGTTCTGTATGAACAAGACATGGTCACCTGACCTGGCATTTCTCACAACAGGACCACTTGTATAACCCATGCTAGCAAGGAAAAGGATGTTAAAGGGTGATGATGATGATTATGTGATGATCAAAGTGTTTACAACAATCTGTTCACTAGTAAATATATTATAAACATTTCTACTAACAAACCACATGAAACTACATTAGCAAAACATTCTTGAAAAGTAGAAAACAGTACTATGATTACATCACTTTAAATATTAAAGTCTTTACTCTAATACTGCAAATTTTTCCAACAATCTTTCTCCTAGTAAGATACTATAAACATTTGTTAAGAGTTAATATTGTTACATAGACAGAGGAACTGAGCCTGTGTAACATCAAAATATTATACATTTACTGAATTTTAAAATAATTTTTTTTTTAAATGTTATAATTAATTAATGTGTATTGATTAATTAAGTTTTAGGCTAGGTAAACATAGATTAGCATTCCTACCTAGGAGGCATGTTCCTTGTTTAAACAGATCCCAGTTAACAAAGATCATAAGTAAAATAGGTAATATTTTGTTATTAAAAATAAAGGAGCTGATCATCAGATCAGACCAAAGAAACAATGTTTCCATTGGTCTTTCCATTACTGATACTATCTGTCAGTCACAACTCCTGGCAGTAGAAAGGAGCTGATCATCAGATCAGACCAAAGAAACAATGTTTCCATTATCTTTCCATTGTTGATACTATCTGTCAGTCACAACTCCTGGCAGTAGAAAGGAGCTGATCATCAGATCAGACCAAAGAAACAATGTTTCCATTATCTTTCCATTGTTGATACTATCTGTCAAATTCAAAAGAGAAGCTGGATTGACAGATAATTATGAGGAAATGAAAACAGAAGAAACAGCAACAGAAACTACAGAAAATAAAAAAATCGAAATTGAAAACATATGTTCAGAATGTTACGCTAAAATGATGGCAAAAAACCCCTACATGTCCAATATCCAAAAAAATTAATAGGGAGTAAGAAGACAAACAAAATTCACAAAACTGGTTCAGAAATGCTGGACTAAAACCACATTTTGTATGATACCACAAAACTGGTTAAGAAGTGCTGGACTAAAACCACATTTTATCTGCTGGTTAAGATGTGTTGGACTAAAACCACATTTTACCTGACACTCTATTATTTCTGCCAACCCACTATTATTGCATGAATGTCCTAAATATTGTGATATCAATATTTCAACAACTTCATGAACATTATCAGTTATTTGGATGGTCATATGTCAGAATGGCATAACGTATCATTCACAAACTCTTCATATCCTTACTTCAAATGTTTATATAGTGTCTTTACTGGTGGACAGATTGTTGAGAAAATTTGCCACAGTGGAGTAAAGACTTTAATATTTAATGTTATAGGTCACGGTATTGTTTTGTACTTTTAAAGAATGTCATGTTAATTTAAATGTTTATAGTATCTTTACTGGTGGACATATTGTGAAACTATGTTGCTACTTCAAAATGAAAGCTGTGACAGAATGAAGAGAAATCCATTAACTGCTACAGACATTCCCTCCATGCCAAACCCCAGAGACTGACCATGAGTTTCCAGTAATTGTTTATCATCAACATTAGGAACAATGTATAGAAGCTGCATAATTGTCTCTCTTTCACACAGTGGAATACAAACTGTCACAAGATGAGTAAAAAATCATCTAACTTTCTCTCTTCAAATATCCAACAAGTCTGTTATTCACAAATACATCTAATAAATATATAATGTTCAAAATATTTTGTTATAAAACTCAATAAATAGATTTGTTAGAGCACAGAACAATCTTTAGCTTACGACAGTAACAACACCACCACCAGAGACAACAGCAGCAGTAACAACAGTAACAACACCACCACCAGAGACAACAGCAGCAGTAACAACAGTAACAACACCAGAGACAACAGCAGCAGTAACAACAGTAACAGCACCAGAGACAACAGCAGCAGTAACAACAGTAACAACACCAACACCAGAGACAACAGCAGCAGTAACAACAGTAACAACACCAGAGACAACTGCAGCAGTAACAACACCACCAGAGACAACAGCAGTAACAACAACAACACCAGAGACAACAGCAGCAGTAACAACAGCAGTAGTAACAACAGTAACAACAACACCAGAGACAACAGCAGCAGTAACAACAGTAACAACAACACCAGAGACAACAGCAGTAACAACAACAACACCAGAGACAACAGCAGCAGTAACAACAGTAACAACAACAACACCAGAGACAACAGCAGCAGTAACAACAGTAACAACACCACCAGAGACAACAGCAGCAGTAACAACAGTAACAACAACAACACCAGAGACAACAGCAGCAGTAACAACAGTAACAACAACACCAGAGACAACAGCAGTAACAACAACAACACCAGAGACAACAGCAGCAGTAACAACAGCAGTAGTAACAACAGTAACAACAACACCAGAGACAACAGCAGCAGTAACAACAGTAACAACAACACCAGAGACAACAGCAGTAACAACAACAACACCAGAGACAACAGCAGCAGTAACAACAGTAACAACAACAACACCAGAGACAACAGCAGCAGTAACAACAGTAACAACAACAACACCAGAGACAACAGCAGCAGTAACAACAGTAACAACAACAACACCAGAGACAACAGCAGCAGTAACAACAGTAACAACAACACCAGAGACAACAGCAGTAACAACAACAACACCAGAGACAACAGCAGCAGTAACAACAGTAACAACAACAACACCAGAGACAACAGCAGCAGTAACAACAGTAACAACAACAACACCAGAGACAACAGCAGCAGTAACAACAGTAACAACAACAACACCAGAGACAACAGCAGCAGTAACAACAGTAACAACAACACCAGAGACAACAGCAGTAACAACAACAACACCAGAGACAACAGCAGCAGTAACAACAGTAACAACAACAACACCAGAGACAACAGCAGCAGTAACAACAGTAACAACAACACCAGAGACAACAGCAGCAGTAACAACAGTAACAACAACAACACCAGAGACAACAGCAGCAGTAACAACAGTAACAACAATAACACCAGCAGTAACAACAGTAACAACACCACCAGAGACAACAGCAGTAGTAACAACACCAACATCTAATAAATATATAATGTTCAAAATCTTTACCTTACATCTTTCCAGCTTCAATAAAATAACGTTACAGTACAAGGTTGATTCCTATAGTGCACTCTACATGCAAATGGAATTAGAACACGCTGACGCATATGTGTATATATGTATGTGTGTGTGTGTGTGCATATGTATAGATTTATATGTATGAGTATATAAATATAAACGATCAAACAGATACACACTTACAAACATACACACACAAACATACCTTCACACACTCACAAACATACATTCACACAGACACATACACATACATCCACACAAACACACACACATACATCCACACAAACACACACACATACATCCACACAAACACACACATATACATCCACACAAACACACACATACATCCACACAAACACACACATATACATCCACACAAATACACACACACTCACACAAACACATACATTCACACAAACACACATATCCAGACAAACACACACACACATACATTCACACAAACACACATACATGCACACAAACACACGTACATTCACACAAACACACACACACATACATTCACACATACATTCACAAACACACACACACACATACATTCACACAAAAAACACATAGTTACACAAACACATACATGTACAATTACACAAAAACACATACACACTCACACACAGCATAGCAAATGGAACGCCAACCGCTGTTTTGTTATAATTTTTCACCCTGCCCTTCCTTTTAGGCATATTGTGTGACGGAATGATGGAAGGAAGTAGTTAAATTTATATACAGAAGGTTATAATGGCGAGATATATATATATATAACTGTTTCTACTTTCGACACAAGGCCAGCAATTACCCAGTGCATTAACGGTGAGATATATATATAACGGTGAGATATATAATATATATAACGGTGAGATATATTATATATATAACGGTGAGATATATTATATATATAACGGTGAGATATATTATATATATTACGGTGAGATATATAATATATATAACGGTGAGATATATAATATATATAACGGTGAGATATATTATATATATAACGGTGAGATATATAATATATATAACGGTGAGATATATTATATATATAACGGTGAGATATATATATATATAACGGTGAGATATATTATATATATAACGGTGAGATATATTATATATATAACAGTGAGATATATTATATATATAACGGTGAGATATATTATATATATTACGGTGAGATATATTATATATATAACGGTGAGATATATTATATATATAACAGTGAGATATATTATATATTACGGTGAGATATATATATATATATATAACGGTGAGATATATATATATTACGGTGAGATATATATATATATAACGGTGAGATATATTATATATATAACAGTGAGATATATTATATATTACGGTGAGATATATATATATATATATTACGGTGAGATATATTATATATATAATACGGTGAGATATATTATATATATAATACGGTGAGATATATATATATATATAACGGTGAGATATATTATATATATAACGGTGAGATATATATATATAACGGTGAGATATATATATAATGGTGAAATATATTATATATATAATGGTGAGATATATATATATATATAACGGTGAGATATATTATATATATAATGGTGAGATATATATATAATTGTTTCTACTTTTGGCACAAGGCCAGCAATTACCCAGTGCATTACTGGTACTTTATTTTATCGACCCCGTAAGGATGAAAGGCAAAGTTAACCTCGGCGGGATTTGAACTCAGAATAGCAAGGGCCGTAACTCTATGCATCAAAGCATGGCGTCCAACCCTCTACCGATACTGCCAATTCACCGCCCGATATATATATAATGGTGAGATATATATATATAACGGTGATATATATATATATATATATAACGGTGAGATATATTATATATATAATGGTGAGATATATATATATAACGGTGAGATATATTATATATATAACGGTGAGATATATTATATATATAACGGTGAGATATATATATATATATAACGGTGAGATATATATATATATATATATACATGAGATATATTATATATATAATGGTGAGATATATATATATATAATGGTGATATATTATATATATAATGGTCAGATATATATATATATAACGGTGAGATATATATATAACGGTGAGATATATTATATATATAATGGTGAGATATAGTATATATAACGGTGAGATATATTATATATATAATGGTGAGATATAGTATATATATAATGGTGAGATATATATATATATATAACGGTGAGATATATTATATATATAACGGTGAGATATATTATATATATAATGGTGAGATATATATATATAACGGTGATATATTATATATATAATGGTGAGATATATATATATATAACGGTGAGATATATATATATATAACGGTGATATATATATATATATATATATATATAATTGTTTCTACTTTAGGCACAAGGCCAGCAATTACCAGTGCATTACTGGTACTTTATTTTATCGACCCCGTAAGGATGAAAGGTAAAGTCAACCTCGGCGGGATTTGAACTCAGATCGTAAAGGGACGTAACTATGCTGGAAAGCATGGCGTCCGACCCTCTACCGATACTGTCAATCCACCGCCCTTTATATATATATATAATGGTAAGATATATTATATATATAATGGTGAGATATATATATATATAACGGTGAGATATATTATATATATACTAGCAGTGGTACCCGCAGGGCGAATTGTAGGAAAAGGCGTAATGCAGTCAGCCAGACATACAGACAGATATTATAAGGGCACGACGTTATATGTATGTATCTATCTAAAAAGAGAAAGACTAAGAATTATAGAGAGAGATTGCTAAATCGACTAATGAGGTCCCTAGGGCATTGAAAATTTGAAATTTCTTTTGCTCAGAACACTCCCCGAAACATAAGTATTACATGTGTAAAGTTTGAAAACAGTCGGTTGGGTGGTTCTCGAGTTTTAGGGATTCAAACTCACACACACACACACAGAGACAGACATCCTCAGGGAAGTGACGTAATGCAGACAGTCAGACATACAGAGATATTATAAGGGTGCGACGTTATATGTAAAGTGGTAGTGCTGGTGCAATGATAAAATACACCCAGTACACTCTGTAAAGTGGTAGTGCTGGTGCAATGATAAAATATTCCCAGTACAGTCTAGTGCTGGTGCCATGATAAAATACACCCAGTACACTCTGTAAAGTGGTAGTGTTGGTGCAATGATAAAATATTCCCAGTACAGTCTAGTGCTGGTGCCATGATAAAATACACCCAGTACACTCTGTAAAGTGGTAGTGCTGGTGCCATGATAAAATATTCCCAGTACAGTCTAGTGCTGGTGCCATGATAAAATACACCCAGTACACTCTGTAAAGTGGTAGTGTTGGTGCAATGATAAAATATTCCCAGTACAGTCTAGTGCTGGTGCCATGATAAAATACACCCAGTACACTCTGTAAAGTGGTAGTGCTGGTGCCATGATAAAATATTCCCAGTACAGTCTAGTGCTGGTGCCATGATAAAATACACCCAGTACACTCTGTAAAGTGGTAGTGCTGGTGCCATGATAAAATATTCCCAGTACAGTCTAGTGCTGGTGCCATGATAAAATACACCCAGTACACTCTGTAAAGTGGTAGTGCTGGTGCCATGATAAAATATTCCCAGTACAGTCTAGTGCTGGTGCCATGATAAAATACACCCAGTACACTCTGTAAAGTGGTAGTGCTGGTGCCATGATAAAATATTCCCAGTACAGTCTAGTGCTGGTGCCATGATAAAATACACCCAGTACACTCTGTAAAGTGGTAGTGCTGGTGCCATGATAAAATATTCCCAGTACAGTCTAGTGCTGGTGCCATGGTAAAATACACCCAGTACACTCTGAAAAGTGGTGTGCTGGTTCCTTCCACAATTAAGCAAACCCAGTACTCCATGCGAAGTGGTTGGTTGTAGAACCCCCCCCCCCCCCCACACACACACACACATACACACAACATAGAAACCATGCCATATATGGAATGTATGGGCAAGAGGAGATCTCTGTGACATGTCTAGACATGTACCTTGACAACCCATCCAACTCCTGCCTGCATGGAAAGTGAACATTAAAATGATGATGGTAATGGTGATGATGATGATGATGATGATGGCGACACTGTATTCATTCAGGGTCTACAGATGGTTAAGTTGATAGGGATGGCGACAAACACCAAAAGATCTGTGATTCAGGTATCATAACTAAGAGTTGAGCACATCATCATTGGCACCAACTCAATTCTAAACAATGTTTTTTTTAACAAGATTCAACCAATGTTGTTATAATAATTGTTTCTACTTTAGGCACAAGGCCAGCAATTACCCAGTGCATGACTGGTACTTTATTTTATCGACCCCGTAAGGATGAAAGGCAAAGTCAACCTCGGCGGGATTTGAACTCAGATCGTAAAGGGACGTAACTATGCTGGAAAGCATGGCGTCCGACCCTCTACCGATACTGCCAATCCACCGCCCTTTATATATATATATAATGGTAAGATATATTATATATATAATGGTGAGATATATATATATATAACGGTGAGATATATTATATATATACTAGCAGTGGTACCCGCAGGGCGAATTGTAGGAAAAGGCGTAATGCAGTCAGCCAGACATACAGACAGATATTATAAGGGCACGACGTTATATGTATGTATCTATCTAAAAAGAGAAAGACTAAGAATTATAGAGAGAGATTGCTAAATCGACTAATGAGGTCCCTAGGGCATTGAAAATTTGAAATTTCTTTTGCTCAGAACACTCCCCGAAACATAAGTATTACATGTGTAAAGTTTGAAAACAGTCGGTTGGGTGGTTCTCGAGTTTTAGGGATTCGAACTCACACACACACACACAGAGACAGACATCCTCAGGGAAGTGACGTAATGCAGACAGTCAGACATACAGACAGATATTATAAGGGTGCGACGTTATATGTATGACGTTATATATATATAATGGTGAGATATATATATATATAATGGTGAGATATATATATATATATATAACGGTGAGATATATATATATATAATGGTGAGATATATATATATATATATAACGGTGAGATATATATATATATAATGGTGAGATATATTATATATAAAACGGTAAGATATATTATATATATAACGGTGAGATATATTATATATATAACAGTGAGATATATTATATATAATGGTGAGATATATATATATATATATAATGGTGAGATATATATATAACGGTGAGATATATTATATATATAACGGTGAGATATATTATATATATAACGGTGAGATATATTATATATATAACGGTGAGATATATATATATAACGGTGAGATATTATATATAACAGTGAGATATATATATAATGGTGAGATATATTATATATATAACGGTGAGATATATTATATATATAACGGTGAGATATATTATATATAAAACTGAGGATGCCTGTCTGTGTGTGTGTGAGTTTGAATCCCTAAAACTCGAGAACCACCCAACCGATTGATTTTAAACTTTAAACATATAATACTTATGTTTCAGGGAGTGTTCTGAGCAAAAGAAATTTCAAATTTTCAATGCTCTAGGGACCAAATTAGGCGATTTAGCGATCTCTCTATAATTCTTAGTCTTTCCCTTTTTAGATAGATACATAGATATAACGTTGCACCCTTATAATATCTGTCTGTATGTCTGGCTGGCTGCATTACGCCACTTCCCTGAGGATGTCTGTCTCTGTGTGTGTGTGAGTTTGAATCCCTAAAACTCGAGAAGTACCCAACCGATTTTTTTCAAACTTTACATGTGTATTACTTATGCATCAGGGAGTGTTGTGCACACAAAATTCAACTTTTTGATCTCCTAGGGCCCGAATTAGGTGAAAAACTTCGTTTTTTAAGCTTTTTTGGGGTTTTTTGGGGCGTTACGTCAGACCGATTTCCTTGAAATTGTAACTATGTATTAGTCAGTCACTTCTTCATACCGTGAGCAAAGAAAATCCAACTTTTTTATGGCCTAGGGCCCGCATTAGGTGAAAAACTTCATTTTTTCAGCTTTTTAGGGCTTTTTGAGGCGCTACGTCTAGCCGATTTTCCCGAAATTTCAAGGCATATTATGCACATAAAAAAAATTCATTTTCTTGATCCTCATTAGGTGAAAACCTGCATTTTTCCTGCTTCATCGAGGAAAATCTTAAAGATTATCCAGCCATCAGAGTATTCGGTTTATTTTCTTTACATATTGTCCAGGCATGCAGTTTTTCCACGATTAGGTCTGTTGGCGGCCCGCGTTCCAAAATACCTTATCCAGTGCAATGCCAGGTACCACTGCTAGTATTATATATAACAGTCAGATATATTATATATAAGAGTGAGATATATTATATATATAACGGTGAGATATATTATATATATAACGGTGAGATATAATATATATATAACAGTGAGATGTATATATATAACAGTGAGATATATATATATAACGGTGAGATATATTATATATATAACGGTGAGATATATTATATATATAACAGTGAGATATATATATATAACAGTGAGATATATATATATAACAGTGAGATATATTATATATATAACGGTGAGATATATTATATATATAACAGTGAGATATATTATATACTAGCTGGCCCGTCCGGCTAGCACCCGGCTAGGTATACCAGCATTTTATCTTTTCAGGAATCCCCCCTACACTCGAGTGCAAAGATACCACATGCCCTCTCAAGGCAGCGAGGGGGTTAACGTGCTCTGATGTTCAGTTTGAATAGTTTTTAGGATTCCCCAGTTCAGCAGCCAGTACATTAAAGAAAATTGATCGTTACAACAATAAAGGCTGAACAGAGAACACATTTTTTATAATTTGTACAACCATAATGGAAATTCCAAGTAACAGAAAATATTTAAATTACATTGTTAGAACCTCCGAGTATACAATATTTTTTGTTCAGCCCTCCGGAGCAAAGATGAAGAGATTGTTTGGCGAGCTCACCCTAGAGCATCCTACATACAATTGACCATGGGAGAATCACTGATTTGGTAGCTTGTCTCGCAGAGAAGCTCTGTAGTTGTTGACCTCTGGACACTTCTGTCAGGAGCAGGTAAGCTGTAGTGACTTAGAGGCCTACCACCAATCTCCAGGACACTGTTTTCAAGACAAATGAGCGCCTCATTGAAAACGACATCGTATGTTACATTTGGATTGTGTCTGCGTGTGGTGGAGGATGTCCTCAGCTAGACTTTCACGGTGGTTGTTTCACATTGCGAGAGGGTCGGCGAGATCGCAGTTGTGCAGCACAATAGCAAAAAGTTTTCACAGCCGAGAAGGGATTTTAGCAATTGCTGTTTCTTGCAGGGTGAGGCGCCAATGGCTGTCATCGTGTAACATACCACGCATCTGGCAAGCCAAATGGTAAGTGGAACATTGATGGCCATTGATGGTTCTCAGATCTTGGAAAGACTGTGGTCCTCTAACCTCGAACAGTAACAATGATGATAAGCCGTCTGGGCTTTTGTGAAATAAATAGGTTTTTGTTTTTGTGTATGCAAAAATATCTGTACACGAATTTATATATATTAAATTAACAGATTAAAGTTTAAGCAAAGAATCGTTGCTTTCACCCGTAACGGGATCTTCTGAAACTAAAAAAAATCCGTCTGTGAACGCAGAAGTAAATATTTCGAAAAACATTATCTAATGCAGACAGCCAGACATACAGAGACATATTATAAGGGCGCTACGTTATAGCGATGTATCTATCTAAAAAGACAGACTAAGAAAAAGAGGGGAATGTTGTGCGACGTCATAAGAAAAAGTGAGGAATGACGTATAACCGGAAGTGTTGACATTTAAAATTTTAAAGAAGTGAATATTTAAATAATGTCTTTAATCTTTTAACAAAATTCAGTAGACAAAAATACCCTCACTTTTTTACTTGGAAAAAATTATATCTATGGTGCAAATTTGGTGGTGTTTGGTCCAGCCATCTGGCAGAAGGTTTGTTACCTACATACGGCCGTCAGCTTTATAGTATAGATATAACAGTGAGATATATTATATATATAACGGTGAGATATATTATATATATATACTAGCAGTGGTAACCGGCGTTGCACGGGATAAGGTATTTTGGAACGCGGGCCGCCAATAGACCTAATCATGGAAAAACTGCATGCCTGGACAATATGTAAAGAAAATAAACCGAATACTCTGATGGCTGGATAATCTTTAAGATTTTCCTCGATGAAGCAGGAAAAATGCAGGTTTTCACTTATTGCGGGCCCTAGGGGATCAAGAAAATGAATTTTTTTTATGTGCATAATATGCCTTGAAATTTCGGGAAAATTGGCTAGACGTAACGTCTCCAAAAAGCCCTAAGAAGCTTAAAAAATGAAGTTTTTCACCTAATGCGGGCCCTAGGCCATAAGAAAGTTGGATTTTCTTTACTTACAGTATGAAGAAGAGACTGACTAATACATAATTACAATTTCAAGGAAATCGGTCTGACGTAACACCTCAAAAAACCCCTAAAAATGTTTAAAATCGCATTTTTTCAGCTAATGCGGGCCCTAGGAGATAAAAAAGTTGAATTTTTTAATGTGCATAACACTCCCTGAAACATAAGTAATACACACGTAAAGTTTGAAAAAAGCGGTTGGGTACTTCTCGAGTTTTAGGGATAAACACACACATCCTCAGCGAAGTGACATAATGCAGAAAGTCAGACATACAGACAGATATTATAAGGGCACGACGTTATAAGTATGTATCTATCTAAAAAGAGAAAGACTAAGAATTATAGAGTGAGATCGCTAAATCGCCTAATGCGGTCCCTAGGGCATTGAAAATTTGAAATTTCTTTTGCTCAGAACACTACCTGAAACATAAGTATTACATGTGTAAAGTTTGAAAACAGTCGGTTGGGTGGCTCTCGAGTTTTAGGGATTCAAGCTCACACACAGACAGACATCCTCAGTTTTATATATATAGACTAGCAGAAAACCACCCGGTGGGCGGTTTTCTGCTAGCAAATCTAGTGTATATACTGATATTGTTGAGATTTGGATGAGAAATGTTTTCGGCACCACATGTTCCCCGTCTCTCGGTGTGTCTTTTATGCATGTATAAATATATATGTTATCTATACGGTGAAATCTTTGAAATAAATATATGTTAAAACGAAAAAGGAGAAAAAGAGATTAGTGACGGAAATATAAACGTTATGATACATAAACGTTATGATATAACGATGGAAATATATCTTCAAATGGTCCTTGGCATGGTGTCAAGTCAGAACCGCCTCGAACTGGTTACTTCTGGCTTGTGCAAGGTGTCTCTATAGCAACCAGCGATTCCCTCGGCCTCAGTGACCAAAGTCAGTGGAGAGGGGAAGGTAATGTTTCTATAGCGACAGTGTTTCTCTTGGTAGTACCAAAGTGGAGAAAGGAAGGGGAAGGTAATATTTCTGTAGCACCTACATTTGAGTTTTAGGGAAGGACAGACAGACAAACAGAGAAATGCCCATATATTTCTGTGTGTGTATATATATATATATGTCAGGTCACCAGTTGATGTTACTGGTAACATGTATCCCAGCACAACCTGTCTCATGGTCGGGTCGTTGGCGACTAAACTGGCAACCCCACCAAGCTTTCTTGGTGAGGAGGGTGACTTTGGACATCCTGCAGGACTAAAAACAAAACCTGTCAAAAGGGCAAAGGAGCTCTTAAGACTCAATGGCCATCCAAAATCACTGGGAGAGATGACCCCTTAGCCTTTGTCAAGGCAGAATTCTAGGAGAAGGAAAACTCTGATATAACACCTGCAACCCTGATGGTATCCAATGATGTTGACTTGTTCTTCTTTTTGGTAAATATCATCTTGGTTAAGAGAGTGGGATTGGCTTTGTGCAGTGCCTTTGCTCACTACAAAAGCTTCACGGCACAGGCATTGCTTTATATCTGGAGATCTCTCTGCACTTGTCCTCACATAGTACCATGGGCCCAGCACTATGTGTCAGTAATTGTCACAAGTGTAGTGTTTGTACCAGAGTTTTCAAGTCGCTGGCTGGACTAAAAAGTCACACTCGTTCTGCGCATCGGTAGGGGTTCTCCTACATGGATATAAAGTAGTGGCTGTACTCGAAACGAGTTGGCAGCCACCATATATATATATATATATTACACACACAGAAATGTATATATATTTCTGTGTGTGTATATATATATATATATATATATTACACACACAGAAATGTATATATATTTCTGTGTGTATATATATATATTTCTGTGGGTGTATATATATATATATATTACACACACAGAAATGTATATATATTTCTGTGTGTGTATATATATATATATATATATTACACACACAGAAATGTATATATATTTCTGTGTGTGTATATATATATATATATTACACACACAGAAATGTATATATATTTCTTAGAACAAAATTATTATTAATGTTTTGCTGTTCATAACAATTGGAATTGAAAAATTACTTTTGAAATTATTAGTTATTTTACTAATGCTTAGATATGTAAAAATGAAGCCATGTTTCTAATAATTGTTTCTACTTTTGGCACAAGGCCAGCACTGGTACTTTATTTTATCGACCCCGTGAGGATGAAAGGCAAAGTTAACCTCGGCGGTATTTGAACTCAGACCGTAAAGGGACGTAACTCCATGCTATGAAGCATGGTGTCCGACTCTCTACAGATTCTGCCAATCCACCGCCCTAATGTCTGTACGTAATGAGGGAGTGAGAGGGGAGAGAAAGAAAGGCAGAGGTGAAGTGACGAAGTGACTCTCTCCTCCTCCTCCTCCATCTCCCCATTCGTCACAGCGATAGAGGGGAGGAATGTTAGTGTGTTACAAAGAGAAAGAGTGAGAGTGAGAGAAACAGACAGACTAAAAGAGAGGGATAGCTGGAGAGAGAGAGAGAGATAGCAACAGATACAGTACAGTAGCTAAGGGATGTATATATATTTCTGTGTGTATATATATATACATTTCTGTGTGTGTAATATACACACAGAAATATATATACATTTCTGTTTGTGTAATATATATATACACACACGGAAATATATATATATTTCTGTGTGTGTGTGTATATATATATATATATATATATATATATATATATATATTACACACACAGAAATGTATATATATTTCTGTGTGTGTATATATATATATATATATATATATATATATATATATATATATATTACACACACAGAAATGTATATATATTTCTGTGTGTATATATATATATTTCTGTGTGTGTATATATATATATATTACACACACACAGAAATGTTTATATGTTTCTGTAGCACTCCTCAATTCTCCCTCCCGCTATCCCCCTCTTGTAGTCTGTATCTTTCTTTCACTCTCTCTCTACGCGTCGTGGTCCATAAGAAAGCTAGGTGTTGAGGAATGGCTTGTGAGGACAGTGCAAACTTTGTACAGAGGTACTCTCAGTAAAGTCAGGGTAGGAATGGAGTTTAGTGAGGAATTCCAGTTACAAGTAGGAGTACATCAGGGTTCGGTCCTCAGCCCGCTCTTGTTCATTATAGTCCTCCAAGCCATAACAGAGGAGTTTAAGACTGGCTGTCCATGGGAACTTCTCTATGCTGACGATCTGGTTCTTATAGCAGAATCAGTAGAGGAGCTAGAGAATAAATTCTGGCTAATGGAAACAGCAGTTGGAAGCAAGAGGACTGAGAGTAAATCTAGCTAAGACAAAAGTGTTGATGAGTAGAAAAGAGGACAAAACCCTGATTCCGTCAGGGAAATGGCCATGTTCGATATGCAGAAAAGGAACTGGCATAAATTCTATAAAATGCACACAATGCAGATCCTGGGTACACAAGAGATGTAGCGGGATAGCAGGAAAACTAACAGGTAGGGAGAAATATGTATGCAGGGAAATTAGACAGTAGAAGTCGCATTGATAGACACATTTTTCAAATGCAGGAGGGCGCGATAGAAGTGGTGGATAGCTTCCGGTACTTAGGAGATCAGATTAGCATGGGAGGAGGGTGTTCCGAGGCCATAGTATTTAGAATAAGGACGGGTTGGAAGAAGTTTAGGGAACTGCTTCCTCTGTTGACGAAGAAGGGTTTCTCCCTGCGTACGAAAGGCCGGTTGTATGATGCCTGTGTGAGGAGCGCGATGCTGCATGGTAGTGAGACATGGGCAGCAACTGCAGAGGATATGCGACGGCTGGAGAGAAATGAGGCAAGCATGCTCCGTTGGATGTGCAGTGTAAATGTGCATGAACGACCCAGCATAAATGTGTTGAGAGAGAAACTGTGTCTGAGAGGGATAGAATGTAGTGTACGGGAGAGGAGACTGAGGTGGTATGGACATGTGATGCGCATGGAGGATGACCGATGGGTGAAGAAGTGCCAGGAAATGCCAGTTGAAGGAAGACGTGGTAGAGGTAGACCACGAAAAACATGGGCAGAGGTGGTGAGAACAGACCTCAGATCATTGAAGCTCACGGTGGAGATGACGAAGGACCATGACGAGTGGAGAGATGCTGAATAAGACCCGTCCCACCCTTGCAAGCAGGGAAAAGCGGACGTATGATGATGATGATGATGATATATAACAGT
This sequence comes from Eledone cirrhosa, assembly GCA_964016885.1. Classification (NCBI taxonomy): domain Eukaryota; kingdom Metazoa; phylum Mollusca; class Cephalopoda; order Octopoda; family Eledonidae; genus Eledone; species Eledone cirrhosa. The sequence continues at coordinate 104,396,326 of OZ024744.1, forward strand.
GAGATATATTATATATATATATAACGGTGAGATATACTCATTTCATTTTACGTCTGCTTTTTCCCTGCTTGCAAGGGTGGGGCGGGAACTGATTGTGGCTTGATTTCTACAGCTGGATGCCCTAACACCAACCTCATTTACAGTGAGTGCTGGGTGCTTTTTCCCCGTGGCACCTCCACGTCCACTTTGCAGTGGAATGATAGGGACTCCAGTCCCTATCATCTCATTTCTACAGCTGAGTAAACTGGAGCAATGTGAAATAAAGTGTCATGCTCAAGGAAACAACACATCAGCCGGTCTGAGAATTGAACTCACAACCTTTCGATTGCAAGGCCAATGCTCTAACCACTAAGCCATGTGCCTCCATATATATATATATAACAGTGAGATATATTATATATATATAACGGTGAGATATGTTACATATATAACAGTGAGATATATTATACAGTGTTTAGATGATCCTGATAAACAAACTATACTTTTAGACCTGCACCAGTTTCATACTCTGAACATCTTGGTCAACTAATTTATGTAACAGTTAACAAAATTTAATATATATATTTGTTGATTAAAGTAGGCAACTGCACTCAATTGGTGTCAACTGATAGACGTCCACATGTTTATAACAAATTATTTACAATGATGTCCCACGTGTTTATAACAAATTATTTACAATGATGGGATCTCCTATATGCAGATGATCTAACGCTCATAGCTGAATCAATGGCTGAACTAGAGAAGAAATTCCAAACATGGAAGCATGGCGTAGAATCAAAAGGCCTTAAAACTAAGTTCTAGTTTGTAGGAAGGAAAATAGGGCACCGGTCCCATCCGGGAAATGGCCATGCTCAGTGTGTAGGAAAGGAGTAGGTAGAAACTCCATTTTATGTCCCAAATGCAAAGTATGGGTGCATAAAAGATGTAGTGGGATCACAGGTAAGCTAACTAAGAATATAGATTTTATATGTGGCCGGTGCTCTGGTGCAATAAGTAGCAGCAAGTGCCCACAGAATACTAGCTCATTCCATTGCACAGATGGTTCTATAGAAATAGTGGACACCTTCCGTTACTTGGGTGACAAAATCAGCAATGGTGGAGGGTGCTCTGAAAGTACAGTAGCTAGAGTCAGAACGGGATGGAAAAAGTTCAGAGAGCTTATACCACTATTAGCCGCTAAAGGGTTCTCTCTAAAAATGAAAGGCAGGCTGTATGATGCCTGCATACGAACAACAATGTTACATGGCAGTGAGACCTGGGCATTGTGTGCAGAGGATATACGCAGACTGGAGAGGAACGAAGCTTGCATGCTCCGCTGGATGTGTAATAGTAATATACGTGAACGGCAAAGCATAAACGAACTAAGGGAAAAATTAGAAATAAGAGGGATCAGATGTTGTTTACTCGAGAGAAGACTACGTTGGTATGGTCACGTGATGCGCATGAAAGATGACAGCTGTATAGCAAAGTGCAGGGCAATAAAGATAGATGGTAGCCACGGAGTAGGCAGACCCAGAAAAACCTGGGACGACTTGATAAATTCTGACCTCACACACTTACACCTCTCCAAGACAATGTCACTGGACCGAGATCTTTGGCGCTACACAGTAATACAGAAGACCCGCCTAACCTAAATACATAGTGAAACCTACTACAGTCAGTAGGCACCTCTAACAAAAATACAGCCCCGTCCCTCTACCCCCACCCCATCCACACCGCCCCTTTCAATGTAAAGTTATGTTGGTCCCACAACATCCAGTCCGAAACAAATGAGGTCGTGTAGGTGTCACAACAAAAAAACACACAGTCCACGCTGTAATGTGGCCGTGTAGGTAACACAGTAAAAACCTCCCAGACCCACACTGTAAATGTGGTTGGTGGTAGGAAGGGCATCCAGCTGTAGAAAACCCGCCAGACAGTCCTTGCCTCAAGTGGGAAAACTCCCGTCCAAACCCATGCAAGCGTGGAACATGGACGTTAAACGATGATGATGATGATGATGTCCCCCATGTTTACAACGAATTATTTACAATGATGTCCCACATGTTTATAACGTATTATTTACAGCGGCAGTATCGGTAGAGGGTCGGACGCCATGCTTTCCAGCATAGTTACGTCCCTTTACGATCTGAGTTCAAATCCCGCCGAGGTTGACTTTGCCTTTCATACGTTACGGGGTCGATAAAATAAAGTACCAGTAATGCACTGGGTGATTGCTGGCCTTGTGCCTAAAGTAGAAACAATTATTTACAGTGATGACCACATGTTTATAATGAATTATTTACAGCGATGACCACGTTTATAACGAATTATTTAAGCGATGACCACATGTTTATAACGAATTATTTACAATCAAATGACGTCTAAATGTTTATAACGAATTATTTACAGTTAAGTGACCCACATGTTTATAAAGATTAAGAATGACGTCCCACATGTTTATAACGAATTATTTACAGCGATGACCACATGTTTATAACGAATTATTTAGTGACGTCCACATGTTTATCCTTACGGGGTCGATAAAATAAAGTACCAGTAATGCACTGGGTATTTGCTGGCCTTGTGTCAAAAGTAGAAACAATTATTTACAGTGACGTCCACATGATTATAACGAATTATTTATGACGTCCCACATGTTTATAACGAATTATTTAGTGATGACCACATGTCTATAACGAATTATTTACAGCGATGACCACATGTTTATAATGAATTATTTACAGCGATGACCACATGTTTATAACGAATTATTTACAGCGATGACCACATGTTTATAACGAATTATTTACATTGACGTCCACATGTTTATAACTAATTATTTACAGTGACGTCCACATGTTTATAACGAATTATTTACAGTGACGTCCACATGTTGATAACGAATTATTTAGTGACGTCCACATGTTTATAACGAATTATTTAGTGACGTCCACATGTTTATAACGAATTATTTAGTGACGTCCACATGTTTATAACGAATTATTTACAGCGATGACCACATGTTTATAATGAATTATTTAGTGACGTCCACATGTTTATAACGAATTATTTACAGCGATGACCACATGTTTATAACGAATTATTTAGTGCTGACCACATGTTTATAATTAATTATTTACAGCGATGACCACATGTTTATACGAATTATTTACAGTGACGTCCACATGTTTATAACAAATTATTTAGTGACGTCCACATGTTTATAACGAATTATTTAGTGACGTCCACATGTTTATAACGAATTATTTACAGCGATGACCACATGTTTATAATGAATTATTTAGTGACGTCCACATGTTTATAACGAATTATTTACAGCGATGACCACATGTTTATAACGAATTATTTAGTGCTGACCACATGTTTATAATTAATTATTTACAGCGATGACCACATGTTTATACGAATTATTTACAGTGACGTCCACATGTTTATAACAAATTATTTAGTGACGTCCACATGTTTATAACGAATTATTTAGTGACGTCCACATGTTTATAACGAATTATTTACAGCGATGACCACATGTTTATAATGAATTATTTAGTGACGTCCACATGTTTATAACGAATTATTTACAGCGATAACCACATGTTTATAACGAATTATTTACAGTGCTGACCACATGTTTATAATGAATTATTTACAGCGATGACCACATGTTTATAATGAATTATTTACAGTGACGTCCACATGTTTATAACAAATTATTTAGTGACGTCCACATGTTTATAACGAATTATTTAGTGACGTCCACATGTTTATAACGAATTATTTACAGCGATGACCACATGTTTATAATGAATTATTTACAGTGACGTCCACATGTTTATAACGAATTATTTACAGCGATGACCACATGTTTATAACGAATTATTTACAGTGCTGACCACATGTTTATAACGAATTATTTACAGTGCTGACCACATGTTTATAATGAATTATTTACAGCGATGACCACATGATTATGCGAATTATTTACAGCGATGACCACATGTTTATAACGAATTATTTACAGCGAAATGAATGAAGTCTGGATTTTCAAATCAATTCAGAAAATTATGTACAAACATTTCAACATCGATTAAAAATAAAAACATTATAAAAACATTATAAATATATTTAATGCTTAGTCTTTTGTAAGAGAGTATGTGCGTAATTATGGAGATGTAGTGTAAAAATACTTGACACAATAATGTAGGACTGGGAAAGATTTTAATTCTTAACTCTGAGTAGAATTAGAGAGAAGTAGATATCATAGAATTTATCTAAACCTTACAAAAAAAAAAAAACTGCCCTTCCTAATATCTATCTAATCTACCTGTGGTGTTAAAAAGAGATAATAGCATGAAAAGTCGATCATTAAAGAAACTAGGTTTTCTGTTTGGCTAAACACCTTTCCACAAGTGTCACTTTATTACAAGTTGATATTTGACTGTTAATAATGTGTAGATATAATCTGTAATATTTAAATGTAGAATTATGTAATTCATAAATCATAATATATTATAATAATGTTTTTCAAATGAATGGATTCAATGAATGAAAGATTGTCTATTTTAGGTAAAATAAATAAACAAATAAACATAATTAGATTAAGAAGCATTTCGTGTTTCGTCGAAGTAGCGGAGATATCTCAAATGAACAAATATTCGATTAGTATAGTTTAGGGGAATAAGTGCGCAGTTCTAAAGAGGTGTTGCACTGCTAGATTAATTAATGCCACAAAACTTCAAACAACCAATATAAATATAAGTTGCAGAATAAGGGATAACAGGGGCAAATATAAAAAAAAATAATCAGGAAACGTTATTTAGTTCTATTACTCACAGCATAATAAATATATATATATAACTATATATAAATATATATATTCTAATGAGGATTATTATAGAGTATTGTAAACAATAATTTTCAGACGAGATATATCGATCGATAGGAAGCAGAGCAGATATATGAGTAAGATTCTTGTGATTTCCTAAAATGCATGAATAAGAATGTATGTAAAAATCTGTATACACCCTTCTAAACCTACATCTTTGGTACAGAATTTTAGACAAGTGATGTGGTGGGAGATATTATAGTTCAACCAATACAGCTTTATAATAGAGAATAGTAAGACATTCTAGACTGCCAAAGCAAAACATACAACAAACGGTAAACGATGGAATAAACTAAAATAACAGAATTTATTTAATAAAATATTTAGAGATATATTATTGCGTGAAATTTTGATAGAAGATGTCAAGTAGAAAAAGAGAAAGCTCTGTGATGGTGAAGAATTACCAAAAAATGGTTCTAAGTGTCTAGGCACCACCAAAGAACTATGACAACGGAAATATGGTGATAGTAGTGACATATATTTTGGATTAATAATAGAAATACGGTGAGAAACATGGTAAACGAAGAATAAATTATGTGGATAATAGTAAATAGTGTTTGTTATTACCTCTAAATAGTTTGGTAGTGATGGCGAAGCGTACAAATGAAGAACAGCCACAAGCAGCAACACTAGTTGACCCCCTTCCTCTTGCTGACAGCAGTCCCATGCTACACATCACCACCGCAACCACCCCCAACTTTTCTACCACTTGACGGGCACCAAAAACCAAGAGCAGATAATTTATCTTGTTTGGCATAAGATTTTTCATTCAATTAGAAAAACTATTCCATGATCAAATAACGAGTCAACGAAAGAGGGTCTCTCCACTGTTACTAGACCTGTTAGAAATAGCAGCCAGATTCCCCCTCCTCTCATTCCTGACAATGTAGTTACAGATTTAAAGCGAAAAAAATTATTGTCACGGTTGAAGCACCTATCAACATAAATCTACCATTTCAAGCATCTGTCTGTCTGAATGTGTGTGTGTGTGTGTGTGTGTGTGTGTGTGTGTGTGTGTGTGTGTGTGTGTGTGCGTATGTATGTATGTATGTATGTATGTATGTATGTATGTATGTATGTATGTATGTATGTATGTGTATGTAAGTATGTATGTATATATATGTGTGTATATATATATGTATGTATGTGTGTATGTATTTGGGTATGTATCTATATGTGTGTATGTATGTACTTATGTATGTAAGACAAATCCTAAACATCAACTGACAACAAAGAATACCTGACACACAAATCCTTATAGATGCTGGTTGTACAAGCATTGAATCTACCATCATATCCTCTCAAATGTGCTGAGTAGGCCATGTTGTGCGCATGAATGAGGTAAGACTCCCAAAACTATTTTATAGTCAATTGCACACTGGGAAACGCCATCAGCACAAACTAAGAAAAATATATAAGGATTGCATAAAAAAACAACCTTAAGGATCTACAGTTTGAAGTTCAGAACTGGGAAGTGCTTTCTTTAAAGAGGGTTAAATGGAGAGGACATGTGAAGGAAGGCTACAGAATGTTTGAAGAGAAACATCTTGACCATGAAAAACTTAAACGTCAGCTTCGGCCACAGTATGAACTTCAATAAGAACATAGGGAGCTGGATTTGTAAGGTGTGCTCTCTAAATCTGGGTACATCACTCATTTAAAATCACATAAAAAGCCAACTGTATGCAGCTCTATACTAGGTGAGACAACGTGTGTGGTGTGTAAAAAGATCTGCAAATCAATCTCTGGTCTTAAAAGGCATATGAGGGTACATAAGGATGACATCCTACAAAGTGACCCAATCAATCCAATAGAAGGAACATCTTTTGCCTGTCACATTTGCTGTAGACCGTGCAAATCTAGAGCTGGACTTAAAAGCTACCTAAGAGGCCTTGTGCAGACATTTGGAGTTGGTGATGATTAATGGGGGTGCATGGGTAGATGGCAACCATCTGCAAGGATGAAGCAATCACTATGTGTGTGTGTATGTGTGTGTATGTATGTGAGTATGTATGTATGTATGAATATATATGTGCATGTATGCATGTATATATATATGTATGTGTATGTATGTATATGTGTATGTATGTATATCATCATCATCATCATCATCACCGTTTTACGTCCGTTCTTCCACGCTAGCATGGGTTAGACGGGTTGTCCTGTTGTGGGCAGTGTCTGGTCGGCTGACCATGCCTTGCTCATACAGGAACTGATTTGGCTTGGTTTCTACAGCTGGATGCCCTTCCTAACACCAACCTCATTTACAGTGAGTGCTGGGTACTTTTTTCCGTGGCGCCTACACGTCCACTTTACAGTGTGGGCTGGGTGCTTTTTTTCCGTGGCACCTCCACGACCACCTTGCGGTGGGGGGTGTGGGGGCATATTGTGTATATGCTTCAGCTTGTACCCATGGGAGGTCGGGTACTCTGTATTACTGCGTGACGCCAGAAGTCACGGTCGTGTGTCATTGTCTTTGAGAGGTGTAATTGGGTAAGGTCGGCTTTTATCACCTCATCCCAGGTCATATATGTGTGTATATATGTCAGTATGTATGTATGTATGGAGGAGGAACTCAGCAGAATCAACGGCCATCCAAATAGTACTTTTTTTTCCACCTGGGAGTGAAGGGCCTCCAGTTGTCACAACACCTTTCTGAAAAAAACCCTGCAGCTTCAAGAGCATCCGATGATGTTGACCAGTTCTCTTTTTCGGGTAGTGTTTTTGATACTCAGAGAATGGGATTGGTCAATTGCAAGGCCTTTCTCCACTTAAATAAACCTTCAAAGCACAGGCATTGCTTGTTCAGAATCTGTTACAGGTTTGTGTGACAGGCCATAGCCTAAAAGTGCACCGAACTCTATAATCTGACAAGTGATTGCAGTACTCTTAGCAAAGTTTGCAGCCATCATGTAGCTATGTTCTGGTATTATAATTTTATAAACAAAGAGAGAGTCGGTTTCTAACATAGATACAAGACTCTCTCATTGGAATTTACACAACATCAACTAGGTAGATATGTATGTATGTCTGCATGGGTGTGTGTGCAGGTATGGATGTTATTGTATGTGTGGAGGTGTCATCATCATCATCATCATCATTTCATTTTACGTCCGCTTTTCCCTGCTTGCAAGGGTGGGACAGGAACTGATTCTGGCTTGAGTTCTACAGCTGGATGCCCTTCCTAACACCAACCTCATTTACAGTGAGTGCTGGGTGCTTTTTTGCCATGGCACTTCCACGACCACTTTGCAGTGGAATGATAGGAACCCCAGTCCCTATCATCTCACTTCTACAGCTGAGTAAACTGGAGCAATGTGAAATAAAGTGTCTTGCTCAAGGAAACAACACATCACCCGGTCTGAGAATTGAACTCACAACATTTCGATTGCAAGGCCAATGCTCTAACCACTAAGCCATGTGCCTACATGTATGTTTTGAATTATGTGTGCATGTGCATATGCTTTGTATCTGTACATGTGTACATGTGTGTGTGTGTGCACGCGTGTGTGTGTGTATGTTCTAGTTTTTGCAGTATTGGTAGAGTGTTGGACAACATGCATTACAAAATATAGTTACGGCCTTTACATTCTGAGTTCAAATCCTGCCAAAGTTAGTGTTGCCTTTCGTCCTTACAGGGTCGATAAAATAAAGTACCAGTATTGCACTGGAGTCAATTTAATTGACTTACCCCTCCCTAAAAATTGTGCCTTGTGCCTAAATCGGAAACCAATATTTTATAAACTTTCACCAATAGAGAGAGAGAGTCAGTTTCTAGCATAGACACAAGACTCTTTCATTGGAATTTAGACATTTAGATAAATAGGTATGTATGCCTGTATGAGGTTGTGTGTGTGTGGAGTGTGGTGTGTGTGAGTGTGGTGTGTGTGAGAGTGGTGTGTGTGTGTGTGTGTGTGTGCGTGTGCGCGCGTGTGTGTGTGTGTGTGTGTGTGTGTGTGTGTGTGTGTGTGTGTGTGTGTGTGTGTGTGTGTGTGTGTGTGTGTGTGTGTGTGTGTGTGTGCAGTTATGGATGTTATTGTATATGTGTATCTGTAAATTTTGAGCTATATATGTACATGTACATATGTTTCTGTATCTATAAATATGTATATGCAGTTGTTACATGCTGAATTTCTGAAATGTTTTACATATTTTTACAGTTCCATTAGTGGACTGTACTTGCAACTTCCTAACTAGTCTTGCCCTTTCTGGTTCTGTTAAGCCCAACATCTCAATATTTGAGGCAGTTAGTAACATATCCCAGAGTCCCAATAATCACAAGTAGAAATCTAAAGGTATAGTTAGGATGGGGTATCTAGAGATCCTTTATTAGTTTGTCATAAATGTTCTACTTTTGCTAATCTTTAACATTATATTGACATCTGTTGGACAGCTAACTTCCACTACTGTTCATGCCTTCTTTTCTCTCTCCCATATCACTATGTCTGGTGTGTTATGCCTGCATTTTATTGGGGTTTTGACTGAAACATTCCACCAGTACTCTTTCACATTATGTATATATGCTCCACATCACTCTAACTTTGTATATGTTTATCTTCAAGACTATCCTTTCTACAGATTGCAGTGTATAATGTTTTGGCCATTACATCATGCCTCATAGGTAGATAGTACCGTGATGACATCTTTGGACAGCTGCTTATGATGTGGGTGACATCTTTGATGTTTATTCTGAAAAGTCTGCATCTATTTTCCCTGCATCCCTATCGCTTTTGTCAATCAGGTATTTTGTTATTTCCTGTTCTGGGATTGTAAAGGTATATTCTTCAAAGTGAGAGCCAATATAGTGGTTGTTGGTCCAAGATAGACTACTTTGTTTATCTATATTACTCTCACTTTAAAGTTTTCTGATAATATAATCATGCATGAGTTTTTGCTGATAAGGAAGCATCTTTTCCTCCATAGATTCATTACAATATTGTTGTGTATTTTGCCAGGGTATGAATTTTTGGTTATCATGCAGTGAATATTTCTCAAGGAGCTCCTTCCCAACTCTCATGACGTTATCTGTCTCATTTAGACAGATTTGTTCTATAGATAGTCTTCTACAGTTGATGGTTTATAGATGTTGTTGGAGGGATATGATGTGACACTCAAATGCTGTCTGGACTGATGTTAGGCCTCACTGTTTATGTTTCAGATAAAAGGGGTTATATTACTGTTGAGGTGGAAATTTCCGGAGTTGTTAAGGACTTTTCATCAAAGGCTTAGACCTCATCTAGCATCCAGTCAAGTAGTTCAAATGTTGGTGTTAGCACAGGCACATTGTGGGCCACTGATTTATTGTGTAGAGAGAGGTCAGATCATATTTTTCTTATTCAGTTGTTATATTCCCTGTTTACTCATTCCTTGTTACAAATTCCATCATAGGATATATTTTCATTTAACCCTAAGTATCTGTAGCAGTCCTTGTCAGATATCGGTGAAACAGTCAGGCCATTGGTAGAGATGTTGCTAGATTAGTTTTACAATCATATAGGGACATTTATCCTGGCTAAACTCCATTGCTATATCTTTTGAGAACACCATAACCAAGTCAAGGTTTTTCTTCATACCATTTATGTTCTTAGCATAAGGTTTGAGGTCATTCACAATGAAGTTATGTGTTAGGTGTGTGTTCCTATCCTCCTGTGAACCAATTATGTAGCCTTCATAATTCTTGAGCCTAAAGGACAAGGGGTTTATTGACAGTATAGATAGCATCAAAGAGAGACTGTCTCCTTGAAATATACTCCTGAGATATTCTATTTTATCCATGACAATTTAGTTCACTTTCTTTGTATTTAATTTTAGGATAGTAGCCCAAGATAGAAGATAGGTTCTCTGTGGCTCTGATAATGGTATCTAGGATTTTAGCAAGTCAAAGGTCTTCTAGCAACCTAGAGTGGGGAACAATGTATGAATGTAGATTCCCAAAAGGGATTGGGAGGTGACCACAGTAAAATAAGGTTGGTAGTGTATGAGCATCTTTATTTTATATAGAAATGATTTCTACAGGTCAAGAACTGTTTCATTCGTATGATATCATCATTTCTGATGATTTCATATGAATGAAACAGTTCTAGTTCTCTAGAAGTCATCTCTATAATATATAATTGGAAATTTAGTAAAATCGAATCTCTGGCGGTTTGCAAGCAAATTCGACCTACTTATATGAAATGATGAGTTAGCAAAGCACTCGATAAGGTAAGTCCTTAGAGTAATAACATACGTTTAAATAGCTTGACAAATCGAACATTGTGGTAGGCAAAATCTAACACAATAATATACCAAAGTAACGATAGAACTAACAGGTTGAGAAAAATACACCTGGACAAATCAAACGATTATACGTTTAAAGTGTTTCTTTGAATCCAAAATCTAATATCAGACTTATGTGACTGGCAAGCTCGTGGTATTTATGATCGAACAGAGGATTCAGTTTTTCAACAGGTTTTCGTTCTACCCAGAACAGGGGTGATAGGCTAAATGTTGCTGCTAGATGCAGCGTATCGTATCTATAGCTGTCACGTATTAATTCCAGCAAGGGAAATAACCCCCAGTTTTTGGCAGGTCATTCAAAATGTTAGACAAAGGAAATATTTTAATTTCCGCTAATCATCATGATAAGCTCTTGACTAGATGTTATAAAACAAACACAAATAATTAACCAATCAACAGAATTGTCTAATTAAATTAATTAGTTAATTATTAAATCTAGGAGAATAATATAATTGGAAATTTAGTATAATTGGAAATATATATATATATATGTATATATATATATATATATATATATATATATATATATATATATATATATATATATATATATATATATATATATATATATATATATATATATATATATATATACATATATGTATATATGTATATATATATATACATATATCAGGATGTTGTTGGAGATAAGTGTGTCCGGAATGATGCCGGTGTACTTAGTGTCATGAATGATAAAGAAAGTAGGCCTGGAAATGTCATTATGAGAGACTGACGAATGTGGAGAATGAATGGGAGAGAGAGAAATTACCTCCAGTAGACCCAACAGAGGGATCAGCTATTGAGATTGACGAATATAGGGTACAAGAGGGAATTAAGGAAATGAAGAATGGTAAGGCTGCTGGACCATCGGGGATAGTTGCTGAGATGATGAAGGCATCAGGGGATGCAGGCACTAAACTGGTTGCACGCATCATCAATCAAGCTATATATGGCGGTGTCATACCCAAAGACTGGTGCAGCAGTATTCTCATAAATTGCTACAAAGGTAAAGGGGATGCTCTGGAGAGGAGCAATTATAGGGGTATAAAACTGATGGATCAGGTTATGAAAGTGGCAGAGAGAATATTAACGCAACTGATTAGAGAAAGGGTCAAATTAGATGAGATGCAGTTTGGTTTTGTACCTGGGAAAAGTACAACAGATGCCCTCTTCTTAGTGAGGCGATCAAAAGCTGGTATGACCAGATGGGGCTACAAGACCGGCCCAACCATCTGCGAATGCGGAAAGGAGGACCATATGATGCAGCACTGCCTTGTTTGCCCTCTACTACCCAACCAGTGCAGCTTAAAAGATCTCGCAGAATTTAATAATAATGCAAAGGACTGTGTAAAGAAATGGGAAACTGTCATATAACCACATGCTTCAAAGATAGGAAAAGAAGAAGTGAGGCAACTACAAGTGAGGTTCTTAGAGAAGAATAAGCCACTATATTTAGCTTTATGTTGACCTAGAGAAGGCCTTTGATAGGGTGCCCCAATCTGTCATCTGGTGGTCCCTAAGGAAACTAGATGTAGAGGAATGGCTTATGAGGACAGTGCAAGCTATGTACAGGGGTGCTGTCAGTAAAGTGAGAGTAGGAATGGAGTTTAGTGAGGAATTCCAGATACAAGTAGGAGTACATCAGGGTTTGTTCTCAGCCCGCTATTGTTCATTATAGTACTTCAAGCCATAACAGAGGAGTTTAAGACTGGCTGCCCATGGGAACTTCTCTATGCTGACGATCTGGTTCTTACAGCAGAATCAGTAGAGGAGCTAGAGAATAAATTCTGGCTATGGAAACAGCAGTTGGAATCAAGAGGACTGAGAGTGAACCTAGCTAAGAAGAGAGCACAATACTCTGATTCCATCAGGGAAATTGCCATGTTTGATATGTAGGAAAGGAAATGGCATAAATTCCATAAAATGTACGCAATGCAGATCTTGGGTACACAAGAGATGTAGTGGGATAGTAGGTAAACTAACAGGTAGGGAAAACTATGTATGCAGTAGATGTACAGAGAAAGTTGGCAGTAGTAATTGCAGTGATAGACACATTTTTCCAATGCAGGTGGGTTCTATAGAAGTGGTTGATAGCTTCCGGTACCTAGGTGATCAGATTAGCAAGGGAGGCGGGTGTTCTGAGGCCATAGTATCTAGAATAAGGACGGGTTGGAAGAAGTTTAGGAAGCTGCTTCCTCTGTTGACAAAGAAGGGTTTCTCCCTGCATACGAAAGGATGGTTATATGATGCCTGTGTGAGATGTGCGATGCTACATGGTAGTGAGACATGGGCAGAAACTGCAGAAGATATGCGACGACTGGAGAGAAATGAAGTAAGCATGCTCCTTTGGATGTGCAATGTCAATGTGCGTGAACGACCAGGCATAGATGAGTTGAGAAAGAAACTGGGTATAAGATGGATAAGTTGTAGTGTGCAGGAGAGAAGGCTGAGATGGTATGGGCATGTGATGCGCATGGAGGATGATCGCTGGGTAAAGATGTGCCAAGAAATGCCAGTAGAAGGAAGATGCAGTAGAGGTAGACCACGGAAAACATGGGCGGAGGTGGTGAGAGCAGACCTCAGATCACTGAAACTCACCGAAGAGATGACGAAGGACCGTGACAAGTGAGAGATGCTGCGCTGAATAGGACCCGTCCAACCCTTGCAAGCAGGGAAAAGCGGACCTAAAATGATGATGATGATATATATATATTTATGAAGAGACACTCATCCTCCCAAGGAAGCCCCTGCAGTGCATTCTTCATGTGAATAGAGTTCCACTGAAACAGGTGGAAAAATTCAAGTATCTCAGGGCCATGTTCACGAGTGATGGAAGGTAGGGGGCTGAATAATTGCAAGAGATGATGCAGTAATGCATCAGCTTCAGCATTCAGTAATCAGAAGAAAGTAGGTGTAAAAGCCAAACTTGCTACATTCAATTCAATATTTGTGCCAACCCTTACCTATGGTCACGAATCTTGCGTAATGATCTAAAGAGTATGATCGTGAACACAAGCAGCTGAAATAGGGTTCCTCCAAAGGGTCTTTGGAGTAATGTTACTCAATAAAGTACGTAGCTCAGAGATCAGAGAGTCACCCCAGGTAGAGTGGCTACTTCTCCGAATTGAGAGATCACAGCTTCTATACTATGGACATGTGGTTTGAATGTCTCAGGAAAGAATTGCTGGACAGATTTTACGGGCAAAACCAACTGGCAGGAGACCCAGGGGTAGATCCCAAGCAAGATGATTGGATAACATCTATGAGTTTGGCTGGTCTCACTTGGGGAACCAGCCACATCAGTTAGAGACGTTTGCTTCTAACAGGACCCAGTGGAAAGAGTGTTTGAGGACTCTGCCCCCACAACCCTCTCAGGAATAAGTGGGCAAAGAAGGAGGAAGGGGGGAGGAGGGGGAGGAGGGGAGGAAGAGGAGGAGGAGAAGAAGACGATGATGATGATGATATATATATGAGAACCTTCAGTTGTGTCAAAGACATGACATCCTCTCCTGTGCATTTGGTAGAATGTGAAACCATATATCAGTGAAATGCAGATCTCTGGCCCAACTGGGAGGTCAGGTCTATATAGACCCATCCAACGCTTGCTAGGGGGCTAAGCCAACATTAAAACGATGAAAATGATGATGATATATGTGTATGTGGTATTATTATAGCAAAAAGCAGCCCTTTCAATTTCAGTGGGAAATAATTTTTCTTCATTTTTCTTTTTTTTTTTTTTTTTTTTGGTTGCTATTTTTGTGTTGCCAACTCATCTAACCCCCGAACCTTCTGTAAAGGTCTTTTCCCCCCGGAAAATGGAGGGGGAGGTTAGGCTAGAGTTAGGGTTTGGATTAGGATTAGAGTTAGGGTTGGTTACAGCTAGGGTTAGGCTTAAGTTAGGTTAGGTTAGGTTTAGGGTTAGTAATAAAGTTAGTGTTAGGGTGATCCGGGAGAGAAGCGCCCTCTCAGTTTTCCGTGGAAAAGGTTCGGAATTTAGATTAGTTGATAGCACATGTAAAAAAAAAAAAATCGAGGAAAAATAAATATTTCCCACCAAAGGCTTGGGGTGGGGGTAGATTTGTACAACTCCGATGGCTTTTCAACCCCTTTTCTACAAATTTAGTCATTTCCGACTGGTTTGAAGGTCATATTCATTGATAACACAGGGGGGGAAATGGTAGAAAAAATCAGGGCGAGAGGTGGTGGTGGTGTGTGTGGGGGGGGGGGGGTTCGACTGCTAACACGTTGGTGGTCAAATTAGTTGAAAGCACATGAAAAAAACGAGGAAAAAAAAATGATTTCCCATTAAAATTGAGAGGGTTGTTCTATAAATATACTATATATATATATAGAGAGAGAGAGAGAGAGAGAGCGAGAGGGAGAGAGAGAGAAATGAGATGATAGGGACTGGGGTCCCTATCATTCCACTGCAAAGTGGTCGTGGAGGTGCCACGGCAAAAAAGCACCCACCACTCACTGTAAATGAGGTTGGTGTTAGGAAGGGCATCCAGCTGTAGAAATCAAGCCAGAATCAGTTCTCCTCCCACCCTTGCAAGCAGGGAAAAGTGGACGTAAAATGATGATGATGATGATGATGATATATATATATATAAAATTAGTTTAATTAAATTAAATTAAGGGAGTCATGTCCGAGACATGCGCCATATCCACCGTAGAATAAGCTCAAAGATTCCAATGAATAGATCCGAGCATTTTATATCAACTAGAAATTTCTAGTTGATATATATATATATATATATATATATATATATATATATATATATATATATATGAGTTTTTCGAATATTAATAATAACATTCGATTCGTTTGCAATTTTGCAAACAAGCCTCATTTTTATAGCCATGCCAGTAGAATGAACCCTTCATTCTTGCTCTTGTTTTGGCATGTGAACAGAACTGCAGACACTAATGTTTCTGGGTATCACCCTTCATCAGTACAGCTCACTGTTCACCTGCCAACTGTCAGAGCTAGTGAAAATATATGATATTTTCAAAAATATACAGTAACTGATCGGCCTGATTTGCATATTAGCAGACTGGCTGATCAGTCAGCTCTGCATATTAGCAGATTCACTGATCAGCCAGATTTGCATATCAGCAGACTAGCTGATCAGTCAGATCTGCTTATTAACAGATCCACTGATCAGCCAGATTTGCATATCAGTAGACTGGCCAGTCAGTTTCCTGTATACGAGCGATCAATGGCCAGCTTTGCCAAATTCAAATAAAAAAAGAATATATATATGTATGTAAAAGGTAAACAGAAATAACAACACAATCGGTACAGTATATGGAAGGAATATATTAGTTTAATGCTTGAAATAGCAGGAAGAGGGTCTTAATGTTTCGGACGCTAGTCCTTCATCAGAAGAAAGAATGAGAAATAAGATAGATTGAGAGGACGCGTGGGTTGGGATTGGAAAAAATGTCTTTAGATAAAAATAACAGGTCCATTCATGTTGACACCTCTTGCAAAACTGTTGGTGCTGGCGTTTTGTATATGATTTATTTTTTAGAAAAGTGGATGATGGAGCGTCTACCTGAAATGGAATAAAAAACGTTTTGTAAAAAGAGCTATACTTGAGCATATGTGTGTATCTGTGTGTGTTATTATAGGTCCGTACGAAGCTAAGAAGAAATGTGTGGTGTATATGTGAGTAAAAGAGTGTGTGTGCATGTAAGTATGGAGCCATGAGCAAAAGTATGTTAATATAAGGGTGTGTATGTGTGTGTATACAGAGAGTGAAATGAAAAGTGGAGTGAGCATATATAGTCGGCTTGTATTAGTTGTAAGAGAAGATGTTAATGACCAAGAGAAAGCAATAGGAATCTAGGGGTGTGATAATGGACGGAGTATTAGAGAAATTGGGGAGGTGAGTTGAGTCCAAGAGGGGAATAGGACCCAAGACGGTGAATCAGACTTTGTTCAGTCCTGGTGCGCGAGGCCTGTGATCCATGATGTAAAAGACACCCAGGACTGAACCATGTAGGGCAGAATGCCCAGGAGAACAGAAATGACGGGCAACAGGAGTATCCAAGCAAAGTCTGATGTCCCTCAAATGCTCAGCAAAACGGTCTGCCATATGGCGTCCCGTTTGTCCGATATATAAAGACTAACAAAGGGAACACCGGAGGGTATAGACAGCGTGGGTGGATGTGCAGGTGAACGAGTGGTGGATACAGAAAGACCCGTTAGGGCCTGTAAGAGTGGTGAGGGTGGAAATAAAGGGACAAGTGTTGCAGCAGGAACGGGAACAAGGATGAGAGCTGGGTGGAGTCGTGGGAGAGGACGAGGAGGAACTGCGAACCAGGAGGTTGCGGAGGTTGCAGCTGTGCTTTAAAGCAGTAATGGGTGGGTTTGGAAAAAAGCGAGAAGTGACGGGGTCAGAAGAGAGGATACGGAAGGAACGGAGGATATGTCACTGGAGTGGTAGGGTGATGGGGTGGTAGGTAAGAGGGAAAGGAACACGGGTGTTGGGAGAGCGGGGGTGAGGTGAGAGGGCTGTGGTGTAGTCTGTTTCACGGGCGCAGTTGAGAGCAGCTTGGATCAGGGTGGGGGGGATATCCACGCTGGATGAAGCAGGAAGCCATATGAAGGGAATGGGTATATACTATATATATATACATATATATATATATATATATATATATATATATATATATATATATATATATATATATATATACATACATACAGAGATGAGTGTGGGGCCGAGAATGAATGAGACTAAGACAAAATATCTGGTAGAGAATGTTGAGAAGCCAGAGGGGATCACTAATGTAGGTGGGAAGCCGCTGGAATTAGTTGAGGACTTCCTGTATTTGGGAGCAAAGATTGGGAATACGGAAGATGATGTGGTTGAGAGGAAGAGCAAAGCCTGGGCGGCGTGCCACAGTTTGAGATCGGTGTGGAAGTCGGACCTTCGTGAAGACCTGAAAATCCGCCTCTTCATTGCTGTAGTGGAGTCTGTGCTACTGTACGGGTCTGAGACTTGGACACTGACCAAGAAACTCACTCAGATGGTGGATGGGTGCTACACGAGAATGCTGAGGATGGCTCTAAACATTAATCAGTATACACTGAGGATGAAAAACTCAGAGCTGTATGGAAGCCTCCCAAAAGCCAGCTCAAAAGTGACACAGATGAGATTGACGTTAGCTGGACATGCTCACCGACTTCCAGAGTTGACATTGCACTCAGTGCTCCTGTGGGAGCCCCTACATGGACTCACTGGAAGAGGAAGACCAAGGTTAACGTATGTTGATGCCCTAAGGACAGACACTGGTCTGTTGGAGACGCAGGACATGGCAGCGATAATGAGGGACAGAGACCGGTGGAGAGAACTCGTCCATGGATCTCGGGAATTTTACCCGCCCTAGATAGATAGATAGAGAGAGAGAGAGTTTTTATATTTTAAAACGAAATTCTTTATATACTATCAAGGTATATATATACCTTTATATATATATATATATATATATATATATACACACACACACACAGTGAAATTTCGTTATAACGAAATTCACGGTGTCTAAAAAAATTTGTATTATCGAAAAATTCTTTATAACGAGATGGAGCGTGTGGTCGGGGATTGAAAAAAATCTCGTTATACTGAAAAATTCGTTATAATGGTATTCGTTATAACGGAATTTTACCTGTATGTATATATATATGTGTCTTTTATATATATATAATGTATGTAAAAGGTAAACAGAAATAATACAATCGGTACAATGAAAGTGTATTAGTGTTGCTGCTGAGCTAAGGGAGGTAATTGTGTAATTATTGAAACTCATGCCAAAATTAAAGGAAGTACATGTGGAATTAGAGGTGAGAGTATAGGGGAAATAGTTTCATTTGGAAATAGTGTTGAAAAAAAATGAGAAATCATTCAAATAAACCTACGGATGATTCAAACATTCATTTTAATTAAAACTAACAATATCCAATAATTAAACCAACGTCTTTCAAGTAAAACTTTTTCTTATAATATAAAGGCAAATCAATGACTAAATATACGAAGATTTTTCTTAATTATATACTGTATTACATTTTCTAAAAAAAAAAAATATATATATATTTCTAAATTTAAATTTCTAATTTTAAAAGAATTACTTTTTAGCAACTAAGATAATATTCATTAAATAATTTAACCAAACTGAGAATTTAAAAAGAAAACTCGAAATAGGAAAATATGTACACTTCGAGGAGGTTAATGAAAAAAACATTGAATTGCCTTTTCACCTGTTTTTTTAATTTTTATTTATTTCTCTCTTGTATTTTTGTATCTTAATAATTGTTTCTACTATTAGCACAAGGTCAGCAATACTCAGTGTATTACTGGTGCTTTATTTTATCGACCCCGTAAGGATGAAAGGCAAAGTTAACCTGAGTATCAGATACTTTCCCAGTCTGTCATGGCTTACCTATTCTACATAGACGTTTAAATTGACCTATTTCCATATTTACAGGTTATTAGAAATATGGGGACAAGGGAATGAGTGAAATATAGAAGATCAAATACCCGGTTGCAAACCACCGTATAGTGTAAACACCAATAATGCTTACTATTTAGAAGAGTTAGTTTAGTTATTTAGAAACTCACAGAAACTGTTAACTTTGTATTTATTATTTATTTCTAGGTCTCAAATTTTTCATGGTACTGTCTGTGACCTGGTGACTGACACAGTTCCACTGCAGTACTATATATATATATATATATATATATATTTATATATATATATATATATAATTGTTTGTTGAGTGAGATGGTTACCAGTCAGAGTTTAGCTTTAAACTATCTGTTATTGTATTAATTATATATATATATGTCTGTGTCCAGTCTGACCCCTATTTGGAATATATATATATGTATGTGTGTGCGTGTATTTTATTTCTTCTTTTCTTAAACAACTTAAACCGTCTATATATAATAACACAAACATTGAGCTTGAAAGTATTAATTGGCAGTGTTAACTCTTTTTCGTTAACTCCATATATATATATACTCCATATATATATATATGGTACTCCATATATATATATATGGTACTCCATATATATATATATATATGGAGTAAACGAAAAAGAGTTAACACTGCCAATTAATACTTTCAAGCTCAATGTTTGTGTTATTATATATAGACGGTTTAAGTTGTTTAAGAAAAGAAGAAATAAAGGCACTTATATATATATATGTGTGTGTGTAAGTGTACAATCCAATCGAGAAGGAGCAAGAATTTGGTTGTATTTTCTCCTACTATAATTTATATATATATATATATATTCAATGAAGAGAAATTAGTAGCAATGGTTTGTTAAATAAAGGGGTTTTTCTCTATCTGGAGCCAAACTACGTTCAGACAAAATAATACTTGACAGCTAAGAATTACCTCCCTATAAGACTGGGTCATCTCTATCTTCCCTTATATTTTTCTTAGATGCTGGCAGAATGATCCAATGGCTTGTTTGCCCCCAGAAAAGGTCTGCCTATAATTTTTGTCTTTCGTAACTTAGTAACATTTCGCTGATGGGGGTTGATTTTGTAGGAATTGGGTCTTATCTCGGCAAATTAATTTACAGAATTGAAGGTTAAACCGGGAAAGGTTAGAGAAAAAAATTATTTGATTTTAATACCCTAAATATAGTTAGAGTAAAAGTTGAAGTAATTTATTAACTTCCACTACATAATTTGTACACGATAACAATACGATATATGTATTACATGTATATAAGAGACGGGGTGGGGTCACGTTTTAGTCAAATAAAACAATTAAAACAATTTAAAAAAATTAAAACAATTAAAAAAAACATGAAATCAGTCTTTTATTGAATTTTTTTCTGTGTGATCATTATGTGTGTACTATTATTCGTGTGTGACCTTTTCTAAAAATTATTTATTTCACATAATTATGCATAAAAATAAACACTACTTATTTTATAATCGCACACCACAACAAGGGCTGCTGGAGTTTACTTCTAATAATGTTGGAGGTTAGCTAACACACAGTATTGCTGGTTAACACACAGTATTGCTGGAGTTAGCTAACACACAGTATAGCGTGGCTAAGACACTGGAATAACCAAGTGCAATCAACATCACTTGATATTTCAGTAAGACAAGCTACCAACAATGACGAGAACTTTCTTGTCAGTCGCTCAGCTTCTCCAAACATCGCATGCACGACAAACTGGAAAAAATAGTTTGCCAATAATTTCTGGTATTTAAAAATTATTCCATTCATCTACGGATACAGTGCACCCCCCCCCCTCTTATTGCACACACACACCCCTTTCGTTACTGCATCCCCCACCCCATTCGTTACTGCATCATTATGGTTGTGGGAGGAGGGAACAAAACAGTCGCTGACTGCTGCATCCCCATCAACCCTGGACAATCTGGTTGGTTCTAGAAGTAAGAAGATATTGATTCTGGTTAGAGTCCACCTTTATTATAAGGTTTAGTTCGGTATGGTGAGTGAAACACCTTTCATTCAGACAGCAAGACAACAATGAAGACCCCCCCTGGAATCATGAGTCCTGTCACCACATTCAAACCTTATCGGAGGATTCTTTCAGTATCAAACAATGACAAAATATTTAATAACTAAATTATATTTAAATTAAATAATTTCCAATTATAAAACAGTAAGTCTGTTTGTTGCTATGGACAGAGGGCATTGTGATTGACGTTGATAGAAATTCTTATATAACTGGTTATTTTGGGGAGTTTTCTGAATATATAAATCATTCATTTTGTACTAAGTTAAAAATACTGCTACTAAGATATTAGGTCGCCTTTCAACAGGGATAAGTGACAGGCTATATTATGGTGGATATAGAAAAAGAACAAGATGACCAGGTTACATCAGCTTTCATCCTGGATCAGCACAATTACATTTTACTAAAAGATCTCAAGATATTCTAAGATAGAATATGTGGTAATTAGTAATGTTATAACAGAGACAATATTGTGTAGAGAAAACTCTTCCACCTGGCTGAGCAAATGAGAACATCTCTAGTGTTGGTACAATGATAAAATACACCCAGTACACTCTGTAAAGTGGTGGTGCTGGTGCAATGGAAAAATACACCCAGTACACTCTGTAAAGTGGTTGTGTTGGTGCAATGGAAAAATACACTCAGTACACTGTAAAGTGGTGGTGTTGGTGCAATGATAAAATATACCCAGTACACTCTGTAAAGTGGTTGTGTTGGTGCAATGATAAAATATACCCAGTACACTCTGTAAAGTGGTAGTGCTGGTGACATGATAAAATATTCCCAGTACACTCTGTAAAGTGGTAGTACTGGTGCCATGATAAAATACACCCAGTACACTCTGTAAAGTGGTAGTGCTGGTGCAATGATAAAATATTCCCAGTACACTCTGTAAAGTGATAGTGTTGGTGCAATGATAAAATATTCCCAGTACACTCTGTAAAGTGGTAGTGTTGGTGCAATGATAAAATATTCCCAGTACAGTCTAGTGCTGGTGCCATGATAAAATACACCCAGTACACTCTGTAAAGTGGTAGTGCTGGTGCAATGATAAAATATTCCCAGTACACTCTGTAAAGTGGTAGTGCTGGTGCCATGATAAAATATTCCCAGTACAGTCTAGTGCTGGTGCCATGATAAAATACACCCAGTACACTCTGTAAAGTGGTAGTGCTGGTGCAATGATAAAATATTCCCAGTACAGTCTAGTGCTGGTGCCATGATAAAATACACCCAGTACACTCTGTAAAGTGGTAGTGCTGGTGCAATGATAAAATATTCCCAGTACACTCTGTAAAGTGGTAGTGCTGGTGCCATGATAAAATATTCCCAGTACAGTCTAGTGCTGGTGCCATGATAAAATACACCCAGTACACTCTGTAAAGTGGTAGTGCTGGTGCAATGATAAAATATTCCCAGTACAGTCTAGTGCTGGTGCCATGATAAAATACACCCAGTACACTCTGTAAAGTGGTAGTGCTGGTGCCATGATAAAATATTCCCAGTACAGTCTAGTGCTGGTGCCATGATAAAATACACCCAGTACACTCTGTAAAGTGGTAGTGCTGGTGCCATGATAAAATATTCCCAGTACAGTCTAGTGCTGGTGCCATGGTAAAATACACTCTGTAAAGTGGTGTGCTGGTTCCTTCCACAATTAAGCAAACCCAGTACTCCATGCGAAGTGGTTGGTTGTAGAACCCCCCCCCCCCACACACACACACACATACACACAACATAGAAACCATGCCATATATGGAATGTATGGGCAAGAGGAGATCTCTGTGACATGTCTAGACATGTACCTTGACAACCCATCCAACTCCTGCCTGCATGGAAAGTGAACATTAAAATGATGATGGTAATGGTGATGAGGATGATGATGATGATGGCGACACTGTATTCATTCAGGGTCTACAGATGGTTAAGTTGATAGGGATGGCGACAAACACCAAAAGATCTGTGATTCAGGTATCATAACTAAGAGTTGAGCACATCATCATTGGCACCAACTCAATTCTAAACAATGTTTTTTTTAACAAGATTCAACCAATGTTGTTATAATACTTGTTTCTACTTTAGGCACAAGGCCAGCAATTACCCAGTGCATGACTGGTACTTTATTTTATCGACCCCATAAGGATGAAAGGCAAAGTCAACCTCGGCGGGATTTGAACTCAGATCGTAAAGGGACGTAACTATGCTTGAAAGCATGGCGTCGGCCCCTCTACCGATACTGCCAATTCACCGACTGATGCCAGATGTGACTGGACAGTTCCAGTTTGATATGGAGTAGCCACTGTATTCATAGCTAAAATATTTACCAATCACTCAATTCACTTGGCTGTCTATAACTGATATGTATTTGCCTTTCATCCTTAAGGGGTCGATAAAATAAAGTTACCAGTAATGCACTGGGTAATTGCTGGCCTTGTGCCTAAAGTAGAAACAATTATTAACTTAAAATAAATAGGCGGTGGATTGGCAGTATCGGTGGAGGGTCGGACGCCATGCTTTCCAGCATAGAGTTACGTCCCTTTACGATCTGAGTTCAAATCCCGCCAAGGTTAACTTTGCCTTTCATCCTTACGGGGTCGATAAAATAAAGTACCAGTAATGCACTGGGTATTTGCTGGCCTTGTGCCTAAAGTAGAAACAATTATTTGATTGGCAGTATCGGTAGAGGGTCGGACGCCATGCTTTGACGCATAGTTACGTCCCTTTACTATCTGACTTCAAATCCCGCCGAGGTTGACTTTGCCTTTCATCCTTACGGGGTCGATAAAATAAAGTACCAGTAATGCACTGGGTAATTGCTGGCCTTGTGCCTAAAGTAGAAACAATTATTAACTTAAAATGTTGAGAAGAGGTTCTGTTTCACTGATCTCATCTTTATAGCTCAATATACAATGACTTCCAACTATTAAACATGTACGTTTGTATTTTTATTTATGATACAGAATCTAAACTAATAGTAGCGTTTTAATTATACAAAACCTTGTTTAATTATATGTAACAAGTCATACACTATCTTGTTTTAATTTTGATTGTTTGCCATGATTTTATTTCCAAAGTCTCTTCTACTAACCCACAAAAATCTTGAAATAATTGTTTCTACTTTTGGCACATGGCCAGCAATTACCCAGTGCATTACTGGTACTTTATTTTATCGACCCCGTAAGGATGAAAGGCAAAGTTAACCTCGGCGGGATTTGAACTCAGAATGGCAAGGGCCGTAACTCTATGCGTCAAAGCATGGCGTCCGACCCTCTACCAATACTGCCAATCTTGAAATAATAACATACAATTATATCTTTTGAACGAAAATTTCTTATTTGTAATTAATCATAATGGTTACATATGTTAATACACAGTTTGTGTTGTGTTAGAAATAATTTAACTACATTATCACAGTCTTAACCATTTAGCATTTAAACCGACCAGAAATCTCTCATCCCTTTCTTTCTATTCAAAGCAGCAATAACTGGCTGCTCATACTGATGTTAAGATATTGTTCTCAAAATAAATAACATCAAAATCTCGTAGATTCAATATTATGTGAGATAAATCATTTACCACAAAAATACAATAGTATATATAGAGTAATGTAAATACTAAAGAGTTAAAGAATGTTGTGAAATGTCGCTGGGCAGAGTTAAAGAACTGTAATAAAAGTGTCAAGAAAGAGGAGCTATACCACTGTCATATTTAGGATATATTATAGGAATATTATAAAGATATGTTACTTTTTACTTTCATATAATGGCTTCATATATGCACAAATTAGGGTTGATTTAATTGATTTTCCCCTCCTCCAAAAATTGGCGTTTTGCCTAAATCAGAAACCATTATTATTCATAAATGGAACATGCCATTATTTAAACACTTTTATTACATAAAACAATGTTTACATTTGCCATATTGTAATGCTCAACACACACACAGCTGTATCCAAGCCTGTTGTGTACAACTATAAATCATGCCAGAAAAAAATGTGACTGGAAATTTAAGTTTTTTGTCTATCACACCTGGTTAAAACTCTAGCAAGATAGGATTATATTGTAGCTGAAAAACATTGTTACAAATAATTTAGAAACTTACTTTTAATTAACATTAATATATATTGAATAATATTAAAATTATAACATTATTTGGTATGTTTTGTTTAAAGTAATGACTGTATTTAAGCCAAAATTGAACTCACCAGGGAGTTCAATTTGGTGAGAATTCAGCTAATCAAAACATTGGATTCCACAGTCGTTTTATAACTTATAAATCACTCATTTCCTCAGCAGTCAAATACATCCAAGACAGAAACTCCAGTTAACATAGAATGTAATTGTTTGATAACAAGTATGTATTTAACACAACACAGCACTGGTATACCTGTAAGACAGCACTGGTATACCTGTAACACAGCACTGGTATACCTATAACAGAGTACTGGTATACCTGTAAAACAGCACTGTAATACATGTAACACAGCCACAGCACTGGTATACCTGTAACATACCACTGGTATACCTGTAACACAGCACTGTTATACCTGTAACACACCACTGGTATACCTGTAACACACCACTGGTATACTTGTAACATACCACTGGTATACCTGTAACACACCACTAGTATACCTGTAACGCACCACTAGTATACCTGTAACACAGCACTGGTATACCTGTAACACACCACTGGTATACCTGTAACACCACACAACACTGGTATACCTGTAACACCACACAACACTGGTATACCTACATTACAACACCTGTAACACAACACACCACTAGTATGCCTGTAACACAACACCTATTACACAACACACCACTGGTATGCCTGTAACACAACACCTATTACACAACACACCACTGGTATAGCTACAACACAACACACCAATGGTATAGCTACAACACACCAATGGTATAGCCACAACACACCACACCAATGGTATAGCTACAACACACCACTGGTATAGCTACAACACAACACACCAATGGTATAGCTACAACACACCAATGGTATAGCTACAACACACCACACCAATGGTATAGCTACAACACAACACACCAGTGGTATAGCTACAACACACCACTGGTATAGCTACAACACACCAATGGTATAGCTACAACACACCACACCAATGGTATAGCTACAACACACCACACCAATGGTATAGCTACAACACAACACACCAGTGGTATAGCTACAACACACCACTGGTATAGCTACAACACACCAATGGTATAGCTACAACACACCACACCAATGGTATAGCTACAACACACCACACCAATGGTATAGCTACAACACAACACACCACTGGTATAGCTACAACACACCAATGGTATAGCTACAACACAACACACCAATGGTACACCTGTAATATGGCAGACTAATGCATATTTTGAGCCATGAATCTGTTGACTCTGTGTCTGATACACATGTTACTATGGCAACTGATCATTAACTTTTACAGACATTCTGCATAACACATATACACACACATCTCTATACCATATTATGCGCAGGGACATAGAAATAATCGGGCTGGATGCCCGATCGTGCAGTTGAACCACTGGGAGTGAAGGACCGCTAGCCTTTGTCAGGGCATTCTTCTAGGAGAAGGCAACTCAGGAAACTGGGTTAACACTGACATAAAACCTGAAGCTCAGTAGTTACCGATGATGTTGATCTTTTCTTCTTTTCAGGTTATAGCTACTGTCTCTCAGAGAGTGGGATTGGCTCAGTGTACAGTCTTTCCTCACTTTAAAAATATTCTTCACGCACAGGCATTGCACGATTGCATTAATTAATAATTATTAATAGTGTTATTATTATTGTTATTATTGTTATGACTATGCTGTAAAATGGAGGGGTAGAGAGGGCCCTTGAGTCCAGTAAGACATCCTCCCTAGTGCTGGTGGCATGAATAAAAGCACCCAGTCCATGCTGTAAAGTGGTGCTGGTGTTAGGAAGGGCATCCAACCAGTATATATATACTACTGCCAAAAACTATGAGCACAACATATGAGGATTGCAACAACTGCGTCAACAGCAATAACACTAACCATGTTAGGGCTGCACACGGTAGTAGGGTTGCTGGGCGGCCATGTGCGAGAACCCCCCGACCGTCTTCAAGCAATCGCACTACAGGAAAAGGAACAAGAATATGAAGACGTCGCATCTCAGAGTTGCCACACTTAATGTTGGCACTCTCACAGGTAGATCTGGTGAAATAGTGGAGATGCTAGGGAGAAGGCATGTGGATGTGTGCTGTGTGCAAGAGGTGAGGTGGAGAGGTGCCTCAGTGAGACTAATCGCAGGCAAGCATCTTAGTTATAAGCTTTTCTGGGTAGGTAAGGATGATGGGTTAGGGGGAGTAGGCATTTTCCTGGCTGAGAGATGGATCGATAAGACAATAGAGGTAGTTTGAGTTAGTATTAGAATCATTAAGCTTAGATTAGTTGTAGGCAGGAGACTACTGACAATCATCTCTGCCTATGCTCCCCAGGCAGATCTAGGCAAAGAAGAGAAAGACTGTTTTTACGAGCAACTTTTACAAACAGCCTCAGTGACAGAGGACAGAGACATCGTTATGCTAGCGGGGACTTCAATGGTCATGTTGGACAGCTCCAGGATGGATACACTGGGGTACATTGTGGGCATGGTTACAGCTCAAGAAATGAAGAAGGAGTGAGACTTCTTGAATTTTGTGATGCAAGTGCACTAACCATTTGCAACACTAACTTCCAGAAACCTGCCAACCACCTAATAACCTACAAATCAGGCGAGCACATAAGCCAGATTGACTTCTTACTAGTTAGGCAGCAGGACAGGCAGATGGTGTCAAATACCAAGGCATACCCTGGGGAAGAATGTACCCTCCAGCATAGGTTAGTCATTAGTGATATCTCAGTAAGCAAGAGACGGAATG
The DNA here is from genome assembly GCA_964016885.1 of Eledone cirrhosa. NCBI lineage: Eukaryota > Metazoa > Mollusca > Cephalopoda > Octopoda > Eledonidae > Eledone > Eledone cirrhosa. Next base: position 104,424,949 of record OZ024744.1, read on the forward strand.
AGACATACAGGAAGGTGTGGAGAAGAAAGGTCTCGAAGCTAAAAGACCTTTCACTAAAATATAAATTTAGGAAAGCCCTTCAAGATGTGTATGACAAAAAAGAAGTCGTATGACATAGATGATAATTGGAATTTCTTATGTGACAACTTACTGCAGGGTACTGATGAAACTTGTGGCTGGAGCAGAGCTCCAACCAGACAGAGAGTGACCTGGTGGTGGAACAGCTAGATAGGGCCATTAGAGACAAAAGACTAGCATGGAATGCTTAGAAAAAGGGTGGGAGTAGAGAAGGATATACAGTCGCTAAGAGGGAAGCTAGACGTCAGGTATACTTAGCACGCAGGGAGGCTGAGAGTAGGAGGTTTGCCAATGTTCTGCGACGGGAAGATCAGAGACGTGCGGTGTTCTGCATTGTCAATGCAAATCAGGATGTTGTTGAAGATAAATGTGTCCGGAATAATGCCGGGGTACTTAGTGTCACGAATGATCAGAAAAAGGAGGCCTGGAAATGTCATTATGAGAGACTGATGAATGCGGAGAACAAATGGGAGAGAGAGAAATTACCCTCAGTAGATCCGACAGAGGGACCAGCTTTTGAGATTGACGAATATAGGGTCCAAGAGGCGATTATGGAAATGAAAAATTGTAAGGCCGCTGGACCGTCGGAGATATGCTACAAAGTTAAAGGAGATGCTCTGGAGAGGAACAATTATAGGGGTATAAAACTGATAGATCAGGTTATGAAAGTGGCAGAAGGGATATTAGCACAACTAATTAGAGAAAGGGTCAAACTAGATGAGATGCAGTTTGGTTTTGTGCCTGGGAAGAGTACAACAGATGCCCTCTTCTTGGTGAGACAATTACAAGAGAGGTTCTTAGAGAAGAATAAGCCACTATACTTAGCTTTTGTTGACCTAGAGAAGGCCTTTGATAGAGTACCCCGATCTGTCATCTGGTGGTCCCTAAGGAAACTAGGTGTTGAGGAATGGCTTGTGAAGATAGTGCAAACTCTGTACAGAGGTGCTGTCAGTAAAGTCAGGGTAGGAATGGAGTTTAGTGAGGAATTCCAGATACAAGTAGGAGTACATCAGGGTTCCTTCCTCAGCCCGCTCTTGTTCATTATAGTCCTCCAAACCATAACAGAGGAGTTTAAGACTGGCTGTCCATGGGAACTTCTCTATGCTGACGATCTGGTCCTTATAGCAGAATCAGAGAAACTAGAGAATAGATTCCTGCCATGGAAACAGCAGTTGGAATCAAGAGGACTGAGAGTGAACCTAGCTAAGACAAAAGTGTTGATAAGTAAAAGAGAGGACAATACTCTGATTCCATCAGGGAAATTGCCATGTTTGATATGTAGGAAAGGAACTGGCATAAATTCCATAAAATGTACGCAATACAGATCTTGGGTACACAAGAGATGTAGTGGGATAGCAGGCAAACTAACAGGTAGGGAGAAATACGTATGCAGTAGATGTACAGGGAAAATTGACAGTTGACATTTTTCAAAGGCAGGTGGGTGCTATAGAAGTGGTTGATAGCTTCCGGTACCTAGGTCGATCAGATTAGCATGGGAGGGGGGTGTTCTGAGGCCATAGTATCTAGAATAAGGACAGGTTGGAAGAAGTTTAGGGAGCTGCTTCCTCTGTTGACAAAGAAGGGTTTCTCCCTGCGTACGAAAGGATGGTTATATGATGCCTGTGTGAGATGTGCGATGCTACATGGTAGTGAGACATGGGCAGAAACTGCAGAGGATATGTGACGGCTGAAGAGAAATGAGGCAAACATGCTCCGTTGGATGTGCAATGTCAATGTGCATGAACGACCGAGCATGGATGTGTTGAGAGAGAAACTGTGTCTGAGAGGGATAGATTGTTGTGTGCGGGAGAGGAGACTGCGATGGTATGGACATGTGATGCACATGGAGAATGACCGCTGGGTAAAGAAGTGCCAAGAAATGCCAGTTGAAGGAAGACGTGGTAGAGGTAGACCACAAAAAACATGGGCGGAGGTGGTGAGAGCAGACCTCACATCGCTGAAGTTCATGGAGGAGATGATGAAGGAACGTGACAAGTGGAGAGATGCTGTGCTGAATAGGACCTGTCCAGCCCTTGCAAGCAGAGAAAAGCGGACGTAAAATGATAATGATAATGATGATGATGATGATAACATCTCTACCATGTTACACCAACACATCTCTACCATACCAACACATCTCTACCATGTTACACCAACACATCTCTACCACACCAACACATCTCTACCATGTTATGCCAACACACCTCTACCATGTTACACCAACACATCTCTACTATGTTACACCAACACATCTTTACCACACCAATACATTTCTACCATGTTACACCAACACATCTCTACCATGTTACACCAACACATCTCTACCATGTTACACAAACACACCTCTACCATGTTACACCAACACATCTCTACCACACCAACACATCTCTACCATGTTACACCAACACATCTCTACCATGTTACACCAACAGATCTCTACCACACCAATACATTTCTACCATGTTATACCAACACATCTCTACCATGTTACACCAGCACACCTCTACCATGTTACACCAACACATCTCTACCATGTTACACCAAGACACCTCTACCATGTTACACCAACACACCTCTACCATGTTATACCAACACATCTCTACCACACCAACACATCTCTACCATGTTACACCAACACATCTCTACCACACCAACACATCTCTACTATGTTATACCAACACATATCTACCATGTTACACCAACACACCTCTACCATATTATACCAACACATCTCTACCACACCAACACATCTCTACCACACCAATACACCTCTACCATGTTATACCAACACATATCTACCATGTTACACCAACACACCTCTACCATGTTACATCAACACATCTCTACCATGTTACAGCAACACATCTCTACCACACCAGCAGACATCATAACAGAGGAGTTTAAAAAAGGATATCTGTGTGAACTCCTATTCATGGATGATCTTGTTCTCATAGTTGAATATGAGGTAAAATTAAAGAAGAGATTCCAGACAGAATCAACACTTGGAATCAAAATATCTCTAAGTAAACTTAGTAATGATTAAAATCCTAGTGGGTAGGAAAGAAGATTAGACCCTGATATTTGTGTACAAACTCTTGATTTTTTGTCACAATGGAACCCACTTACACACACATCACAGAACAACAAATGTCATCTGGATCTTTATTTCAAATAGAAAAGGAACTTTCTATTTGAATCAATAGATAGTTCAAATAAACCAATTGAATCCTGATCGGTTGAACCTCACATCCACCCTCACCACCACTATATATATATATTTTTTTTCTTGATCGACTTTCGTCAAATCGGACCGAGGAAACAATGTTTCCATTGGTTTTTCCAATTGCTAATACTATCCATCGGTCGCAACTCCAGGTAGAAGGAGCAATGTGAAATAAAGTGTCTTGCTCAAGGACATAACACATCGCCCGGTCTAGAAATCGAACTGACAACCCCATGAATGCGAATCCAGTTCTCAAACCACTCAGCTACACACCTTCACGTCCACACGTCTCTCTCTCTCTCACTCTCTCTCTCTCTCCATATATATATACACACACACACATATATATATATGAAGAAACTGTTAGAGAAAATACTGTATGTTTAACAGCCCACAAAATATAAGATCAAACTTCTTTAATACAAATTAATCATTATTAGATAAGAAGGACATAACCAATTAAAACCAGTAATATCTGATTAAACTGAAATTCATTTAATCTAACAAGTATTGAAATATTTATTCTGTCAGTTTAAAGAAAAAATGAATCTTTAAACATTTGATTTGTATGGTTCTTTGCTTCCTTTTTTAACTATATATATGTATATTCTGATGACGTGACTGTGAAAATCTAGAAACATTAATTAGATTACAGATTTAGGAACTTTGAAGTTCTAAACAAGCTGTGAAGGACATGTAAGAAAATATGGGCAAAATCTAATTAAATAAGTTAAAACTTGAACATAGTCATGTCTTTAATAATATATGTCTATATCATCGTCATCATCCTCGATTAACGTCCATCTTCCACACTAGCATGGGTTAGACGAGTCCTATTTTGAAGCAAGTTGTCAGGTGACCGTGTCTCGCTCATATAGGGATGTTTCTGACTGATTTTCTATAGCTGGATGCCCTTCCTAATGCCAACCACATTTACACATATATATAATTGTGCATTATACAGCTGAAATATATAATAAATACATATTTATTGTGTGAATGTATATAGATATACACATTGTATATAGCAACTATAGCAACACTATGTCATACAGAATCAAGAAGTACTTGAGATTGCGAGTTTAACTTGAATGATGTGTATGATTGGATAAGTAATTCCATATTTATGCTGTCACAGTGTATATTTGAAAATTTAGGTAAATTTAAAGTAAATATAACTAGTTCGTAGCTGAGATTAAATGAAGTATGGCAACATTGTTTCATACACAGGAGCACAGGAGTAGTTATTTATTGATGAAACAACAATATTTATTGAAATGCAAGCATGAGAACAAGCTAATGTTTTTCTGTGTAGAAGGAAATAGTTGTGTTTATGCTTCACACATCAGACTTTTCACAGTATTTGTTTCTATTTGATAAACAGTATTTATATCTTCCTCTATCTTCAAGTATATACTGTGTTCAAACATAAATACTTATTATTTAATTATGTTGCCAAATGTATGCATGCTATGCAAATTAGACTGGTCATTTCAGTTATCTTATATATCCTGTATGAAGGATGACAACTGCATTAAAAGGTGCAGAGCAGTAAAAGTCGATGGAAGCCATGGAGTGGGGAAACCGAAGAAGCCCTGAATGAGGTGATAAAACTAAACTTTCCCAATTGCACCTCTCAAAGGCAATGACACAGGACCGAGACCTCTGGAGTTACACAGTAATACATAAGACCCGAGTTCCCATGGGTACAAGCCAAAGCTGAAGCATACAGAGAGTATGCCCCTACCTGCTCCCACTGCAAAGTGGTCGTGGAGGTGTCATGACAAAAAGCACCCAGCCCACACTGTAAAGTATGGCCACGGTAAAAAAGCACCCAGTACTCACTGTAAATGAGGTTGGCATTAGGAATGGCATCTAGCTGTAGAAATCAAGCCAAAATAAGAAAAACATGGCCACCTGAACTGGCATTGCCCACAACAGGACAACTTGTCTAATCCATGCTAGCGTGACGGCATCGATGTAAAACAGTGATGATGATGATGATGATGATCCCGTATGACATATAGTGTTGCTATAGTGACATTCCTTTGTACATGGAACCATAAATGTAGTTATTCTCTGATTAGACAACAATAACCATTGAAATGAAAGTACAAGTATAATCACTTATTTTTGTCTGTATACGGAGGAACAGTTGAAAGTGTTTACACTTCATTCTCTTCACTACTAAAGGTTCTAGTTAAAAACAGTAATTATATCTACATTAAGTTTACCTTAAATGTGTGTATGTATGTGTGTATATGAATATATAGATACCTGTAAAACACCTTGGATTTATACTTTTTCTAATTTCTAGAAGCTCTCTTTTCTGTCCCTTTATATTAAATCAATGAAGAACTGCCAGTCACTCTTTTGAAGATTGAAATCCTTTTGTTTTTCATTGTTAAGCAAATAAGTACGTTCAGGCATTACATATTTTAAAAAATCCCTGAGTCATCTTTATTGTAAATACATTCAATTGACATAACATGGCTAAATGGTTAGGAGGTTAACTTTACAATTATTAGGTCCTGGGTTCAATCCCACTGTGTGGTATCTTAGGCAAGCGTCAGTTACTAAAGTCTTGGGGTGACTCAGCCTTCTAAATGAAGGTGATAAGACAGAAATTGTTGAGAAGCCCATCAGATAGACTGTACCTGTGAATTCTAATGGCCAGCCATGTCACATGGTGTCATGTGGAATCTCCCTGCAAATACATTAAAAGTATACATACCTGTGAGACTGTGAACCACTTACACATTAATTTCATGAACACGCTTTATTGCTGATCAAACAACTAGAAACGTTGTCGTTGAAACTATTCTAGGAAATTTTCAGTGAAAATTTTCACCATTAAATTGTCATCCACTTCATCTGATAACAGCCAGCAGTTTATGACTTGCACCATTTTATATCACAATATCATGTTACAGTATACCATGTCATTATATTATGTCACACTATACCATGTTACACTATATCACACTATGCCACGTCATACTGTACCACACTATAACGTATGACACTATATCATGTCCTACTATACCACATCATACTGTACCACACTATACCATGTCATACTGTACCACACTATACTATGTCATACTGTGCCACACTATACTATATCATACTGTAGCACACTATACTATGGCATACTGTACCACATTATAACACATCATACTGTACCACAGTATACCACATCATACTGTACCGCACTATACCATGTCATACTGTACCACACTATACTATGTCATACTGTACCACACTATACTATGGCATACTGTACCACATTATAACACATCATACTGTACCACAGTATACCACATCATATTGTACCGCACTATACCATGTCATACTGTACCACACTATACCATGTCATACTGTACCACACTATACTATGTCATACTGTGCCACACTATACTATATCATACTGTACCACACTATACTATGGCATACTGTACCACATTATAACACATCATACTGTACCACAGTATACCACATCATACTGTACCACACTATACCATGTCATACTGTAGAACACTATACTATGTCATACTGTACCACACTATACTATGGCATACTGTACCACATTATAACACATCATACTGTACCACAGTATACCACATCATATTGTACCGCACTATACCATGTCATACTGTACCACACTATACCACATCATACTGTACCACACTATACCATGTCATACTGTACCACACTATACCATGCCATACTGTACCACACTATACCACAATATACGGTACCACAGTATGCCATGTCATACTTACCACACTATACCATGTCATACTTTACCACACTATACCATGTCATACTTTACCACACTATACCATGTCATACTTACCACACTATACCATGTCATACTTACCACACTATACCATGTCATACTGTACCATACTATAGGACGTTATAATGTACCACACTATACCACATCAAACTGTCCACACTATACCATGTCATACTATACCACACTGTACCACATTATACTGTACCACACTATACCATGTCATACTATACCACACTATGCCACGTTACACTGAACCACACTATACCACATCATACAGTACCACACTATACCATGTCATACTGTACCACACTATACCACATCATACTGTACCACACTATACCACATCATACTGTACCACACTATACCACGTTATATTGTACCACACTATACCATGTCATACTTACCACATTATACTATGTCATACTGTACCACACTATAGCACGTTATACTGTACCACACTATACCATATCATAATGTACCACATTATACCACATCATACTGTACCACATAATACCATGTCATACTGTACCACATCATACGGTACCAAACTATACCATGTCATACTGTACCACACTATACCACGTCATACTGTACCACACTATACCGTGTCATACTGTAGCACACTATACTACATCATACTGTACCACACTATAGCACATCATACTGTACCACATTATACTGTACCACACTATACCATGTCATACTGTACCAAACTATACCACTCTATACTGTATCACACTATACCACATCATACTCTACCACACTATACCATATCATACTGTACCAAAATATACCATGTCATACTGTACCACACTATACCATGTCATACTTACCACACTATACCATGTCATACAGTACCACATTATACCACCTCATACTGTACCACACGATACCACATCATACTGTACCACATCATACTGTACCACACTATACCACACCATACTGTACCACACGATACTACATCATACTCTACCACACTATACCACATCATACTATACCACACTATACCATGTCATACTGAACCACACTATAACCTATCATACTGTACCACACTATACCACACTATACCATGTCCTACTGTACCACAATATACCATGACATATTGTACCATGTCATGCTGTACCAGCCTATACCACATCATACTTTACCACACTATACCACATCATACTGTACCACACTATACCATGTCATACTATACCACACTGTACCACATTATACTGTACCACACTATACCATGTCATACTGTACCACACTATACTACATCATACTGTACCACACCATACCACAACATACTGTACCACACTATACCATGTCATACTGTACCACAATATACCATGTCATGCTGTACCACACTATACCACATCATACTGTACCACACTATACCATGTCATACTGTACCACACTATACCACACTATACTGTACCACAATATAACACATCATACTGTACCACACTATACCATGTCATAGTGTACCACACCATACCACATGATAGAGTACCACACTATACCACATCATACTGAACGATACTATACCATATCATACTGTACCACACTATACCACATCATACTGTACCACACTACACCATGTCATACTCTACCACACTATACCATGGCATACTGTGCTACACTATACCATGTCATACTGTACCACACTATACCATGTCATACTCTACCACACTAAACCACATCATACTGTACCATGTCATACTGTACCACACTATAACATGCCATGCTGTATCACACTATACCCTGTCATACTGTACTACACTATACCACGTCATATTGTACCACACTACACCATGTCATACTTACCACATTATACCATGTCATACTGTACCACACTATACCACATTATACTGTACCACATTATACTGTACCACATTATACCATCTCATACTGTATCACACTATACCACATCATACTTTACCACACCATACCACATCACACTGTACCACATCATTCTGTACCACACTATACCACATCATACTGTACAACACTATGCCATGTCATACTTTACCATAATATACCACGTCATAGTGTACCACACTATACCCTCTCATACTCCACCACACTATACCATGTCATACTGTACCACACTATACTAAATCATACTGTATCACACTATACCACATCATACTGTACCACACTATACGACATCATACTGTACCACACTATACCATGTCATACTGTACCACACCATACCATGTCATAGTGTACCACACTGTACCACATCATACTGTACCACACTATACCACATCATACTGTATCACATTATATCACATCATACTATACCACACTATACCATTCCATAATGTACCAGACTATACCATGCCATACTGTACCACACTATACCACACCGCCCTATACAACACCGCCCTATACAACAGCATGCTGTACCACACTACAACACATCAGAATGTACCACATCATAATGTACCACACTATATCACATCATACTGTACCACATAATACCATGTCATACTCTACCATGCTGTACCACATCATATTGTACCACACTATATCATGTCATACTGTAGCACACTATACATGTCATACTGTACCATACTATACCATGTCATACTGTACCACACTATACTACATCATACTGTACCACACTATACCACATCATACTGTACCACACTATTCCATGTCATACTTACCACACTATACCATATCATACTGTACCACACTAAACCATGTCATACTGTACCACACTATTCCATGTCATACTTACCACACTATACCATATCATACTGTACCACACTATACCACGTCATACTGTACCACACTATACAACATCACACTGTACCACATCATGCTGTACCACACCATACCACAACATACTGTACCACACTGTAACATGTCATACTGTTCCACACTACACGACATCATACTGTACCACACTATACCACATCATACTATACCACACTATACCATATCATACTGTACCACACTATACCATGTCATACTGTACCACACTATACCATGCAATACTGTACCATACTATACGATGTTATACTGTACCATCCTAAAACCACATCATACTGTACCACACTATACCACGTCAAACTGTACCACACTATACCATGTCATACTGAACCACACTGTAACACATCATACTGTACCACACTATACCACATCATACTGTACCACACTATACCAAATCATACTGGACCACACTATACCATATCATACTGTACCACACTATACCATGTCATACTGTACCACACTATACCACACTATACTGTACCACACTATAACACATTATACTGTACCACACTATATCACATCATATTGTACCACACTATACCATATCATATGTACCACACTATACAATGTCATACTGTACCACACAAGACCACGTCATACTGAACCACACTATACCACACTGTACCATATTATACCACGTTATACTGTACTGCACTATACCATATTATACTGTACCACAGTATACCATGTCATACTGTACCACACTATACCATGTCATACTGTACCATGTCATACTGTATCACACTATACCATGTCATACTGTACCACACCATACCATGTCATACTGTACCACATCATACTGTACCACACTATACCACATCATACTGTACCACACTATACCATATCATAATGTACCACATTATACCACATCATACTGTACCACATAATACCATGTCATACGGTACCAAACTATACCATGTCATTCTGTACCACACTATACCATGTCATACTTACCTCACTATACCATATCATACTGTACCACACTATACCACGTCATACTGTACAACACTATACAACATCATACTGTACCACACTATACAACATCATACTGTACCACACTATAACACATCATACTGTTACACACTATACCACATCATATTGTACCACAATATACCATGTCATACTGTATCACACTATACCATGTCATACTGTACCACACGATACCACACTGTACCACATTATACCATGTTATACTGTACCGCACTATACCATATTATACTGTACCACAGTATATCATGTCATACTGTACCACACTATACCATGTCATACTGTATCACACTATACCATGTCATACTGTACCACACCATACCATGTCATACTGTATCACATCATACTGTACCACACTATACCATGTCATACTGTATGAGACTATACCATGTCATACTGTACCACACTATACCACGTTATACTATACCACACTATACCACAACATACTGTACCACACTATACCACATGATCCTGTACTAAACCATACCACATCATACTGTACCAGACTATACCATGTCATACTGTACCACACTATATCACATCATACTGTACCACAATGTACCACATGATACTTACCACACTATACCACATCATACTGTACCATACTATACAACATCATACTGTACCACAGTATACCACATCATACTGTACCACACTGTACCAAAACATACTGTACCACACTATACCACATCATATTGGACCACACTATACCATGTCATACTGTACCACACTATACCAGGTCATACTGTGCCATACTATACCATGTCATATTGTAACAGATTATACCATGTCATAATATCTCACTCTATACCATGTCAAAATATCTCACTCTATACCATGCCACAATATCTCACTCTATACCATGTCATATCTCACTCTATAACATGTCACAATATCTCACTCTATACCATGTCATAATATCTCATTCTATATCATGTCATAATATCTCACTCTATATCATGTCACATTATCACACTATAACATGTCACAATATCTCACTCTATACCATGTTACAATATCTCACTCTATACCATGTCATAATTTCTCATTCTATACCATGTCACAATATCTCACTCTATACCATGTCATAATATCTCACTCTATATCATGTCACAATATCTCACTCTATACCATGTTACAATAACTCACTCTATACCATGTAATGATATCTCACTCTATACCATGTCATTATATCTCACTCTATACCATGTCACAATAACTCACTCTATACCATGTAATAATATCTCACTCTATACCATGTCATTATATCTCACTCTATATGATGTCGTAATATCTCACTCTATATCATGTCACAGTATCACTTCATATCGTGTAGAGAATATCTCATTTTATGCGATGTAATAATATCTCACTCTATACCATGTTACAATATCTCAACTCTATATCATGTCACAATATTGATATCTCTCTCAATAACATGTCACAATATTAATATCTCTCACCTAATAACATGTCACAATATCTCACTCTATACCATGTCATAATATCTCACTCTATATCATGTCATATTATTGATATCTCACTCTATACCATGTTATAATATCTCACTGTATAACATGTCAGAATATTAATATCTCACTGTATAAGATGTGACAAATTAATATCTCACTCTATATCATATCGTAATATCTCACTCTATGTCATAATATTGATATCTCACTACATATCATGTTATAAAATCTCACTCTATACCATGTCACAATATCTCACTCTATACCATGTCATAATTTCTCACTCTATAACATGTCACAATATCTCACTCTATACCATGTCATATCTCACTCTATAAATTGTCACAATATCTCACTCTATACCATGTCACAATCTCTCACTCTGTACCATGTTACAATATATCACTCTATACCATGTCACAATATCTCACACTATATCATGTGACAATATCTCAGTGTATAACATGTCATAATATCTCACTCTATACCATGTTACAATATCTCACTCTATATCATGTCACAATATTGATATCTCACTCTATACCATGTCACAATATTAATATCTCACTCTATACCATGTCACAATATTAATATTTCTCACCTTATAACATGTCACAATGTCTCACTCTATACCCTGTTATAATATCTCACTCTATATCATGTCATAATATTGATATCTCACTCTATACCAAGTTATAATATCTCACTCTAAATCATGTCGTAATATCTCACTCTATATCATGTCATAATATTGATATCTCACTCCATACCATGTCAAAATATCTCCCTCTGTAACATGTCACAATATTAATATCTCACTGTATAACTTCCTACAATATTAGCATCTTACTCTATAGCATGTCACAATATTAATATCTCACTGTATAACATGTCACAATATCTCACTCTATACCATGTCACTATATCTCACTCTATCCCATGTAATAATATCTCACTCTATATCATGTCCCAATATCTCATTCTATACCATGTCACAATATGTCACTCTATACCATGTCATTATATCTCACTCTATATCATATCATAATATCTCACTCTATATTATGTCGTAATATCTCACTCTATATCATGTCACAATATTAATATCTCACTGTATAACATGCTACAATATTAACATCTTACTCTATAGCATGTCACTATATTAATATCTCACTGTATAACATGTCACAATATCTCACTCTATACCATGTCACAATATCTCACTCTATATCATGTCACAATATCTCACTGTATAATATGTCATAATATCTCACTCTATACCATGTTACAATATCTCAATTTATACCATGTCACAATATTAATATCTCTCACCTTATAACATGTCACAATATCTCACTCTATACCATGTCATAATATTGATATCTCACTCCATACCATGTTATAATATCTCACTTTGTAACATGTAACAATATTAATATCTCAATGTAAAACATGCTACAATATTAACATCTTACTCTATAGCATGTCACAATATTAATATCTCACTGTATAACATGCTACAATATTAACATCTTACTCTATAGCATGTCACAATATTAACATCTCACTGTATAACCTGTCACAAGATCTCAGTCTATACCATGTCACAATATCTCATTCTATGCCATGTAATAATATCTCACTCTATACCATCTCACAATATCTCACTCTATATCATGTCACAATATCTCACTGTATAACATGTCATAATATCTCACTCTATACCATATCATATCTCACTCTATACCATGTCATAATTTCTCACTCTATACCATGTCACAATATCTCATTCTATACCATGCCACAATATTTCAGTCTATATCATGTCATATCTCACTCTATAAGATGTCACAACATCTCACTGTATACCATGTCACAATATCTCACTCTATAATGTGTCATAATATCTCACTCTATATCATGTCACAATATCTCACTGTATACAATGTCACAATATCTCACTCTATAATGTGTCACAACATCTCACTCTATATCATATCATATCTTTCACTATACCATGTCATAATATCTCACTCTATACCAAGTCACAATATCTAACTCTATACCGTGTCATAATATCTCACTCTATACCCTGTCACAATATCTCACTCTATACAATATCACAATATCTAACTCTATATCATGTCATAATATCTCACTCTATACCATGTCACAGTGGCTCACTCTATACCATGTCACAGTGTCTCATTCTATATCATGTCACAATATCTCCCTCTATATCATGTCACAACATCTCACTCTATAACATGTCACAATATCTCACTCTATACCATGTCACAATATCTCACTCTATATCATGACACAATATCTGACTGTATAACATGTCATAATATCTCACTCTATACCATGTTACAATATCTCGCTCTATATCATGTCATATCTCACCCTATAAAATGTCACGATATCTCACTGTATACCATGTCACAAATTCTCACTCTATAATATGTCATAATATCTCACTCTATATCATATCATATCTCACTCTATACCATGTCATAATATCTCACTCTATACCATGTCACAGTAACTCACTCTATATCATGTCACAATATCCCACTCTATACTATGTCACAATATCTCATTCTATATCATGTCACAATATCTCACTCTATACTATGTCACAATATCTCACTCTATATCATGTCACAATATCTCACTCTATAACATGTCATAATATCTCACTCTATACCATGTAACAATATCCAACTCTATACCATGTCATCATATCTCACTCTATACCATGGCACAGTATCTCACTCTATTTCATGTCACAATATCTCACTCTATACCATGTCATAATATTTCACTCTATACCATGTCACAATATCTCACCCTATGCCATGTAATAATATCTCACTCTGTACCAAGTCACAATATCTCACTCTATATCATGACACAATATCTCACTGTATAACATGTCATAATATCTCACTGTATACAATGTTACAATATCTCACTCTATACCATGTCACAATATTAATATCTCGCACCTTATAACATGTCACAATATCTCACTCTATACCATGTCATAGTATCTCACTCATTATCTTGTCATAATATTGATATCTCACTCTATAACATGTCATAATATCTTACTCTATACCATGTCACAATATCTCACTTTATACATTGCCACAATATCTCAATCTATACCATGTGATATCTCACTCTATAACCTGTCACAATATCTCATTCTATACCATGGCACAATATCTCACTCTATAACATGTCATATTATCTAACTCTATACCATGTTATAATATCTCACTCTATATTATGTCCCAATATCTCAATCTATACCATGTCACAATATGTCACTCTATACCATGTCATTATATCTCACTCTATATCATATCATAATATCTCACTCTATATTATGTCGTAATATCTCACTCTATATCATGTCAAAATATTAATATCTCATTGTATAACATGCTACAATATTAACATCTTACTCTATAGCATGTCACTATATTAATATCTCACTGTATAACATGTCACAATATCTCACTCTATACCATGTCACAATATCTCACTCTATATCATGTCATAATATCTCACTCTATACCATGTTACAATATCTCAATCTATACCATGTCACAATATTAATATCTCTCACCTTATAACATGTCACAATATCTCACTCTATACCATATCATAATATCTTACTCTATATCATGTCATAATATTGATATCTGACTCTATACCATGTTATAATATCTCACTGTATAACATTTCACAATATTAATATCTCACTGTATTACATGTGACAATAATAATATCTCACACTATATCATGTCATATTATTGATATCTCACTACATACCATGTTATAATATCTCACGCTATACCATGTCACAATATCTCACTCTATGCCATGTAATCATATCTCACTCCATACCATGTCACAATATCTCACACTATATCATGTCATAATATTGATATCTGACTACATACCATTTTATAATATCTCACTCTATACCATGTCACAATATCTCACTCTGTAACATGTCATAATATCTCACTCTATATTATATCATATATCACTCTATACCATGTCATAATTTCTCACTCTATACCATGTCACAATATCTCACTCTATACCATGTCATATCTCACTCTATAAAATGTCATAATATCTCACTCTATACCATGTCACAATATCTCACTCTATACCATGTCACAATATCTCACTCTATATCAAGTCACAATATCACTCTATACCATGTTACAATATCTCACTCTATACCATGTCATAATATCTCACTCTATATCCTGTCACATTATCTCACTCTATAACATGCCACAATGTCTCACTCTATACCATGTCACAATATCTCACTCTATGCCATGTCACAATATCTCACTCTATATCATGTCACAATGTCTCACTCTATATCATGTCACAATATCTCACTATTTAACATATCACAATATTAATATCTAACTGTATAACATGTCACAATATTAATATCTCACTGTATAACATGTGACAATAATAATATCTCACTCTATACCATGTCACAATATCTCACTCTGTAACAGGTCATAATATCTCACTCTATAATATCTCACTCTATATTATATCATATCTCACTCTATAACGTGTCATAATTTCTCACTCTATACCATGTCACAATATCTCACTCTATACCATGTCACAATATCTCACTCTATACCATGTCACAATATCTCACTCTATACCATGTCAGAATATCTCACTCTATATCAAGTCACAATATCACTCTATACCATGTCACAATATTTCACTCTATACCATGTCATAATTTCTCACTCTATATCCTGTCATAATATCTCACTCTATAACATGCCACAATGTCTCACTCTATACCATGTCACAACATCTCACTCTATACCATATCACAATATCTAACTCTATACCATATCATAATATCTCACTCTATACCATGTCACAGTGTCTCACTCTATATCATGTCACAATATCTCACTCTATAACATGTCACAATATCTCACTCTATACCATGTCAGAATATCTCACTCTATCTCATGTCACAATATCACTCTATACCATGTTACAATATCACTCTATACAATGTCATAATATCTCACTCTATATCATGTCACAATATCTAACTCTATACCATGTCATAATATCTCACTCTATACCATGTCATAGTATCTCACTCATTATCTTGTCATAATATTGATATCTCAGTCTATACCATGTTACAATATCTCACTCTATAACATGTCATAATATCTCACTCTATACCATATCACAATATCTCACTCTATACCATGTCACAATATCTCACTCTATAACATGTCACAATATCTCACTCTTTACCATGTCAGAATATCTTACTTTATACCCTGTCACAATATCTCATTCTATGCCATGTAATAATATCTCACTCTATACTATGTCACAATATCTCACTCTATATCATGACACAATATCTCACTGTATAACATGTCATAATATCTCACTCTATACCATGTCACAATATCTCACTCTATAACATGTCACAATATCTCACTCTTTACCATGTCAGAATATCTTACTTTATACCCTGTCACAATATCTCATTCTATGCCATGTAATAATATCTCACTCTATACTATGTCACAATATCTCACTCTATATCATGACACAATATCTCACTGTATAACATGTCATAATATCTCACTCTATACCATGTTACAATATCTCACTCTATATCATGTCATATCACACCCTATAAAATGTCACAATATCTCACTCTATATCATATCATATCTCACTCTATACCATGTCATAATATCTCACTCTATACCATGTCACAGTATCTCACTCTATATCATGTCACAATATCTCACTCTATAACATGTCATAATATCTCACTCTATACCATGTAACAATATCCAACTCTATACCATGTCATCATATCTCACTCTATACCATGTCACAGTATCTCACTCTATTTCATGTCACAATATCTCATTCTATACCATGTCACAATATCTCACTCTATATCATGTCACAATACCTCACTCTATAACATGTCACAATATCTCACTCTATACCATGTCATAATATTTCACTCTATACCATGTCACAGTGTCTCACTCTATATCATGTCACAATATCTCACTCTATAACATGTCACAATATCTTACGCTGTACCATGTCATAATATCTCACTCTATACCATGTCACTCTATGCCATGTAATAATATCCAACTCTATACCATGTCATCATATCTCACTCTATACCATGTCACAGTATCTCACTCTATTTCATGTCACAATATCTCATTCTATACCATGTCACAATATCTCACTCTATATCATGTCACAATACCTCACTCTATAACATGTCACAATATCTCACTCTATACCATGTCATAATATTTCACTCTATACCATGTCACAATATCTCACTCTATGCCATGTAATAATATCTCACTCTATACCATGTCACAATATCTCACTCTATGTCATGACACAATATCTCACTGTATAACATGTCATAATATCTCACTGTATACAATGTTACAATATCTCACTCTATACCATGTCACAATATTAATATCTCGCACCTTATAACATGTCACAATATCTCACTCTATACCATGTCATAGTATCTCACTCATTATCTTGTCATAATATTGATATCTCAGTCTATACCATGTTACAATATCTCACTCTATAACATGTCATAATATCTCACTCTATACCATATCACAATATCTAACTCTATACCATGTCATAATATCTCACTCTATACCATGTCACAGTGTCTCACTCTATATCATGTCACAATATCTCACTCTATAACATGTCATAATATCTCACTCTATATCATGTCACAATGTCTCACTCTATATCATGTCACAATATCTCACTGTTTAACATTTCACAATATTAATATCTAACTGTATAACATGTCACAATATTAATATCTCACTGTATAACATGTGACAATAATAATATCTCACTCTATACCATGTCACAATATCTCACTCTGTAACAGGTCATAATATCTCACTCTATAATATCTCACTCTATATCATATCATATCTCACTCTATACCATGTCATAATTTCTCACTCTATACCATGTTAGAATATCTCACTCTATACAATGCCACAATATCTCACTCTATAACATGTCATATCTCACTCTATAACATGTCACAATATCTCACTGTATACCATGTCAAAAACTCTCACTCTATAATATGTCATAATATCTCACTCTATATCATATCATATCTTACTCTATACCATGTCACAATATCTCAGTCTATATCATGTCACAATATCTCACACTATACTATGTCACAATATCTCACTCTATAACATGTCACAATATCTCACTCTATACCATGTCACAATATCTCAATCTATATCATGTCACAATATCTCACTCTATACCATGTCACAATATCTCACTCTATACCATGTCATAATATCTCACTCTATACCATGTCACAATATCTCACTCTATAACATGTCACAATATCTCACTCTTTACCATGTCAGAATATCTTACTTTATACCCTGTCACAATATCTCATTCTATGCCATGTAATAATATCTCACTCTATACCATGTCACAATATCTCACTCTATATCATGACACAATATCTCACTGTATAATATGTCATAATATCTCACCCTATACCATGTTACAAAATCTCACTCTATACCATGTCACAAAATAATATATCTCACGTTATAACATGTCACAATATCTCACTCTATATCATGTCATAATATTGATATCTCACTCTATACCATGTTATAATATCTCAGTGTATAACATGTCACAATATTAATATCTTAATGTATAACATGTGACAATATTAATATCTCATCTATATCATGTCGTAATGTCTAACTCTATATCATGTCATAATATTGATAACTCACTACATACCATGTTATAATATCTCACTCTAGAACATGTCATAATATATCACTCTATACCCTGTCACAATATCTCACTCTATAACAGGTCATAATATCTCACTCTATAATATGTCATAAGATCTCACTCTATATTATATCATATCTCACTCTATACCACGTCGTAATTTCTCACTCTATACCATGAAATGTCTCACTCTATAACATGTCACAATATCTCACTCTATACCATGTCACAATATCTCACTCTATAACATGTCATAATATCTCATTCTATACCATGTTATAATATCTCACTCTATATCATGTCCTAATATCTCACTCTATATCATGTCACAATATCACTCTATACTATGTCACAATATCCCACTCTATATCATGTCATAATATTGATATCTCACTCCATACCATGTTATAATATCTCACTTTGTAACATGTCACAATATTAATATCTCACTGTAAAACATGCTACAATATTAACATCTTACTCTATAGCATGTCACAATATTAATATCTCACTGTATAACCTGTCACAATATCTCAGTCTATACCATATCACAATATCTCATTCTATGCCATGTAATAATATCTCACTCTATACCATCTCACAATATCTCACTCTATATCATGTCACAATATCTCATTCTAAGCCATGTAATAATATCTCACTCTATACCATCTCACAATATCTCACTCTATATCATGTCACAATATCTCACTGTATAACATGTCATAATATCTCACTCTATACCATATCATATCTCACTCTATACCATGTCATAATTTTTCACTCTATACCATGTCACAATATCTCATTCTATACCATGCCACAATATTTCAGTCTATATCATGTCATATCTCACTCTATAAGATGTCACAATATCTCAGTGTATACCATGTCACAATATCTCACTCTATAATATGTCATAATATCTCACTCTATATGATATCATATCTCACTCTATACCATGTCATAATATCTCACTCTATACCAAGTCACAATATCTAACTCTATACCGTGTCATAATATCTCACTCTATACCATGTCACAATATCTCATTCTAAAACATGTCACAATATCTCACTCTATACCATATCACAATTTCTAACTCTATACCATGTCATAATATCTTACTCTGTACCATGTCACAGTGTCTCACTCTATATCATGTCACAATATCTCACTCTATAACATGTCACAATATCTTACGCTGTACCATGTCATAATATCTCACTCTATACCATGTCACACTATCTCCCTCTATATCATGTCACAACATCTCACTCTATACCATGTCACAATATCTCACTCTATAACATATCACAATATCTCACTCTTTACCATGTCAGAATATCTAACTCTATACCATGTCACAATATCTCATTCTATGCCATCTAATAATATCTCACTCTATACCATGTCACAATATCTCACTCTATATCATGACACAATATCTCACTGTATAACATGTCATAATATCTCACTCTATACCATGTTACAATATCTCAATCTATATCATGTCATGTCTCACTCTATAAAATGTCACAATATCTCACTGTATACCATGTCTCGAATTCTCACTCTATACCATATCACAATATCTCACTCTATATCATATCATATCTCACTCTATACCATGTCATAATATCTTACTCTATACCATGTCAGAGTATCTCACTCTATATCATGTCACAATATCTCACTCTATACTATGTCACAATATCTCACTCTATATCATGTCACAATATCTCACTCTATAACATGTCATAATATCTCACTCTATACCTTGTAACAATATCCAATTCTATACCATGTCATCATATCTCACTCTATACCATGTCACAGTATCTCACTCTATATCATGTCACAATGTCTCACTCTATACCATGTCACAATATCTCACTCTATATCATGTCACAATATCTCACTCTATAACATGTCATAATATCTCACTCTATACCTTGAAACAATATCCAATTCTATACCATGTCATCATATCTCACTCTATACCATGTCACAGTATCTCACTCTATGCCATGTAATAATATCTCACTCTATACCATGTCACAATATCTCACTCTATATCATGACACAATATCTCACTGTATAACATGTCATAATATCTCACTGTATACAATGTTACAATATCTCACTCTATACCATGTCATAGTATCTCACTCATTATCTTGTCATAATATTGATATCTCACTCTATACCATGTTATAATATCTCACTGTATAACATGTGACAATATTAATATCTCATCTATATCATGTCGTAATATCTTACTCTATATCTTGTCATAATATTGATAACTCACTACATACCATGTTATAATATCTCACTCTATAACATGTCATAATATCTTACTCTATACCATGTCACAATATCTCACTCTATAATATGTCATAATATCTCACCCTATATCATATCATATCTCACTCTATACCATGTCATAATATCTCACTCTATACCATATCACAATATCTCACTTTATACCATGCCACAATATCTCACTCTATACCATGTCATATCTCACTCTATAACCTGTCACAATATCTCATTCTATACCATGTCACAATATCTCACTCTATGCCATGTAATAATATCTCACTCTATACCATGTCACAATATTTCACTCTATATCATGACACAGTATCTCACTGTATAACATGGCATAATATCTCACTGTATACAATGTTACAATATCTCACTCTATACCATGTAACAATATTAATATCTCGCACCTTATAACATGTCACAATATCTCACTCTATACCATGTCATAATATCTCACTCATTATCATGTCATAATATTGATATCTCACTCTATACCATGTTATAATATCTCACTGTATAACATGTCACAATATTAATATTTCACTGTATAAGACGTGACAATATTAATATCTCATCTATATCATGTCGTAATATCTCACTCTATAACTTGTCATAATATTGATAACTCACTACATACCATGTTATAATATCTCACTCTATAACATGTCATAATATCTTACTCTATACCATGTCACAATATCTCACTCTATAGCAGGTCATAATATCTCACCCTATATCATATCATATCTCACTCTATACCATGTCATAATTTCTCACTCTATACCATGTCACAATATCTCACTTTATACCATGCCACAATATCTCACTCTATACCATGTCATATCTCACTCTATATCCTGTCACAATATCTCTCTCTATAACATGCCACAATGTCTCACTCTATACGATGTCACAATATCTCACTCTATGCTATGTAATGATATTTCACTCTATACCATGTCACAATATCTCACTCTATACCATGTCACAATGTCTCACTCTATATCATGTCACAATATCTCACTGTATAACATTTCACAATATTAATATCTAACTGTAAAACATGTCACAATATTAATATCTCACTGTATAACATGTGACAATAATAATATCTCACTCTATACCATGTCACAATATCTCACTCTATACCATGTCATATCTCACTCTATAAAATGTCATAATATCTCACTCTATACCATGTCACAATATCTCACTCTATATCAAGGTACAACATCACTCTATACCATGTTACAATATCTCACTCTATACCATGTCATAATATCTCACTCTATATCCTGTCACAATATCTCTCTCTATAACATGCCACAATGTCTCACTCTATACCATGTCACAATATCTCACTCTATGCTATGTAATAATATCTCACTCTATACCATGTCACAATATCTCACTCTATACCATGTCACAATATCTCACTCTATATCATGTCACAATGTCTCACTCTATATCATGTCACAATATCTCACTGTATAACATTTCACAATATTAATATCTAACTGTAAAACATGTCACAATATTAATATCTCACTGTAGAACATGTGACAATAATAATATCTCACTCTATACCATGTCACAATATCTCACTCTGTAACAGGTCATAATATCTCACTCTATAATATCTCCCTCTATATTATATCATATCTCACTCTATATCATGTTACAATATCTCACTCTATAACATGTCACAATATCTTACGCTCTACCATGTCATAATATCTCACTCTATACCATGTCACACTATCTCCCTCTATATCATGTCACAACATCTCACTCTATACCATGTCACAATATCTCACTCTATAACTTATCACAATATCTCACTCTTTACCATGTCAGAATATCTAACTCTATACCATGTCACAATATCTCATTCTATGCCATCTAATAATATCTCACTCTATACCATGTCACAATATCTCACTCTATATCATGACACAATATCTCACTGTATAACATGTCATAATATCTCACTCTATACCATGTTACAATATCTCAATCTATATCATGTCATGTCTCACTCTATAAAATGTCACAATATCTCACTGTATACCATGTCTCGAATTCTCACTCTATACCATATCACAATATCTCACTCTATATCATATCATATCTCACTCTATACCATGTCATAATATCTTACTCAATACCATGTCAGAGTATCTCACTCTATATCATGTCACAATATCTCACTCTATACTATGTCACAATATCTCACTCTATATCATGTCACAATATCTCACTCTATAACATGTCATAATATCTCACTCTATACCTTGTAACAATATCCAATTCTATACCATGTCATCATATCTCACTCTGTACCATGTCACAGTATCTCACTCTATATCATGTCACAATATCTCACTCTATACTATGTCACAATATCTCACTCTATATCATGTCACAATATCTCACTCTATAACATGTCATAATATCTCACTCTATACCTTGTAACAATATCCAATTCTATACCATGTCATCATATCTCACTCTATACCATGTCACAGTATCTCACTCTATGCCATGTAATAATATCTCACTCTATACCATGTCACAATATCTCACACTATATCATGACACAATATCTCACTGTATAACATGTCATAATATCTCACCGTATACAATGTTACAATATCTCACTCTATACCATGTCATAGTATCTCACTCATTATCTTGTCATAATATTGATATCTCACTCTATACCATGTTATAATATCTCACTGTATAACATGTGACAATATTAATATCTCATCTATATCATGTCGTAATATCTTACTCTATATCTTGTCATAATATTGATAACTCACTACATACCATGTTATAATATCTCACTCTATAACATGTCATAATATCTTACTCTATACCATGTCACAATATCTCACTCTATAAAATGTCATAATATCTCACCCTATATCATATCATATCTCACTCTTTACCATGTCATAATATCTCACTCTATACCATATCACAATATCTCACTTTATACCATGCCACAATATCTCACTCTATACCATGTCATATCTCACTCTATAACCTGTCACAATATCTCACTCTATACCATGTCACAATATCTCACTCTATGCCATGTAATAATATCTCACTCTATACCATGTCACAATATTTCACTCTATATCATGACACAGTATCTCACTGTATAACATGCCATAATATCTCACTGTATACAATGTTACAATATCTCACTGTATAACATGTAACAATATTAATATCTCGCACCTTATAACATGTCACAATATCTCACTCTATACCATGTCATAATATCTCACTCATTATCATGTCATAATATTGATATCTCACTCTATACCATGTTATAATATCTGACTGTATAACATGTCACAATATTAATATTTCACTGTATAAGACGTGACAATATTAATATCTCATCTATATCATGTCGTAATATCTCACTCTATAACTTGTCATAATATTGATAACTCACTACATACCATGTTATAATATCTCACTCTATAACATGTCATAATATCATACTCTATACCATGTCACAATATCTCACTCTATAGCCGGTCATAATATCTCACCCTATATCATATCATATCTCACTCTATACCATGTCATAATTTCTCACTCTATACCATGTCACAATATCTCACTTTATACCATGCCACAATGTCTCACTCTATACGATGTCACAATATCTCACTCTATGCTATGTAATAATATTTCACTCTATACCATGTCACAATATCTCACTCTATACCATGTCACAATATCTCACTCTATCTCATGTCACAATATCTCACAGTATAACATTTCACAATATTAATATCTAACTGTAAAACATGTCACAATATTAATATCTCACTGTATAACATGTGACAATAATAATATCTCACTCTATACCATCTCACAATATCTCACTCTATACCATGTCATATCTCACTCTATAAAATGTCATAATATCTCACTCTATACCATTTCACAATATCTCACTCTATATCAAGTCACAATATCACTCTATACCATGTTACAATATCTCACTCTATACCATGTCATAATATCTCACTCTATATCCTGTCACAATATCTCTCTCTATAACATGCCACAATGTCTCACTCTATACCATGTCACAATATCTCACTCTATACCATGTCACAATATCTCACTCTATATCATGTCACAATGTCTCACTCTATATCATGTCACAATATCTCACTGTATAACATTTCACAATATTAATATCTAACTGTAAAACATGTCACAATATTAATGTCTCACTGTATAACATGTGACAATAATAATATCTCACTCTATACCATGTCATAATATCTCACTCTATATCCTGTCACAATATCTCTCTCTATAACATGCCACAATGTCTCACTCTATACCATGTCACAATATCTCACTCTATGCTGTGTAATAATATCTCACTCTATACCATGTCACAATATCTCACTCTATACCATGTCACAATATCTCACTCTATATCATGTCACAATGCCTCACTCTATATCATGTCACAATATCTCACTGTATAACATTTCACAATATTAATATCTAACTGTAAAACATGTGACAATAATAATATCTCACTCTATACCATGTCACAACATCTCACTCTGTAACAGGTCATAATATCTCACTCTATAATATCTTCCTCTATATTATATCATATCTCACTCTATACCATGTCACAATATCTTACTCTATACCATGTCACAATATCTCACTCTATACCATGTCACAATATCTCACTCTATACCATGTCATATCTCACTCTATAAAATGTCATAATATCTCACTCTATACCATGTCATAATATCTCACTCTATACCATGTCAGAATATCTCACTCTATATCAAGTCACAATATCACTCTATACCATGTCACAATATCTCACTCTATACCATGTCATAATATCTCACTCTATATCCTGTCACAATATCTCACTCTATAACATGCCACAATGTCTCACTCTATACCATGTCACAATATCTCACTCTATGCTACGTAATAATATCTCACTCTATACCATGTCACAATATCTCACTCTATACCATGTCACAATATCTCACTCTATATCATGTCATAATATTGATAACTCAGTCTATACCATGTTATAATATCTCACTGTATAACATGTCACAATATTAATATCTCACTGTATAACATGTGACAATATCAATATCTCACTCTA
Source organism: Eledone cirrhosa (assembly GCA_964016885.1). NCBI lineage: Eukaryota > Metazoa > Mollusca > Cephalopoda > Octopoda > Eledonidae > Eledone > Eledone cirrhosa. The sequence continues at coordinate 104,452,734 of OZ024744.1, forward strand.
TATCATGTCATAATATTGATACCTCACTCCATACCATGTTATAATATCTCACTCTATAACATGTCACAATATTAATATCTCATTGTATAACATGCTACAGTATTAACATCTTACTCCATAGCATGTCACAATATTAATATCTCACTGTATAACATGTCACAATATCTCACTCTATATCATGTCACAATATTGATATCTCACTCTATACCATGTCACAATATCTCACTTTATACCATGCCACAATATCTCACTCTATACCATGTCATATCTCACTCTATAACCTGTCACAATATCTCACTCTATACCATGTCACAATATCTCACTCTATAACATGTCATAATATCTCACTCTATACCATGTTATAATATCTCACTCTATATCATGTCCCAATATCTCACTCTATACCATGTCACAATATCTCACTCTGTACCATGTCATTATATCTCACTCTATATCATATCATAATATCTCACTCTATATTTTGTCGTAACATCTTACTCTATAGCATGTCACAATATTAATATCTCACTGTATAACATGTTACAATATCTCACTCTATACCATGTCACAATATCTCACTCTATGCCATGTAATAATATCTCACTCTATATCATGTCACAATATCTCACTGTATAATATGTCATAATATCTCACTCTATACCATGTTACAATATCTCAATCTATACCATGTCACAATATTAATATCTCTCACCTTATAACATGTCACAATATATCACTCTATACCATGTCATAATATCTTACTCTATATAATGTCATAATATTGATATATCACTCTATACCATGTCATAATTTCTCACTCTATACCATGTCACAATATCTCACTCTATACCATGTCACAATATCTCACTCTATACCATGTCATATCTCACTCTATAAAATGTCATAATATCTCACTCTATACCATGTCACAATATCTCACTCTATATCAAGTCACAATATCACTCTATAACATGCCACAATGTCTCACTCTATACCATGTCACAATATCTCACTCTATATCCTGTCACAATATCTCACTCTATATCATGTCACAATGTCTCACTCTATATCATGTCACAATATCTCACTGTATAACATTTCACAATATTAATATCTAACTGTAAAACATGTCACAATATTAATATCTCACTGTATAACATGTGACAATAATAATATCTCACTCTATACCATGTCACAATATCTCACTCTATACCATGTCATATCTCACTCTATAAAATGTCATAATATCTCACTCTATACCATGTCACAATATCTCACTCTATACCATTTCACAATATCTCAGTCTATATCAAGGTACAACATCACTCTATACCATGTTACAATATCTCACTCTATACCATGTCATAATATCTCACTCTATATCCTGTCACAATATCTCTCTCTATAACATGCCACAATGTCTCACTCTATACCATGTCACAATATCTCACTGTATGCTGTGTAATAATATCTCACTCTATACCATGTCACAATATCTCACTCTATACCATGTCACAATATCTCACTCTATATCATGTCACAATGTCTCACTCTATATCATGTCACAATATCTCACTGTATAACATTTCACAATATTAATATCTAACTGTAAAACATGTCACAATATTAATATCTCACAGTATAACATGTGACAATAATAATATCTCACTCTATACCATGTCATAATATCTCACTCTGTAACAGGTCATAATATCTCACTCTATAATATCTCCCTCTATAACATGTCACAATATCTTACGCTGTACCATGTCATAATATCTCACTCTATACCATGTCACACTATCTCCCTCTATATCATGTCACAACATCTCACTCTATACCATGTCACAATATCTCACTCTATAACTTATCACAATATCTCACTCTTTACCATGTCAGAATATCTAACTCTATACCATGTCACAATATCTCATTCTATGCCATCTAATAATATCTCACTCTATACCATGTCACAATATCTCACTCTATATCATGACACAATATCTCACTGTATAACATGTCATAATATCTCACTCTATACCATGTTACAATATCTCAATCTATATCATGTCATGTCTCACTCTATAAAATGTCACAATATCTCATTGTATACCATGTCTCGAATTCTCACTCTATACCATATCACAATATCTCACTCTATATCATATCATATCTCACTCTATACCATGTCATAATATCTTACTCTATACCATGTCAGAGTATCTCACTCTATATCATGTCACAATATCTCACTCTATACTATGTCACAATATCTCACTCTATATCATGTCACAATATCTCACTCTATAACATGTCATAATATCTCACTCTATACCTTGTAACAATATCCAATTCTATACCATGTCATCATATCTCACTCTATACCATGTCACAGTATCTCACTCTATATCATGTCACAATATCTCACTCTATACCATGTCACAATATCTCACTCTATATCATGTCACAATATCTCACTCTATAACATGTCATAATATCTCACTCTATACCTTGTAACAATATCCAATTCTATACCATGTCATCATATCTCACTCTATACCATGTCACAGTATCTCACTCTATGCCATGTAATAATATCTCACTCTATACCATGTCACAATATCTCACTCTATATCATGACACAATATCTCACTGTATAACATGTCATAATATCTCACCATATACAATGTTACAATATCTCACTCTATACCATGTCATAGTATCTCACTCATTATCTTGTCATAATATTGATATCTCACTCTATACCATGTTATAATATCTCACTGTATAACATGTGACAATATTAATATCTCATCTATATCATGTCGTAATATCTTACTCTATATCTTGTCATAATATTGATAACTCACTACATACCATGTTATAATATCTCACTCTATAACATGTCATAATATCTTACTCTATACCATGTCACAATATCTCACTCTATAATATGTCATAATATCTCACCCTATATCATATCATATCTCACTCTATACCATATCACAATATCTCACTTTATACCATGCCACAATATCTCACTCTATACCATGTCATATCTCACTCTATAACCTGTCACAATATCTCACTCTATACCATGTCACAATATCTCACTCTATGCCATGTAATAATATCTCAATCTATACCATGTCATAATATCTCACTCTATATCCTGTCACAATATCTCTCTCTATAACATGCCACAATGTCTCACTCTATACCATGTCACAATATCTCACTCTATGCTATGTAATAATATCTCACTCTATACCATGTCACAATATCTCACTCTATACCATGTCACAATATCTCACTCTATATCATGTCACAATGTCTCACTCTATATCCTGTCACAATATCTCACTGTATAACATTTCACAATATTAATATCTAACTGTAAAACATGTCACAATATTAATATCTCACTGTATAACATGTGACAATAATAATATCTCACTCTATACCATGTCACAAAATCTCACTCTATACCATGTCATATCTCACTCTATAAAATATCATAATATCTCACTCTATACCATGTCACAATATCTCACTCTATACCATTTCACAATATCTCACTCTATATCAAGGTACAACATCACTCTATACCATGTTACAATATCTCACTCTATACCATGTCATAATATCTCACTCTATATCCTGTCACAATATCTCTCTCTATAACATGCCACAATGTCTCACTCTATACCATGTCACAATATCTCACTCTATGCTATGTAATAATATCTCACTCTATACCATGTCACAATATCTCACTCTATACCATGTCACAATATCTCACTCTATATCATGTCACAATGTCTCACTCTATATCATGTCACAATATCTCACTGTATAACATTTCACAATATTAATATCTAACTGTAAAACATGTCACAATATTAATATCTCACTGTATAACATGTGACAATAATAATATCTCACTCTATACCATGTCACAATATCTCACTCTATACCCTGTCATATCTCACTCTATAAAATGTCATAATATCTCACTCTATACCATGTCACAATATCTCACTCTATACCATTTCACAATATCTCACTCTATATCAAGGTACAACATCACTCTATAACATGTTACAATATCTCACTCTATACCATGTCATAATATCTCACTCTATATCCTGTCACAATATCTCTCTCTATAACATGCCACAATGTCTCACTCTATACCATGTCACAATATCTCACTCTATGCTATTTAATAATATCTCACTCTATACCATGTCACAATATCTCACTCTATACCATGTCACAATATCTCACTCTATATCATGTCACAATGTCTCACTCTATATCATGTCACAATATCTCACTGTATAACATTTCACAATATTAATATCTAACTGTAAAAGATGTCACAATATTAATATCTCACTGTAGAACATGTGACAATAATAATATCTCACTCTATACCATGTCACAATATGTCACTCTGTAACAGGTCATAATATCTCACTCTATAATATCTCCCTCTATATTATATCAGATCTCACTCTATACCATGTCACAATATCTCACTCTATACCATGTCATATCTCACTCTATAAAATGTCATAATATCTCACTCTATACCATGTCATAATATCTCACTCTATACCTTGTCAGAATATCTCACTCTATATCAAGTCACAATATCACTCTATACCATGTCACAATATCTCACTCTATACCATGTCATAATATCTCACTCTATATCCTGTCACAATATCTCACTCTATAACATGCCACAATGTCTCACTCTATACCATGTCACAATATCTCACTCTATGCTACGTAATAATATCTCACTCTATACCATGTCACAATATCTCACTCTATATCATGTCATAGTATTGATACCTCACTCCATACCATGTTATAATATCTCACTCTATAACATGTCACAATATTAATATCTCACTGTATAACATGCTACAGTATTAACATCTTACTCCATAGCATGTCACAATATTAATATCTCACTGTATAACATGTCACAATATCTCACTCTATATCATGTCACATTATTGATATCTCACTCTATACCATGTCACAATATCTCACTTTATACCATGCCATAATATCTCACTCTATACCATGTCATATCTCACTCTATAACCTGTCACAATATCTCACTCTATACCATGTCACAATATCTCACTCTATAACATGTCATAATATCTCACTCTATACCATGTTATAATATCTCACTCTATAACATGTCCCAATATCTCACTCTATACCATGTCACAATATCTCACTCTGTACCATGTCATTATATCTCACTCTATATCATATCATAATATCTCACTCTATATTATGTCGTAATATGTCACTCTATATCATGTCACAATATTAATATCTCACTGTATAACATGCTACAATATTAACATCTTACTCTATAGCATGTCACAATATTAATATCTCACTGTATAACATGTTACAATATCTCACTCTATACCATGTCACAATATCTCACTCTATGCCATGTAATAATATCTCACTCTATATCATGTCACAATATCTCACTGTATAATATGTCATAATATCTCACTCTATACCATGTTACAATATCTCAATCTATACCATGTCACAATATTAATATCTCTCACCTTATAACATGTCACAATATATCACTCTATACCATGTCATAATATCTTACTCTATATCATGTCATAATATTGATATCTCACTCTATACCATGTCATAATTTCTCCCTCTATACCAGGTCACAATATCTCACTCTATACCATGTCACAATATCTCACTCTATACCATGTCATATCTCACTCTATAAAATGTCATAATATCTCACTCTATACCATGTCACAATATCTCACTCTATACCATTTCACAATATCTCACTCTATATCAAGTCACAATATCACTCTATACCATGTTACAATATCTCACTCTATACCATGTCATAATATCTCACTCTATATCCTGTCACAATATCTCTCTCTATAACATGCCACAATATCTCACTCTATACCATGTCACAATATCTGACTCTATGCTATGTAATAATATTTCACTCTATACCATGTCACAATATCTCACTCTATACCATGTCACAATATCTCCCTCTATATCATGTCACAATGTCTCACTCTATATCATGTCACAATATCTCACTGTATAACATTTCACAATATTAATATCTAACTGTAAAACATGTCACAATATTAATATCTCACTGTATAACATGTGACAATAATAATATCTCACTCTATACCATCTCACAATATCTCACTCTATACCATGTCATATCTCACTCTATAAAATGTCATAATATCTCACTCTATACCATTTCACAATATCTCACTCTATATCAAGTCACAATATCACTCTATACCATGTTACAATATCTCAATCTATACCATGTCATAATATCTCACTCTATATCCTGTCACAATATCTCTCTCTATAACATGCCACAATGTCTCACTCTATACCATGTCACAATATCTCACTCTATGCTATGTAATAATATCTCACTCTATACCATGTCACAATATCTCACTCTGTACCATGTCACAATATCTCACTCTATATCATGTCACAATATCTCACTCTATATCCTGTCACAATATCTCACTGTATAACATTTCACAATATTAATATCTAACTGTAAAACATGTCACAATATTAATATCTCACTGTATAACATGTGACAATAATAATATCTCACTCTATACCATGTCACAATATCTCACTCTATACCATGTCATATCTCACTCTATAAAATGTCATAATATCTCACTCTATACCATGTCACAATATCTCACTCTATACCATTTCACAATATCTCACTCTATATCAAGGTACAACATCACTCTATACCATGTTACAATATCTCACTCTATACCATGTCATAATATCTCACTCTATATCCTGTCACAATATCTCTCTCTATAACATGCCACAATGTCTCACTCTATACCATGTCACAATATCTCACTCTATGCTATGTAATAATATATCACTCTATACCATGTCACAATATCTCACTCTATACCATGTCACAATATCTCACTCTATATCATGTCACAATGTCTCACTCTATATCATGTCACAATATCTCACTGTATAACATTTCACAATATTAATATCTAACTGTAAAACATGTCACAATATTAATATCTCACTGTAGAACATGTGACAAAAATAATATCTCACTCTATACCATGTCACAATATGTCACTCTGTAACAGGTCATAATATCTCACTCTATAATATCTCCCTCTATATTATATCATATCTCACTCTATACCATGTCACAATATCTCACTCTATACCATGTCATATCTCACTCTATAAAATGTCATAATATCTCACTCTATACCATGTCACAATATCTCACTCTATATCAAGTCACAATATCACTCTATACCATGTTACAATATCTCACTCTATACCATGTCATAATATCTCACTCTATATCCTGTCACAATATCTCTCTCTATAACATGCCACAATGTCTCACTCTATACAATGTCACAATATCTCACTCTATGATATGTAATAATATTTCACTCTATACCATGTCACAATATCTAACTCTATACCATGTCACAATATCTCACTCTATATCATGTCACAATGTCTCACTCTATATCATGTCACAATATCTCACTGTATAACATTTCACAATATTAATATCTAACTGTAAAACATGTCACAATATTAATATCTCACTGTATAACATGTGACAATAATAATATCTCACTCTATACCATCTCACAGTATCTCACTCTATACCATGTCATATCTCACTCTATAAAATGTCATAATATCTCACTCTATACCATTTCACAATATCTCACTCTATATCAAGTCACAATATCACTCTATACCATGTTACAATATCTCACTCTATACCATGTCACAATATCTCACTCTATACCATGTCATATCTCACTCTATAAAATGTCATAATATCTCACTCTATACCATGTCACAATATCGCACTCTATATCAAGGTACAACATCACTCTATACCATGTTACAATATCTCACTCTATACCATGTCATAATATCTCACTCTATATCCTGTCACAATATCTCTCTCTATAACATGCCACAATGTCTCACTCTATACCATGTCGCAATATCTCACTCTATGCTATGTAATAATATCTCACTCTATACCATGTCACAATATCTCACTCTATACCATGTCACAATATCTCACTCTATATCATGTCACAATGTCTCACTCTATATCATGTCACAATATGTCACTGTATAACATTTCACAATATTAATATCTAACTGTAAAACATGTCACAATATTAATATCTCACTGTAGAACATGTGACAATAATAATATCTCACTCTATACCATGTCACAATATGTCACTCTGTAACAGGTCATAATATCTCACTCTATAATATCTCCCTCTATATTATATCAGATCTCACTCTATACCATGTCACAATATCTCACTCTATACCATGTCATATCTCACTCTATAAAATGTCATAATATCTCACTCTATACCATGTCATAATATCTCACTCTATACCATGTCAGAATATCTCACTCTATATCAAGTCACAATATCACTCTATACCATGTCACAATATCTCACTCTATACCATGTCATAATATCTCACTCTATATCCTGTCACAATATCTCACTCCATAACATGCCACAATGTCTCACTCTATACCATGTCAAAACATCTCACTCTATGCTACGTAATAATATCTCACTCTATACCATGTCACAATATCTCACTCTATACCATGTCACAATATCTCACTCTATATCATGTCATAATATTGATATCTCACTCTATACCATGTTATAATATCTCACTGTATAACATGTCACAATATTAATATCTCACTGTATAACATGTGACAATATCAATATCTCACTCTATATCATGTCATAGTATTGATACCTCACTCCATACCATGTTATAATATCTCACTCTATAACATGTCACAATATTAATATCTCACTGTATAACATGTCACAATATCTCACTCTATATCATGTCACAATATTGATATCTCACTCTATACCATGTCACAATATCTCACTTTATACCATGCCACAATATCTCACTCTATACCATGTCATATCTCACTCTATAACCTGTCACAATATCTCACTCTATACCATGTCACAATATCTCACTCTATAACATGTCATAATATCTCACTCTATACCATGTTATTATATCTCACTCTATCTCATGTCCCAATATCTCACTCTATACCATGTCACAATATCTCACTCTATACCATGTCATTATATCTCACTCTATATCATATCATAATATCTCACTCTATATTATGTCGTAATATCTCACTCTATATCATGTCACAATATTAATATCTCACTGTATAACATGCTACAATATTAACATCTTACTCTATAGCATGTCACAATATTAATATCTCACTGTATAACATGTTACAATATCTCACTCTATACCATGTCACAATATCTCACTCTATGCCATGTAATAATATCTCACTCTATATCATGTCACAATATCTCACTGTATAATATGTCATAATATCTCACTCTATACCATGTTACAATATCTCAATCTATACCATGTCACAATATTAATATCTCTCACCTTATAACATGTCACAATATATCACTCTATACCATGTCATAATATCTTACTCTATATCATGTCATAATATTGATATCTCACTCTATACCATGTCATAAATTCTCCCTCTATACCAGGTCACAATATCTCACTCTATACCATGTCACAATATCTCACTCTATACCATGTCATATCTCACTCTATAAAATGTCATAATATCTCACTCTATACCATGTCACAATATCTCACTCTATAACATTTCACAATATCTCACTCTATATCAAGTCACAATATCACTCTATACCATGTTACAATATCACTCTATACCATGTTACAATATCTCACTCTATACCATGTCATAATATCTCACTCTATATCCTGTCACAATATCTCTCTCTATAACATGCCACAATATCTCACTCTATACGATGTCACAATATCTCACTCTATGCTATGTAATAATATTTCACTCTATACCATGTCACAATATCTCACTCTATACCATGTCACAATATCTCACTCTATATCATGTCACAATGTCTCACTCTACATCATGTCACAATATCTCACTGTATAACATTTCACAATATTAATATCTAACTGTAAAACATGTCACAATATCACTCTATACCATGTTACAATATCTCAATCTATACCATGTCATAATATCTCACTCTATATCCTGTCACAATATCTCTCTCTATAACATGCCACAATGTCTCACTCTATACCATGTCACAATATCTCACTCTATGCTATGTAATAATATCTCACTCTATACCATGTCACAATATCTCACTCAATACCATGTCATATCTCACTCTATAAAATGTCATAATATCTCACTCTATACCATGTCACAATATCTCACTCTATACCATTTCACAATATCTCACTCTATATCAAGGTACAACATCACTCTATACCATGGTACAATATCTCACTCTATACCATGTCATAATATCTCACTCTATATCCTGTCACAATATCTCACTCTATAACATGCCACAATGTCTCACTCTATACCATGTCACAATATCTCACTCTATGCTACGTAATAATATCTCACTCTATACCATGTCACAATATGTCACTCTGTAACAGGTCATAATATCTCACTCTATAATATCTCCCTCTATATTATATCATATCTCACTCTATACCATGTCACAATATCTCACTCTATACCATGTCATATCTCACTCTATAAAAAGTCATAATATCTCACTCTATACCAGGTCATAATATCTCACTCTATACCATGTCAGAATATCTCACTCTATATCAAGTCACAATATCACTCTATACCATGTCACAAAATCTCACTCTATACCATGTCATAATATCTCACTCTATATCCTGTCACAATATCTCACTCTATAACATGCCACAATGTCTCACTCTATACCATGTCACAATATCTCACTCTATGCTACGTAATAATATCTCACTCTATACCATGTCACAATATCTCACTCTATACCATGTCACAATATCTCACTCTATATCATGTCATAATATTGATATCTCACTCTATACCATGTTATAATATCTCACTGTATAACATGTCACAATATTAATATCTCACTGTATAACATGTGACAATATCAATATCTCACTCTATATCATGTCATAGTATTGATACCTCACTCCATACCATGTTATAATATCTCAGTCTATACCATGTCACAATATCTCACTCTATATCATGTCACAATGTCTCACTCTATATCATGTCACAATATCTCACTCTATAACATTTCACAATATTAGTATCTAACTGTAAAACATGTCACAATATTAATATCTCACTGTATAACATGTGACAATAATAATATCTCACTCTATACCATCTCACAATATCTCACTCTATACCATGTCATATCTCACTCTATAAAATGTCATAATATCTCACTCTATACCATTTCACAATATCTCACTCTATATCAAGTCACAATATCACTCTATACCATGTTACAATATCTCAATCTATACCATGTCATAATATCTCACTCTATATCCTGTCACAATATCTCTCTCTATAACATGCCACAATGTCTCACTCTATACCATGTCACAATATCTCACTCTATGCTATGTAATAATATCTCACTCTATACCATGTCACGATATCTCACTCTATACCATGTCACAATATCTCACTCTATATCATGTCACAATGTCTCACTCTATATCCTGTCACAATATCTCACTGTATAACATTTCACAATATTAATATCTAACTGTAAAACATGTCACAATATTAATATCTCACTGTATAACATGTGACAATAATAATATCTCACTCTATACCATGTCATATCTCACTCTATAAAATGTCATAATATCTCACTCTATACCATGTCACAATATCTCACTCTATACCATTTCACAATATCTCACTCTATATCAAGGTACAACATCACTCTATACCATGTTACAATATCTCACTCTATACCATGTCATAATATCTCACTCTATATCCTGTCACAATATGTCTCTCTATAACATGCCACAATGTCTCACTCTATACCATGTCACAATATCTCACTCTATGCTATGTAATAATATCTCACTCTATACCATGTCACAATATCTCACTCTATACCATGTCACAATATCTCACTCTATATCATGTCACAATGTCTCACTCTATATCATGTCACAATATCTCACTGTATAACATTTCACAATATTAATATCTAACTGTAAAACATGTCACAATATTAATATCTCACTGTATAACATGTGACAATAATAATATCTCACTCTATACCATGTCACAATATCTCACTCTATACCATGTCATATCTCACTCTATAAAATGTCATAATATCTCACTCTATACCATGTCACAATATCTCACTCTATACCATTTCACAATATCTCACTCTATATCAAGGTACAAAATCACTCTATACCATGTTACAATATCTCACTCTATACCATGTCATAATATCTCACTCTATATCCTGTCACAATATCTCTCTCTATAACATGCCACAATGTCTCACTCTATACCCTGTCACAATATCTCACTCTATGCTATTTAATAATATCTCACTCTATACCATGTCACAATATCTCACTCTATACCATGTCACAATATCTCACTCTATATCATGTCACAATGTCTCACTCTATATCATGTCACAATATCTCACTGTATAACATTTCACAATATTAATATCTAACTGTAAAACATGTCACAATATTAATATCTCACTGTAGAACATGTGACAATAATAATATCTCACTCTATACCATGTCACAATATGTCACTCTGTAACAGGTCATAATATCTCACTCTATAATATCTCCCTCTATATTATATCAGATCTCACTCTATACCATGTCACAATATCTCACTCTATACCATGTCATATCTCACTCTATAAAATGTCATAATATCTCACTCTATACCATGTCACAATATCTCACTCTATACCATGTCATATCTCACTCTATAAAATGTCATAATATCTCACTCTATACCATGTCACAATATCTCACTCTATACCTTGTCAGAATATCTCACTCTATATCAAGTCACAATATCACTCTATACCATGTCACAATATCTCACTCTATACCATGTCATAATATCTCACTCTATATCCTGTCACAATATCTCACTCTATAACATGCCACAATGTCTCACTCTATACCATGTCACAATATCTCACTCTATGCTACGTAATAATATCTCACTCTATACCATGTCACAATATCTCACTCTATACCATGTCACAATATCTCACTCTATATCATGTCATAGTATTGATACCTCACTCCATACCATGTTATAATATCTCACTCTATAACATGTCACAATATTAATATCTCACTGTATAACATGCTACAGTATTAACATCTTACTCCATAGCATGTCACAATATTAATATCTCACTGTATAACATGTCACAATATCTCACTCTATATCATGTCACATTATTGATATCTCACTCTATACCATGTCACAATATCTCACTTTATACCATGCCATAATATCTCACTCTATACCATGTCATATCTCACTCTATAACCTGTCACAATATCTCACTCTATACCATGTCACAATATCTCACTCTATAACATGTCATAATATCTCACTCTATACCATGTTATAATATCTCACTCTATATCATGTCCCAATATCTCACTCTATACCATGTCACAATATCTCACTCTGTACCATGTCATTATATCTCACTCTATATCATATCATAATATCTCACTCTATATTATGTCGTAATATCTCACTCTATATCATGTCACAATATTAATATCTCACTGTATAACATGCTACAATATTAACATCTTACTCTATAGCATGTCACAATATTAATATCTCACTGTATAACATGTTACAATATCTCACTCTATACCATGTCACAATATCTCACTCTATGCCATGTAATAATATCTCACTCTATATCATGTCACAATATCTCACTGTATAATATGTCATAATATCTCACTCTATACCATGTTACAATATCTCAATCTATACCATGTCACAATATTAATATCTCTCACCTTATAACATGTCACAATATATCACTCTATACCATGTCATAATATCTTACTCTATATCATGTCATAATATTGATATCTCACTCTATACCATGTCATAATTTCTCCCTCTATACCAGGTCACAATATCTCACTCTATACCATGTCACAATATCTCACTCTATACCATGTCATATCTCACTCTATAAAATGTCATAATATCTCACTCTATAACATGTCACAATATCTCACTCTATACCATTTCACAATATCTCACTCTATATCAAGTCACAATATCACTCTATACCATGTTACAATATCTCACTCTATACCATGTCATAATATCTCACTCTATATCCTGTCACAATATCTCTCTCTATAACATGCCACAATATCTGACTCTATACCATGTCACAATATCTGACTCTATGCTATGTAATAATATTTCACTCTATACCATGTCACAATATCTCACTCTATACCATGTTACAATATCTCCCTCTATATCATGTCACAATGTCTCACTCTATATCATGTCACAATATCTCACTGTATAACATTTCACAATATTAATATCTAACTGTAAAACATGTCACAATATTAATATCTCACTGTATAACATGTGACAATAATAATATCTCACTCTATACCATCTCACAATATCTCACTCTATACCATGTCATATCTCACTCTATAAAATGTCATAATATCTCACTCTATACCATTTCACAATATCTCACTCTATATCAAGTCACAATATCACTCTATACCATGTTACAATATCTCAATCTATACCATGTCATAATATCTCACTCTATATCCTGTCACAATATCTCTCTCTATAACATGCCACAATGTCTCACTCTATACCATGTCACAATATCTCACTCTATGCTATGTAATAATATCTCACTCTATACCATGTCACAATATCTCACTCTATACCATGTCACAATATCTCACTCTATATCATGTCACAATGTCTCACTCTATATCCTGTCACAATATCTCACTGTATAACATTTCACAATATTAATATCTAACTGTAAAACATGTCACAATATTAATATCTCACTGTATAACATGTGACAATAATAATATCTCACTCTATACCATGTCACAATATCTCACTCTATACCATGTCATATCTCACTCTATAAAATGTCATAATATCTCACTCTATACCATGTCACAATATCTCACTCTATACCATTTCACAATATCTCACTCTATATCAAGGTACAACATCACTCTATACCATGTTACAATATCTCACTCTATACCATGTCATAATATCTCACTCTATATCCTGTCACAATATCTCTCTCTATAACATGCCACAATGTCTCACTCTATACCATGTCACAATATTTCACTCTATGCTATGTAATAATATCTCACTCTATACCATGTCACAATATCTCACTCTATACCATGTCACAATATCTCACTCTATATCATGTCACAATGTCTCACTCTATATCATGTCACAATATCTCACTGTATAACATTTCACAATATTAATATCTAACTGTAAAACATGTCACAATATTAATATCTCACTGTAGAACATGTGACAAAAATAATATCTCACTCTATACCATGTCACAATATGTCACTCTGTAACAGGTCATAATATCTCACTCTATAATATCTCCCTCTATATTATATCATATCTCACTCTATACCATGTCACAATATCTCACTCTATACCATGTCATATCTCACTCTATAAAATGTCATAATATCTCACTCTATACCATGTCACAATATCTCACTCTATATCAAGTCACAATATCACTCTATACCATGTTACAATATCTCACTCTATACCATGTCATAATATCTCACTCTATATCCTGTCACAATATCTCTCTCTATAACATGCCACAATGTCTCACTCTATACAATGTCACAATATCTCACTCTATGATATGTAATAATATTTCACTCTATACCATGTCACAATATCTCACTCTATACCATGTCACAATATCTCACTCTATATCATGTCACAATGTCTCACTCTATATCATGTCACAATATCTCACTGTATAACATTTCACAATATTAATATCTAACTGTAAAACATGTGACAATATTAATATCTCACTGTATAACATGTGACAATAATAATATCTCACTCTATACCATCTCACAATATCTCACTCTATACCATGTCATATCTCACTCTATAAAATGTCATAATATCTCACTCTATACCATTTCACAATATCTCACTCTATATCAAGTCACAATATCACTCTATACCATGTTACAATATCTCACTCTATACCATGTCACAATATCTCACTCTATACCATGTCATATCTCACTCTATAAAATGTCATAATATCTCACTCTATACCATGTCACAATATCGCACTCTATACCATTTCACAATATCTCACTCTATATCAAGTCACAATATCACTCTATACCATGTCACAATATCTCACTCTATGCTATGTAATAATATCTCACTCTATACCATGTCACAATATCTCACTCTATACCATGTCACAATATCTCACTCTATATCATGTCACAATGTCTCACTCTATATCATGTCACAATATGTCACTGTATAACATTTCACAATATTAATATCTAACTGTAAAACATGTCACAATATTAATATCTCACTGTAGAACATGTGACAATAATAATATCTCACTCTATACCATGTCACAATATGTCACTCTGTAACAGGTCATAATATCTCACTCTATAATATCTCCCTCTATATTATATCAGATCTCACTCTATACCATGTCATATCTCACTCTATAAAATGTCATAATATCTCACTCTATACCATGTCACAATATCTCACTCTATACCATTTCACAATATCTCACTCTATACCATGTCATATCTCACTCTATAAAATGTCATAATATCTCACTCTATACCATGTCATAATATCTCACTCTATACCATGTCAGAATATCTCACTCTATATCAAGTCACAATATCACTCTATACCATGTCACAATATCTCACTCTATACCATGTCATAATATCTCACTCTATATCCTGTCACAATATCTCACTCCATAACATGCCACAATGTCTCACTCTATACCATGTCACAATATCTGACTCTATGCTACGTAATAATATCTCACTCTATACCATGTCACAATATCTCACTCTATACCATGTCACAATATCTCACTCTATATCATGTCATAATATTGATATCTCACTCTATACCATGTTATAATATCTCACTGTATAACATGTCACAACATTAATATCTCACTGTATAACATGTGACAATATCAATATCTCACTCTATATCATGTCATAGTATTGATACCTCACTCCATACCATGTTATAATATCTCACTCTATAACATGTCACAATATTAATATCTCACTGTATAACATGCTACAGTATTAACATCTTACTCCATAGCATGTCACAATATTAATATCTTACTGTATAACATGTCACAATATCTCACTCTATATCATGTCACAATATTGATATCTCACTCTATACCATGTCACAATATCTCACTTTATACCATGCCACAATATCTCACTCTATACCATGTCATATCTCACTCTATAACCTGTCACAATATCTCACTCTATACCATGTCACAATATCTCACTCTATAACATGTCATAATATCTCACTCTATACCATGTTATTATATCTCACTCTATCTCATGTCCCAATATCTCACTCTATACCATGTCACAATATCTCACTCTGTACCATGTCATTATATCTCACTCTATATCATATCATAATATCTCACTCTATATTATGTCGTAATATCTCACTCTATATCATGTCACAATATTAATATCTCACTGTATAACATGCTACAATATTAACATCTTACTCTATAGCATGTCACAATATTAATATCTCACTGTATAACATGTTACAATATCTCACTCTATACCATGTCACAATATCTCACTCTATGCCATGTAATAATATCTCACTCTATATCATGTCACAATATCTCACTGTATAATATGTCATAATATCTCACTCTATACCATGTTACAATATCTCAATCTATACCATGTCACAATATTAATATCT
This sequence comes from Eledone cirrhosa, assembly GCA_964016885.1. Lineage (NCBI taxonomy): Eukaryota > Metazoa > Mollusca > Cephalopoda > Octopoda > Eledonidae > Eledone > Eledone cirrhosa. The sequence goes on from OZ024744.1 coordinate 104,470,912, forward strand.
CTCACCTTATAACATGTCACAATATATCACTCTATACCATCTCATAATATCTTACTCTATATCATGTCATAATATTGATATCTCACTCTATACCATGTCATAAATTCTCCCTCTATACCAGGTCACAATATCTCACTCTATACCATGTCACAATATCTCACTCTATACCATGTCATATCTCACTCTATAAAATGTCATAATATCTCACTCTATACCATGTCACAATATCTCACTCTATACCATTTCACAATATCTCACTCTATATCAAGTCACAATATCACTCTATACCATGTTACAATATCACTCTATACCATGTTACAATATCTCACTCTATACCATGTCATAATATCTCACTCTATATCCTGTCACAATATCTCTCTCTATAACATGCCACAATATCTCACTCTATACGATGTCACAATATCTCACTCTATGCTATGTAATAATATTTCACTCTATACCATATCACAATATCTCACTCTATACCATGTCACAATATCTCACTCTATATCATGTCACAATGTCTCACTCTACATCATGTCACAATATCTCACTGTATAACATTTCACAATATTAATATCTAACTGTAAAACATGTCACAATATTAATATCTCACTGTATAACATGTGACAATAATAATATCTCACTCTATACCATCTCACAATATCGCACTCTATACCATGTCATATCTCACTCTATAAAATGTCATAATATCTCACTCTATACCATTTCACAATATCTCACTCTATATCAAGTCACAATATCACTCTATACCATGTTACAATATCTCAATCTATACCATGTCATAATATCTCACTCTATATCCTGTCACAATATCTCTCTCTATAACATGCCACAATGTCTCACTCTATACCATGTCACAATATCTCACTCTATGCTATGTAATAATATCTCACTCTATACCATGTCACAATATCTCACTCTATACCATGTCACAATATCTCACTCTATATCATGTCACAATGTCTCACTCTATATCCTGTCACAATATCTCACTGTATAACATTTCACAATATTAATATCTAACTGTAAAACATGTCACAATATTAATATCTCACTGTATAACATGTGACAATACTAATATCTCACTCTATACCATGTCACAATATCTCACTCTATACCATGTCATATCTCACTCTATAAAATGTCATAATATCTCACTCTATACCATGTCACAATATCTCACTCTATACCATTTCACAATATCTCACTCTATATCAAGGTACAACATCACTCTATACCATGGTACAATATCTCACTCTATACCATGTCATAATATCTCACTCTATATCCTGTCACAATATCTCTCTCTATAACATGCCACAATGTCTCACTCTATACCATGTCACAATATCTCACTCTATGCTATGTAATAATATCTCACTCTATACCATGTCACAATATCTCACTCTATACCATGTCACAATATCTCACTCTATATCATGTCACAATGTCTCACTCTATATCATGTCACAATATCTCACTGTATAACATTTCACAATATTAATATGTAACTGTAAAACATGTCACAATATTAATATCTCACTGTAGAACATGTGACAATAATAATATCTCACTCTATACCATGTCACAATATGTCACTCTGTAACAGGTCATAATATCTCACTCTATAATATCTCCCTCTATATTATATCATATCTCACTCTATACCATGTCACAATATCTCACTCTATACCATGTCATATCTCACTCTATAAAAAGTCATAATATCTCACTCTATACCAGGTCATAATATCTCATTCTATACCATGTCAGAATATCTCACTCTATATCAAGTCACAATATCACTCTATACCATGTCACAATATCTCACTCTATACCATGTCATAATATCTCACTCTATATCCTGTCACAATATCTCAATCTATAACATGCCACAATGTCTCACTCTATACCATGTCACAATATCTCACTCTATGCTACGTAATAATATCTCACTCTATACCATGTCACAATATCTCACTCTATACCATGTCATAATATTGATATCTCACTCTATACCATGTTATAATATCTCACTGTATAACATGTCACAATATTAATATCTCACTGTATAACATGTGACAATATCAATATCTCACTCTATATCATGTCATAGTATTGATACCTCACTCCATACCATGTTATAATATCTCACTCTATAACATGTCACAATATTAATATCTCACTGTATAACATGCTACAGTATTAACATCTTACTCCATAGCATGTCACAATATTAATATCTCACTGTATAACATGTCACAATATCTCACTCTATATCATGTCACAATATTGATATCTCACTCTATACCATGTCACAATATCTCACTTTATACCATGCCACAATATCTGACTCTATACCATGTCATATCTCACTCTATAACCTGTCACAATATCTCACTCTATACCATGTCACAATATCTCACTCTATAACATGTCATAATATCTCACTCTATACCATGTTATTATATCTCACTCTATCTCATGTCCCAATATCTCACTCTATACCATGTCACAATATCTCACTCTGTACCATGTCATTATATCTCACTCTATATCATATCATAATATCTCACTCTATATTATGTCGTAATATCTCACTCTATATCATGTCACAATATTAATATCTCACTGTATAACATGCTACAATATTAACATCTTACTCTATAGCATGTCACAATATTAATATCTCACTGTATAACATGTTACAATATCTCACTCTATACCATGTCACAATATCTCACTCTATGCCATGTAATAATATCTCACTCTATATCATGTCACAATATCTCACTGTATAATATGTCATAATATCTCACTCTATACCATGTTACAATATCTCAATCTATACCATGTCACAATATTAATATCTCTCACCTTATAACATGTCACAATATATCACTCTATACCATGTCATAATATCTTACTCTATATCATGTCATAATATTGATATCTCACTCTATACCATGTCATAAATTCTCCCTCTATACCAGGTCACAATATCTCACTCTATACCATGTCACAATATCTCACTCTATACCATGTCATATCTCACTCTATAAAATGTCATAATATCTCACTCTATACCATGTCACAATATCTCACTCTATACCATTTCACAATATCTCACTCTATATCAAGTCACAATATCACTCTATACCATGTTACAATATCACTCTATACCATGTTACAATATCTCACTCTATACCATGTCATAATATCTCACTCTATATCCTGTCACAATATTTCTCTCTATAACATGCCACAATATCTCACTCTATACGATGTCACAATATCTCACTCTATGCTATGTAATAATATTTCACTCTATACCATGTCACAATATCTCACTCTATACCATGTCACAATATCTCACTCTATATCATGTCACAATGTCTCACTCTACATCATGTCACAATATCTCACTGTATAACATTTCACAATATTAATATCTAACTGTAAAACATGTCACAATATTAATATCTCACTGTATAACATGTGACAATAATAATATCTCACTCTATACCATCTCACAATATCTCACTCTATACCATGTCATATCTCACTCTATAAAATGTCATAATATCTCACTCTATACCATTTCACAATATCTCACTCTATATCAAGTCACAATATCACTCTATACCATGTTACAATATCTCAATCTATACCATGTCATAATATCTCACTCTATATCCTGTCACAATATCTCTCTCTATAACATGCCACAATGTCTCACTCTATACCATGTCACAATATCTCACTCTATGCTATGTAATAATATCTCACTCTATACCATGTCACAATATCTCACTCTATACCATGTCACAATATCTCACTCTATATCATGTCACAATGTCTCACTCTATATCCTGTCACAATATCTCACTGTATAACATTTCACAATATTAATATCTAACTGTAAAACATGTCACAATATTAATATCTCACTATATAACATGTGACAATACTAACATCTCACTCTATACCATGTCACAATATCTCACTCTATACCATGTCATATCTCACTCTATAAAATGTCATAATATCTCACTCTATACCATGTCACAATATCTCACTCTATACCATTTCACAATATCTCACTCTATATCAAGGTACAACATCACTCTATACCATGGTACAATATCTCACTCTATACCATGTCATAATATCTCACTCTATATCCTGTCACAATATCTCTCTCTATAACATGCCACAATGTCTCACTCTATACCATGTCGCAATATCTCACTCTATGCTATGTAATAATATCTCACTCTATACCATGTCACAATATCTCACTCTATACCATGTCACAATATCTCACTCTATGCTATGTAATAATATCTCACTCTATACCATGTCACAATATCTCACTCTATACCATGTCACAATGTCTCACTCTATATCATGTCACAATATCTCACTGTATAACATTTTACAATATTAATATCTAACTGTAAAACATGTCACAATATTAATATCTCACTGTAGAACATGTGACAATAATAATATCTCACTCTATACCATGTCACAATATGTCACTCTGTAACAGGTCATAATATCTCAGTCTATAATATCTCCCTCTATATTATATCATATCTCACTCTATACCATGTCACAATATCTCACTCTATACCATGTCATATCTCACTCTATAAAAAGTCATAATATCTCACTCTATACCAGGTCATAATATCTCACTCTATACCATGTCAGAATATCTCACTCTATATCAAGTCAAAATACCACTCTATACCATGTCACAATATCTCACTCTATACCATGTCATAATATCTCACTCTATATCCTGTCACAATATCTCACTCTATAACATGCCACAATGTCTCACTCTATACCATGTCACAATATCTCACTCTATGCTACGTAATAATATCTCACTCTATACCATGTCACAATATCTCACTCTATACCATGTCACAATATCTCACTCTATATCATGTCATAATATTGATATCTCACTCTATACCATGTTATAATATCTCACTGTATAACATGTCACAATATTAATATCTCACTGTATAACATGTGACAATATCAATATCTCACTCTATATCATGTCATAGTATTGATACCTCACTCCATACCATGTTATAATATCTCACTCTATAACATGTCACAATATTAATATCTCACTGTATAACATGCTACAGTATTAACATCTTACTCCATAGCATGTCACAATATTAATATCTCACTGTATAACATGTCACAATATCTCACTCTATATCATGTCACAATATTGATATCTCACTCTATACCATGTCACAATATCTCACTTTATACCATGCCACAATATCTCACTCTATACCATGTCATATCTCACTCTATAACCTGTCATAATATCTCACTCTATACCATGTCACAATATCTCTCTCTATAACATGTCATAATATCTCACTCTATACCATGTTATAATATCTCACTCTATCTCATGTCCCAATATCTCACTCTATACCATGTCACAATATCTCACTCTGTACCATGTCATTATATCTCACTCTATATCATATCATAATATCTCACTCTATATTATGTCGTAATATCTCACTCTATATCATGTCACAATATTAATATCTCACTGTATAACATGCTACAATATTAACATCTTACTCTATAGCATCTCACAATATTAATATCTCACTGTATAACATGTTACAATATCTCACTCTATACCATGTCACAATATCTCACTCTATGCCATGTAATAATATCTCACTCTATATCATGTCACAATATCTCACTGTATAATGTCATAATATCTCACTCTATACCATGTTACAATATCTCAATCTATACCATGTCACAATATTAATATCTCTCACCTTATAACATGTCACAATATATCACTCTATACCATGTCATAATATCTTACTCTATATCATGTCATAATATTGATATCTCACTCTATACCATGTCATAATTTCTCACTCTATACCAGGTCACAATATCTCACTCTATACCATGTCACAATATCTCACTCTATACCATGTCATATCTCACTCTATAAAATGTCATAATATCTCACTCTATACCATGTCACAATATCTCACTCTATACCATTTCACAATATCTCACTCTATATCAAGTCACAATATCACTCTATACCATGTTACAATATCTCACTCTATACCATGTTATAATATCTCACTCTATATCCTATCACAATATCTCTCTCTATAACATGCCACAATATCTCACTCTATACGATGTCACAATATCTCACTCTATGCTATGTAATAATATTTCACTCTATACCATGTCACAATATCTCACTCTATACCATGTCACAATATCTCACTCTATATCATGTCACAATGTCTCACTCTATATCATGTCACAATATCTCACTGTATAACATTTCACAATATTAATATCTAACTGTAAAACATGTCACAATATTAATATCTCACTGTATAACATGTGACAATAATAATATCTCACTCTATACCATCTCACAATATCTCACTCTATACCATGTCATATCTCACTCTATAAAATGTCATAATATCTCACTCTATACCATTTCACAACATCTCACTCTATATCAAGTCACAATATCACTCTATACCATGTTACAATATCTCACTCTATACCATGTCATAATATCTCACTCTATATCCTGTCACAATATCTCTCTCTATAACATGCCACAATGTCTCACTCTATACCATGTCACAATATCTCACTCTATACCATGTCACAATATCTCACTCTATATCATGTCACAATGTCTCACTCTATATCATGTCACAATATCTCACTGTATAACATTTCACAATATTAATATCTAACTGTAAAACATATCACAATATTAATATCTCACTGTATAACATGTGACAATAATAATATCTCAGTCTATACCATGTCACAATATCTCACTCTATACCATGTCATATCTCACTCTATAAAATGTCATAATATCTCACTCTATACCATGTCACAATATCTCAATCTATACCATTTCACAATATCTCACTCTATATCAAGGTACAACATCACTCTATACCATGTTACAATATCTCACTCTATACCATGTCATAATATCTCACTCTATATCCTGTCACAATATCTCTCTCTATAACATGCCACAATGTCTCACTCTATACCATGTCACAATATCTCACTCTATGCTGTGTAATAATATCTCACTCTATACCATGTCACAATATCTCACTCTATACCATGTCACAATATCTCACTCTATATTATGTCACAATGTCTCACTCTATATCATGTCACAATATCTCACTGTATAACATTTCACAATATTAATATCTAACTGTAAAACATGTCACAATATTAATATCTCACTGTAGAACATGTGACAATAATAATATCTCACTCTATACCATGTCACAATATCTCACTCTGTAACAGGTCATAATATCTCACTCTATAATATCTCCCTCTATATTATATCATATCTCACTCTATACCATGTCACAATATCTCACTCTATACCATGTCACAATATCTCACTCTATACCATGTCATATCTCACTCTATAAAATGTCATAATATCTCACTCTATACCATGTCATAATATCTCACTCTATACCATGTCAGAATATCTCACTCTATATCAAGTCACAATATCACTCTATACCATGTCACAATATCTCACTCTATACCATGTCATAATATCTCACTCTATATCCTGTCACAATATCTCACTCTATAACATGCCACAATGTCTCACTCTATACCATGTCACAATATCTCACTCTATGCTACGTAATAATATCTCACTCTATACCATGTCACAATATCTCACTCTATACCATGTCACAATATCTCACTCTATATCATGTCATAATATTGATATCTCAGTCTATACCATGTTATAATATCTCACTGTATAACATGTCACAATATTAATATCTCACTGTATAACATGTGACAATATCAATATCTCACTCTATATCATGTCATAGTATTGATACCTCACTCCATACCATGTTATAATATCTCACTCTATAACATGTCACAATATTAATATCTCACTGTATAACATGCTTCAGTATTAACATCTTACTCCATAGCATGTCACAATATTAATATCTCACTGTATAACATGTCACAATATCTCACTCTATATCATGTCACAATATTGATATCTCACTCTATACCATGTCACAATATCTCACTTTATACCATGCCACAATATCTCACTCTATACCATGTCATATCTCACTCTATAACCTGTCATAATATCTCACTCTATACCATGTCACAATATCTCTCTCTATAACATGTCATAATATCTCACTCTATACCATGTTATAATATCTCACTCTATCTCATGTCCCAATATCTCACTCTATACCATGTCACAATATCTCACTCTGTACCATGTCATTATATCTCACTCTATATCATATCATAATATCTCACTCTATATTATGTCGTAATATCTCACTCTATATCATGTCACAATATTAATATCTCACTGTATAACATGCTACAATATTAACATCTTACTCTATAGCATGTCACAATATTAATATCTCAATGTATAACATGTTACAATATCTCACTCTATACCATGTCACAATATCTCACTCTATGCCATGTAATAATATCTCACTCTATATCATGTCATAATATCTCACTGTATAATGTCATAATATCTCACTCTATACCATGTTACAATATCTCAATCTATACCATGTCACAATATTAATATCTCTCACCTTATAACATGTCACAATATATCACTCTATACCATGTCATAATATCTTACTCTATATCATGTCATAATATTGATATCTCACTCTATACCATGTCATAATTTCTCACTCTATACCAGGTCACAATATCTCACTCTATACCATGTCACAATATCTCACTCTATACCATGTCATATCTTACTCTATAAAATGTCATAATATCTCACTCTATACCATGTCACAATATCTCACTCTATACCATTTCACAATATCTCACTCTATATCAAGTCACAATATCACTCTATACCATGTTACAATATCTCACTCTATACCATGTCATAATATCTCACTCTATATCCTGTCACAATATCTCTCTCTATAACATGCCACAATATCTCACTCTATACGATGTCACAATATCTCACTCTATGCTATGTAATAATATTTCACTCTATACCATGTCACAATATCTCACTCTATACCATGTCACAATATCTCACTCTATATCATGTCACAATGTCTCACTCTATATCATGTCACAATATCTCACTGTATAACATTTCACAATATTAATATCTAACTGTAAAACATGTCACAATATTAATATCTCACTGTATAACATGTGACAATAATAATATCTCACTCTATACCATGTCACAATATCTCACTCTATACCATGTCATATCTCACTCTATAAAATGTCATAATATCTCACTCTATACCATGTCACAATATCTCAATCTATACCATTTCACAATATCTCACTCTATATCAAGGTACAACATCACTCTATACCATGTTACAATATCTCACTCTATACCATGTCATAATATCTCACTCTATATCCTGTCACAATATCTCTCTCTATAACATTCCACAATGTCTCACTCTATACTATGTCACAATATCTCACTCTATGCTGTGTAATAATATCTCACTCTATACCATGTCACAATATCTCACTCTATACCATGTCACAATATCTCACTCTATATCATGTCACAATGTCTCACTCTATATCATGTCACAATATCTCACTGTATAACATTTCACAATATTAATATCTAACTGTAAAACATGTCACAATATTAATATCTCACTGTAGAACATGTGACAATAAGAATATCTCACTCTATACCATGTCACAATATCTCACTCTGTAACAGGTCATAATATCTCACTCTATAATATCTCCCTCTATATTATATCATATCTCACTCTATACCATGTCACAATATCTCACTCTATACCATGTCAAAATATCTCACTCTATACCATGTCATATCTCACTCTATAAAATGTCATAATATCTCACTCTATACCATGTCACAATATCTCACTCTATACCATGTCATAATATCTCACTCTATATCCTGTCACAATATCTCACTCTATAACATGCCACAATGTCTCACTCTATACCATGTCACAATATCTCACTCTATGCTACGTAATAATATCTCACTCTATACCATGTCACAATATCTCACTCTATACCATGTCACAATATCTCACTCTATATCATGTCATAATATTGATATCTCAGTCTATACCATGTTATAATATCTCACTGTATAACATGTCACAATATTAATATCTCACTGTATAACATGTGACAATATCAATATCTCACTCTATATCATGTCATAATATTGATACCTCACTCCATACCATGTTATAATATCTCACTCTATAACATGTCACAATATTAATATCTCACTGTATAACATGCTACAGTATTAACATCTTACTCCATAGCATGTCACGATATTAATATCTCACTGTATAACATGTCACAATATCTCACTCTATATCATGTCACAATATTGATATCTCACTCTATACCATGTCACAATATCTCACTTTATACCATGCCACAATATCTCACTCTATACCATGTCATATCTCACTCTATAACCTGTCACAATATCTCACTCTATACCATGTCACAATATCTCACTCTATAACATGTCATAATATCTCACTCTATACCATGTTATTATATCTCACTCTATCTCATGTCCCAATATCTCACTCTATACCATGTCACAATATCTCACTCTGTACCATGTCATTATATCTCACTCTATATCATATCATAATATCTCACTCTATATTATGTCGTAATATCTCACTCTATATCATGTCACAATATTAATATCTCACTGTATAACATGCTACAATATTAACGTCTTACTCTATAGCATGTCACAATATTAATATCTCACTGTATAACATGTTACAATATCTCACTCTATATCATGTCACAATATCTCACTCTATGCCATGTAATAATATCTCACTCTATATCATGTCACAATATCTCACTGTATAATATGTCATAATATCTCACTCTATACCATGTTACAATATCTCAATCTATACCATGTCACAATATTAATATCTCTCACCTTATAACATGTCACAATATATCACTCTATACCATGTCATAATATCTTACTCTATATAATGTCATAATATTGATATCTCACTCTATACCATGTCATAATTTCTCACTCTATGCCATGTCACAATATCTCACTCTATACCATGTCACAATATCTCACTCTATACCATGTCATATCTCACTCTATAAAATGTCATAATATCTCACTCTATACCATGTCACAATATCTCACTCTATATCAAGTCACAATATCACTCTATACCATGTTACAATATCTCACTCTATACCATGTCATAATATCTCACTCTATATCCTGTCACAATATCTCTCTATAACATGCCACAATGTCTCACTCTATACAATGTCACAATATCTCACTCTATGCTATGTAATAATATTTCACTCCATACCATGTCACAATATCTCACTCTATACCATGTCACAATATCTCACTCTATATCATGTCACAATATCTCACTCTATATCATGTCACAATATCTCACTGTATAACATTTCACAGTATTAATATCTAACTGTAAAACATGTCACAATATTAATATCTCACTTTATAACATGTGACAATAATAATATCTCACTCTATACCATCTCACAATATCTCACTCTATACCATGTCATATCTCACTCTATAAAATGTCATAATATCTCACTCTATACCATTTCACAATATCTCACTCTATATCAAGTCACAATATCACTCTATACCATGTTACAATATCTCACTCTATACCATGTCATAATATCTCACTCTATATCCTGTCACAATATCTCTCTCTATAACATGCCACAATGTCTCACTCTATACCATGTTACAATATCTCACTCTATGCTATGTAATAATATCTCACTCTATACCATGTCACAATATCTCACTCTATACCATGTCACAATATCTCACTCTATATCATGTCACAATGTCTCACTCTATATCATGTCACAATATCTCACTGTATAACATTTCACAATATTAATATCTAACTGTAAAACATGTCACAATATTAATATCTCACTGTATAACATGTGACAATAATAATATCTCACTCTATACCATGTCACAATATCTCACTCTATACCATGTCATATCTCACTCTATAAAATGTCATAATATCTCACTCTATACCATGTCACAATATCTCACTCTATACCATGTCACAATATCTCACTCTATATCATGTCATAATATTGATATCTCAGTCTATACCATGTTATAATATCTCACTGTATAACATGTCACAATATTAATACCTCACTGTATAACATGTTACAATATCAATATCTCACTCTATATCATGTCATAATATTGATACCTCACTCCATACCATGTTATAATATCTCACTCTATAACATGTCACAATATTAATATCTCACTGTATAACATGCTACAGTATTAACATCTTACTCCATAGCATGTCACGATATTAATATCTCACTGTATAACATGTCACAATATCTCACTCTATATCATGTCACAATATTGATATCTCACTCTATACCATGTCACAATATCTCACTTTATACCATGCCACAATATCTCACTCTATACCATGTCATATCTCACTCTATAACCTGTCACAATATCTCACTCTATACCATGTCACAATATCTCACTCTATAACATGTCATAATATCTCACTCTATACCATGTTATTATATCTCACTCTATCTCATGTCCCAATATCTCACTCTATACCATGTCACAATATCTCACTCTGTACCATGTCATTATATCTCACTCTATATCATATCATAATATCTCACTCTATATTATGTCGTAATATCTCACTCTATATCATGTCACAATATTAATATCTCACTGTATAACATGCTACAATATTAACATCTTACTCTATAGCATGTCACAATATTAATATCTCACTGTATAACATGTTACAATATCTCACTCTATACCATGTCACAATATCTCACTCTATGCCATGTAATAATATCTCACTCTATATCATGTCACAATATCTCACTGTATAATATGTCATAATATCTCACTCTATACCATGTTACAATATCTCATTCTATACCATGTCACAATATTAATATCTCTCACCTTATAACATGTCACAATATATCACTCTATACCATGTCATAATATCTTACTCTATATAATGTCATAATATTGATATCTCACTCTATACCATGTCATAATTTCTCACTCTATGCCATGTCACAATATCTCACTCTATACCATGTCACAATATCTCACTCTATACCATGTCATATCTCACTCTATAAAATGTCATAATATCTCACTCTATACCATGTCACAATATCTCACTCTATATCAAGTCACAATATCACTCTATACCATGTTACAATATCTCACTCTATACCATGTCATAATATCTCACTCTATATCCTGTCACAATATCTCTCTCTATAACATGCCACAATGTCTCACTCTATACAATGTCACAATATCTCACTCTATGCTATGTAATAATATTTCACTCCATACCATGTCACAATATCTCACTCTATACCATGTCACAATATCTCACTCTATATCATGTCACAATATCTCACTCTATATCATGTCACAATATCTCACTGTATAACATTTCACAATATTAATATCTAACTGTAAAACATGTCACAATATTAATATCTCACTTTATAACATGTGACAATAATAATATCTCACTCTATACCATCTCACAATATCTCACTCTATACCATGTCATATCTCACTCTATAAAATGTCATAATATCTCACTCTATACCATTTCACAATATCTCACTCTATATCAAGTCACAATATCACTCTATACCATGTTACAATATCTCACTCTATACCATGTCATAATATCTCACTCTATATCCTGTCACAATATCTCTCTCTATAACATGCCACAATGTCTCACTCTATACCATGTTACAATATCTCACTCTATGCTATGTAATAATATCTCACTCTATACCATGTCACAATATCTCACTCTATACCATGTCACAATATCTCACTCTATATCATGTCACAATGTCTCACTCTATATCATGTCACAATATCTCACTGTATAACATTTCACGATATTAATATCTAACTGTAAAACATGTCACAATATTAATATCTCACTGTATAACATGTGACAATAATAATATCTCACTCTATACCATGTCACAATATCTCACTCTATACCATGTCATATCTCACTCTATAAAATGTCATAATATCTCACTCTATACCATGTCACAATATCTCACTCTATACCATTTCACAATATCTCACTCTATATCAAGGTACAACATCACTCTATACCATGTTACAATATCTCACTCTATACCATGTCATAATATCTCACTCTATATCCTGTCACAATATCTCTCTCTATAACATGCCACAATGTCTCACTCTATACCATGTCACAATATCTCACTCTATGCTATGTAATAATATCTCACTCTATACCATGTCATAATATCTCACTCTATATCATGTCACAATGTCTCACTCTATATCATGTCACAATATCTCACTGTATAACATTTCACAATATTAATATCTAACTGTAAAACATGTCTCAATATTAATATCTCACTGTAGAACATGTGACAATAATAATATCTCACTCTATACCATGTCACAATATGTCACTCTGTAACAGGTCATAATATCTCACTCTATAATATCTCCCTCTATATTATATCATATCTCACTCTATACCATGTCACAATATCTCACTCTATACCATGTCATATCTCACTCTATAAAATGTCATAATATCTCACTCTATACCATGTCATAATATCTCACTCTATACCATGTCAGAATATCTCACTCTATATCAAGTTACAATATCACTCTATACCATGTCACAATATCTCACTTTATACCATGTCATAATATCTCACTCTATATCCTGTCACAATATCTCACTCTATAACATGCCACAATGTCTCACTCTATACCATGTCACAATATCTCACTCTATGCTACGTAATAATATCTCACTCTATACCATGTCACAATATCTCACTCTATACCATGTCACAATATCTCACTCTATATCATGTCATAATATTGATATCTCACTCTATACCATGTTATAATATCTCACTGTATAACATGTCACAATATTAATATCTCACTGTATAACATGTGACAATATCAATATCTCACTCTATATCATGTCATAGTATTGATACCTCACTCCATACCATGTTATAATATCTCACTCTATAACATGTCACAATATTAATATCTCACTGTATAACATGCTACAGTATTAACATCTTACTCCATAGCATGTCACAATATTAATATCTCACTGTATAACATGTCACAATATCTCACTCTATATCATGTCACAATATTGATATCTCACTCTATACCATGTCACAATATCTCACTTTATACCATGCCACAATATCTCACTCTATACCATGTCATATCTCACTCTATAACCTGTCACAATATCTCACTCTATCTCATGTCCCAATATCTCACTCTATACCATGTCACAATATCTCACTCTGTACCATGTCATTATATCTCACTCTATATCATATCATAATATCTCACTCTATATTATGTCGTAATATCTCACTCTATATCATGTCACAATATTAATATCTCACTGTATAACATGCTACAATATTAACATCTTACTCTATAGCATGTCACAATATTAATATCTCACTGTATAACATGTTACAATATCTCACTCTATACCATGTCACAATATCTCACTCTATGCCATGTAATAATATCTCACTCTATATCATGTCACAATATCTCACTGTATAATATGTCATAATATCTCACTATATACCATGTCACAATATATCACTCTATACCATGTCATAATATCTTACTCTATATCATGTCATAATATTGATATCTCACTCTATACCATGTCATAATTTCTCACTCTATACCAGGTCACAATATCTCACTCTATACCATGTCACAATATCTCACTCTATACCATGTCATATCTCACTCTATAAAATGTCATAATATCTCACTCTATACCATGTCACAATATCTCACTCTATACCATTTCACAATATCTCACTCTATATCAAGTCACAATATCACTCTATACCATGTTACAATATCTCACTCTATACCATGTCATAATATCTCACTCTATATCCTGTCACAATATCTCTCTCTATAACATGCCACAATGTCTCACTCTATACCATGTCACAATATCTCACTCTATGCTATGTAATAATATCTCACTCTATACCATGTCACAATATCTCACTCTATACCATGTCACAATATCTCACTCTATATCATGTCACAATGTCTCACTCTATATCATGTCACAATATCTCACTGTATAACATTTCACAATATTAATATCTAACTGTAAAACATGTCACAATATTAATATCTCACTGTATAACATGTGACAATAATAATATCTCACTCTATACCATGTCACAATATCTTACTCTATACCATGTCATATCTCAGTCTATAAAATGTCATAATATCTCACTCTATACCATGTCACAATATCTCACTCTATACCATGTCATATCTCACTCTATACCATGTCACAATATCTCACTCTATACCGTGTCACAATATCTCACTCTATATCATGTCACAATGTCTCACTCTATATCATGTTACAATATCTCACTGTATAACATTTCACAATATTAATATCTAACTGTAAAACATGTCACAATATTAATATCTCACTGTAGAACATGTGACAATAATAATATCTCACTCTATACCATGTCACAATATCTCACTCTGTAACAGGTCATAATATCTCACTCTACACTATCTCCCTCTATATTATATCATATCTCACTCTATACCATGTCGCAATATCTCACTCTATACCATGTCACAATATCTCACTCTATACCATGTCATATCTCACTCTATAAAATGTCATAATATCTCACTCTATACCATGTCACAATATCTCACTCTATACCATGTCATAATATCTCACTTGATATCCTGTCACAATATCTCACTCTATAACATGCCACAATGTCTCACTCTATACCATGTCACAATATCTCACTCTATGCTACGTAATAATATCTCACTCTATACCATGTCACAATATCTCACTCTATACCATGTCACAATATCTCACTCTATATCATGTCATAATATTGATATCTCACTCTATACCATGTTATAATATCTCACTGTATAACATGTCACAATATTAATATCTCACTGTATAACATGTGACAATATCAATATCTCACTCTATATCATGTCATAATATTGATACCTCACTCCATACCATGTTATAATATCTCACTCTATAACATGTCACAATATTAATATCTCACTGTATAACATGCTACAGTATTAACATCTTACTCCATAGCATGTCACAATATTAATATCTCACTGTATAACATGTCACAATATCTCACTCTATATCATGTCACAATATTGATATCTCACTCTATACCATACCATAATATTAATATCTCACACAAAACCATGCCATATTAATATCTCTCTCTATAGCATGCCATAATATTAATATCTCACTCTTGCAAGCAGGGAAGAGCGAACGTAAAATGATGATGATGATGATGATACCATGCCATAATACTAATATCTCACTCTATACCACGTCATAATTATTTCACATTGTCTACCAATCAATTAAAACTTTCTCCATCAATTTGTCTCTTCAAAATTTTTGCTGTCTCAGCAATTCATTAATTGAAATATTCTCTTCAAGAATATTACCAAACCAAAATATATTCTTTTGTAATCCATGTTGCCATGAACATTACCAAGCCAAAATATACTTTTTTTTAATCCATGTTCCCATGAACATTACCAAATCAAAATATACTCTTTTGTAATGCATGTTCCCAAGAACATTACCAAACCAAAATATATTCTTTTAGAATCCATGTTCCCATGAACATTACCAAACCAAAATATATTCTTTTGTAATCCATGTTCCCATGAACGTTACCAAACCCAAATATATTCTTTTGTAATCCATGTTCCCGTGAACATTACCAAACCAAAATATATTCTTTTGTAATCCATGTTCCCATGAACATTACCAAACCAAAATATATTCTTTTGTAATCCATGTTCCCATGAACATTACCAAACCAAAATATACTTTTTTGTAATCCATGTTCCCATGAACATTACCAAATCAAAATATAATCTTTTGGAATCCATGTTCCCATGAACATTACCAAACCAAAATATATTCTTTTAGAATCCATGTTGCCAAGAACATTACCAAACCAAAATATATTCTTTTAGAATCCATGTTCCCATGAACATTAGCAAACCAAAATATATTCTTTTAGAATCCATGTTGCCATAAACATTACCAAACCAAAATATATTCTTTTGTAATCCATGTTCCCATGAACATTACCAAACCAAAATATATTCTTTTGTAATCCATGTTCCCATGAACATTACCAAACCAAAATATATTCTTTTGTAATCCATGTTCCCATGAACATTACCAAACCAAAATATATTCTTTTAGAATCCATGTTGCCATGAACATTACCAAACCAAAATATATTCTTTTGTAATCCATGTTCCCATGAATATTACCAAACCAAAATATACTTTTTTGTAATCCATGTTCCCATGAACATTACCAAATTAAAATATACTCTTTTGGAATCCATGTTCCCATGAACATTACCAAACCAAAATATATTCTTTTAGAATCCATGTTCCCATGAACATTACCAAACTAAAATATATTCTTTTGTAATCCATGTTCCCATGAACATTACCAAACCAAAATATATTCTTTTGTAATCCATGTCCCATGAACATTACCAAACCAAAATATATTCTTTTGTAATCCATGTTCCCATGAACATTACCAAATCAAAATATACTCTTTTGTAATGCATGTTCCCAAGAACATTACCAAACCAAAATATATTCTTTTAGAATCCATGTTCCCATGAACATTACCAAACCCAAATATATTCTTTTGTAATCCATGTTCCCATGAACATTACCAAACCAAAATATATTCTTTTGTAATCCATGTTCACAAGAACATTACCAAACCAAAATATATTCTTTTGGAATCCATGTTCCCAAGAACATTACCAAACCAAAATATATTCTTTTGTAATCCATGTTCCCATGAACATTAGCAAACCAAAATATATTCTTTTGTAATCCATGTTCCCATGAACATTACCGAACCAAAATATATTCTTTTGTAATCCATGTTCCCATGAACATTACCAAACCAAAATATACTTTTTTGTAATCCATGTTCCCATGAACATTACCAAGCCAAAATATACTTTTTTGTAATCCATGTTCCCATGAACATTACCAAATCAAAATATACTCTTTTGTAATGCATGTTCCCAAGAACATTACCAAACCAAAATATATTCTTTTAGAATCCATGTTCCCATGAATATTACCAAACCAAAATATATTCTTTTGTAATCCATGTTCCCATGAACATTACCAAACCCAAATATATTCTTTTGTAATCCATGTTCCCATGAACATTACCAAACCAAAATATATTCTTTTGTAATCCTTGTTCCCATGAACATTACCAAACCAAAATATATTCTTTTGTAATCCATGTCCCATGAACATTACCAAACCAAAATATATTCTTTTGTAATCCATGTTCCCATGAACATTACCAAACCAAAATATATTCTTTTAGAATCGATGTTCCCAAGAACATTACCAAACCAAAATATATTCTTTTGTAATCCATGTTCCCATGAACATTAGCAAACCAAATATATTCTTTTGTAATCCTTGTTCCCATGAACATTACCAAATCAAAATATATTCTTTTAGAATCCATGTTCCCATGAACATTACCAAACCAAAATATATTCTTTTGTAATCCATGTTCCCATGAACATTAGCAAACCAAAATATATTCTTTTGTAATCCTTGTTCCCATGAACATTAACAAACCAAAATATATTCTTTTAGAATCCATGTTCCCATGAACATTACCAAACCAAAATATATTCTTTTGTAATCCATGTTCCCATGAACATTAGCAAACCAAAATATATTCTTTTGTAATCCATGTTCCCATGAACATTACCAAACCAAAATATATTCTTTTGTAATCCATGTTCCCATGAACATTACCAAACCAAAATATACTTTTTTGTAATCCATGTTCCCATGAACATTACCAAGCCAAAATATACTTTTTTGTAATCCATGTTCCCATGAACATTACCAAATCAAAATATACTCTTTTGTAATGCATGTTCCCAAGAACATTACCAAACCAAAATATATTCTTTTAGAATCCATGTTCCCATGAACATTACCAAACTAAAATATATTCTTTTGTAATCCATGTTCCCATGAACATTACCAAACCAAAATATATTCTTTTGTAATCCATGTCCCATGAACATTACCAAACCAAAATATATTCTTTTGTAATCCATGTTCCCATGAACATTACCAAACCAAAATATATTCTTTTAGAATCCATGTTCCCAAGAACATTACCAAACCAAAATATATTCTTTTGTAATCCATGTTCCCATGAACATTAGTAAACCAAATATATTCTTTTGTAATCCTTGTTCCCATGAACATTACCAAATCAAAATATATTCTTTTAGAATCCATGTTCCCATGAACATTACCAAACCAAAATATATTCTTTTGTAATCCTTGTTCCCATGAACATTACCAAATCAAAATATATTCTTTTAGAATCCATGTTCCCATGAACATTACCAAACCAAAATATATTCTTTTAGAATCCATGTTCCCATGAACATTACCAAACCAAAATATATTCTTTTAGAATCCATGTTCCCATGAACATTACCAAACCAAAATATATTCTTTTGTAATCCATGTTCCCATGAACATTACCAAACCAATAAATACTTTTTTGTAATCCATGTTCCCATGAACATTACCAAATCAAAATATATTCTTTTGGAATCCATGTTGCCATGAACATTACCAAACCAAAATATATTCTTTTAGAATCCATGTTCCCATGAACATTACCAAACCAAAATATATTCTTTTAGAATCCATGTTCCCATGAACATTACCAAACCAAAATATATTCGTTTGTAATCCATGTTCCCATGAACATTAGCAAACCAAAATATATTCTTTTGTAATCCTTGTTCCCATGAACATTAACAAACCAAAATATATTCTTTTAGAATCCATGTTCCCATGAACATTACCAAACCAAAATATATTCTTTTAGAATCCATGTTCCCATGAACATTACCAAACCAAAATATATTCTTTTAGAATCCATGTTCCCATGAACATTACCAAACCAAAATATATTCTTTTGTAATCCATGTCCCATGAACATTACCAAACCAAAATATATTCTTTTGTAATCCATGTTCCCATGAACATTACCAAACCAAAATATATTCTTTTAGAATCCATGTTCCCAAGAACATTACCAAACCAAAATATATTCTTTTGTAATCCATGTTCCCATGAACATTAGCAAACCAAAATATATTCTTGTGTAATCCTTGTTCCCATGAACATTACCAAATCAAAATATATTCTTTTAGAATCCATGTTCCCATGAACATTACCAAACCAAAATATATTCTGTTAGAATCCATGTTCCCATGAACATTACTAAAACAAAATATATTCTTTTAGAATCCATGGTCCCATGAACATTACCAAACCAAAATATATTCTTTTGTAATTCATGTTGCCATGAACATTACCAAACCAAAATATATTCTTTTAGAATCCATGTTCCCATGAACATTACCAAACCAAAATATATTCTTTTGTAATCCATGTTCCCATGAACATTACCAAGCCAAAATATACTTTTTTGTAATCCATGTTCCCATGAACATTAAAAAAATAAAAATATACTCTTTTGTAATGCATGTTCCCAAGAACATTACCAAACCAAAATATATTCTTTTAGAATCCATGTTCCCATGAACATTACCAAACCAAAATATATTCTTTTGTAATTCATGTTCCCATGAACATTACCAAACCAAAATATATTCTTTTAGAATCCATGTTCCCATGAATATTACCAAACCAAAATATATTCTTTTGTAATCCATGTTCCCATGAACATTACCAAACCCAAATATATTCTTTTGTAATCCATGTTCCCATGAACATTACCAAACCAAAATATATTCTTTTGTAATCCATGTTCACAAGAACATTACCAAACCAAAATATATTCTTTTGGAATCCATGTTCCCAAGAACATTACCAAACCAAAATATATTCTTTTGTAATCCATGTTCCCATGAACATTAGCAAACCAAAATATATTCTTTTGTAATCCATGTTCCCATGAACATTACCAAACCAAAATATATTCTTTTGTAATCCATGTTCCCATGAACATTACCAAACCAAAATATACTTTTTTGTAATCCATGTTCCCATGAACATTACCAAGCCAAAATATACTTTTTTGTAATCCATGTTCCCATGAACATTACCAAATCAAAATATACTCTTTTGTAATGCATGTTCTCAAGAACATTACCAAACCAAAATATATTCTTTTAGAATCCATGTTCCCATGAATATTACCAAACCAAAATATATTCTTTTGTAATCCATGTTCCCATGAACATTACCAAACCCAAATATATTCTTTTGTAATCCATGTTCCCATGAACATTACCAAACCAAAATATATTCTTTTGTAATCCATGTTCCCATGAACATTACCAAACCAAAATATATTCTTTTGTAATCCATGTCCCATGAACATTACCAAACCAAAATATATTCTTTTGTAATCCATGTTCCCATGAACATTACCAAACCAAAATATATTCTTTTAGAATCGATGTTCCCAAGAACATTACCAAACCAAAATATATTCTTTTGTAATCCATGTTCCCATGAACATTAGCAAACCAAATATATTCTTTTGTAATCCTTGTTCCCATGAACATTACCAAACCAAAATATATTCTTTTGTAATTCATGTTCCCATGAACATTACCAAACCAAAATATATTCTTTTAGAATCCATGTTCCCATGAATATTACCAAACCAAAATATATTCTTTTGTAATCCATGTTCCCATGAACATTACCAAACCCAAATATATTCTTTTGTAATCCATGTTCCCATGAACATTACCAAACCAAAATATATTCTTTTGTAATCCATGTTCACAAGAACATTACCAAACCAAAATATATTCTTTTGGAATCCATGTTCCCAAGAACATTACCAAACCAAAATATATTCTTTTGTAATCCATGTTCCCATGAACATTAGCAAACCAAAATATATTCTTTTGTAATCCATGTTCCCATGAACATTACCAAACCAAAATATATTCTTTTGTAATCCATGTTCCCATGAACATTACCAAACCAAAATATACTTTTTTGTAATCCATGTTCCCATGAACATTACCAAGCCAAAATATACTTTTTTGTAATCCATGTTCCCATGAACATTACCAAATCAAAATATACTCTTTTGTAATGCATGTTCTCAAGAACATTACCAAACCAAAATATATTCTTTTAGAATCCATGTTCCCATGAATATTACCAAACCAAAATATATTCTTTTGTAATCCATGTTCCCATGAACATTACCAAACCCAAATATATTCTTTTGTAATCCATGTTCCCATGAACATTACCAAACCAAAATATATTCTTTTGTAATCCATGTTCCCATGAACATTACCAAACCAAAATATATTCTTTTGTAATCCATGTCCCATGAACATTACCAAACCAAAATATATTCTTTTGTAATCCATGTTCCCATGAACATTACCAAACCAAAATATATTCTTTTAGAATCGATGTTCCCAAGAACATTACCAAACCAAAATATATTCTTTTGTAATCCATGTTCCCATGAACATTAGCAAACCAAATATATTCTTTTGTAATCCTTGTTCCCATGAACATTACCAAATCAAAATATATTCTTTTAGAATCCATGTTCCCATGAACATTACCAAACCAAAATATATTCTTTTGTAATCCATGTTCCCATGAACATTAGCAAACCAAAATATATTCTTTTGTAATCCTTGTTCCCATGAACATTAACAAACCAAAATATATTCTTTTAGAATCCATGTTCCCATGAACATTACCAAACCAAAATATATTCTTTTGTAATCCATGTTCCCATGAACATTAGCAAACCAAAATATATTCTTTTGTAATCCATGTTCCCATGAACATTACCAAATCAAAATATATTCTTTTGTAATCCATGTTCCCATGAACATTACCAAACCAAAATATACTTTTTTGTAATCCATGTTCCCATGAACATTACCAAGCCAAAATATACTTTTTTGTAATCCATGTTCCCATGAACATTACCAAATCAAAATATACTCTTTTGTAATGCATGTTCCCAAGAACATTACCAAACCAAAATATATTCTTTTAGAATCCATGTTCCCATGAACATTACCAAACTAAAATATATTCTTTTGTAATCCATGTTCCCATGAACATTACCAAACCAAAATATATTCTTTTGTAATCCATGTCCCATGAACATTACCAAACCAAAATATATTCTTTTGTAATCCATGTTCCCATGAACATTAGCAAACCAAATATATTCTTTTGTAATCCTTGTTCCCATGAACATTACCAAATCAAAATATATTCTTTTAGAATCCATGTTCCCATGAACATTACCAAACCAAAATATATTCTTTTGTAATCCTTGTTCCCATGAACATTACCAAATCAAAATATATTCTTTTAGAATCCATGTTCCCATGAACATTACCAAACCAAAATATATTCTTTTAGAATCCATGTTCCCATGAACATTACCAAACCAAAATATATTCTTTTAGAATCCATGTTCCCATGAACATTACCAAACCAAAATATATTCTTTTGTAATCCATGTTCCCATGAACATTACCAAACCAATAAATACTTTTTTGTAATCCATGTTCCCATGAACATTACCAAACCAATAAATACTTTTTTGTAATCCATGTTCCCATGAACATTACCAAATCAAAATATATTCTTTTGGAATCCATGTTGCCATGAACATTACCAAATCAAAATATATTCTTTTGGAATCCATGTTGCCATGAACATTACCAAACCAAAATACATTCTTTTAGAATCCATGTTCCCATGAACATTACCAAACCAAAATATATTCTTTTGTAATCCATGTTCCCATGAACATTACCAAACTAAAATATATTCTTTTGTAATCCATGTTCCCATGAACATTACCAAACCAAAATATATTCTTTTGTAATCCATGTCCTATGAACATTACCAAACCAAAATATATTCTTTTGTAATCCATGCTCCCATGAACATTACCAAACCAAAATATATTCTTTTAGAATCCATGTTCCCAAGAACATTACCAAACCAAAATATATTCTTTTGTAATCC
This sequence comes from Eledone cirrhosa, assembly GCA_964016885.1. NCBI lineage: Eukaryota > Metazoa > Mollusca > Cephalopoda > Octopoda > Eledonidae > Eledone > Eledone cirrhosa. Next base: position 104,496,437 of record OZ024744.1, read on the forward strand.
ATGTTCCCATGAACATTAGCAAACCAAAATATATTCTTGTGTAATCCTTGTTCCCATGAACATTACCAAATCAAAATATATTCTTTTATAATCCATGTTCCCATGAACATTACCAAACCAAAATATATTCTTTTAGAATCCATGTTCCCATGAACATTATTAAACCAAAATATATTCTTTTAGAATCCATGTTCCCATGAACATTACCAAACCAAAATATACTTTTTTGTAATCCATGTTCCCATGAACATTACCAAGCCAAAATATACTTTTTTGTAATCCATGTTCCCATGAACATTACCAAACCAAAATACATTCTTTTAGAATCGATGTTCCCAAGAACATTACCAAACCAAAATATATTCTTTTGTAATCCATGTTCCCATGAACATTAGCAAACCAAATATATTCTTTTGTAATCCTTGTTCCCATGAACATTACCAAATCAAAATATATTCTTTTAGAATCCATGTTCCCATGAACATTACCAAACCAAAATATATTCTTTTGTAATCCATGTTCCCATGAACATTAGCAAACCAAAATATATTCTTTTGTAATCCTTGTTCCCATGAACATTAACAAACCAAAATATATTCTTTTAGAATCCATGTTCCCATGAACATTACCAAACCAAAATATATTCTTTTGTAATCCATGTTCCCATGAACATTAGCAAACCAAAATATATTCTTTTGTAATCCATGTTCCCATGAACATTACCAAACCAAAATATATTCTTTTGTAATCCATGTTCCCATGAACATTACCAAACCAAAATATACTTTTTTGTAATCCATGTTCCCATGAACATTACCAAGCCAAAATATACTTTTTTGTAATCCATGTTCCCATGAACATTACCAAATCAAAATATACTCTTTTGTAATGCATGTTCCCAAGAACATTACCAAACCAAAATATATTCTTTTAGAATCCATGTTCCCATGAACATTACCAAACTAAAATATATTCTTTTGTAATCCATGTTCCCATGAACATTACCAAACCAAAATATATTCTTTTGTAATCCATGTCCCATGAACATTACCAAACCAAAATATATTCTTTTGTAATCCATGTTCCCATGAACATTACCAAACCAAAATATATTCTTTTAGAATCCATGTTCCCAAGAACATTACCAAACCAAAATATATTCTTTTGTAATCCATGTTCCCATGAACATTAGCAAACCAAATATATTCTTTTGTAATCCTTGTTCCCATGAACATTACCAAATCAAAATATATTCTTTTAGAATCCATGTTCCCATGAACATTACCAAACCAAAATATATTCTTTTGTAATCCTTGTTCCCATGAACATTACCAAATCAAAATATATTCTTTTAGAATCCATGTTCCCATGAACATTAGCAAACCAAAATATATTCTTTTAGAATCCATGTTCCCATGAACATTACCAAACCAAAATATATTCTTTTAGAATCCATGTTCCCATGAACATTACCAAACCAATAAATACTTTTTTGTAATCCATGTTCCCATGAACATTACCAAATCAAAATATATTCTTTTGGAATCCATGTTGCCATGAACATTACCAAACCAAAATATATTCTTTTAGAATCCATGTTCCCATGAACATTACCAAACCAAAATATATTCTTTTAGAATCCATGTTCCCATGAACATTACCAAACCAAAATACATTCTTTTAGAATCCATGTTCCCATGAACATTACCAAACCAAAATATATTCTTTTGTAATCCATGTCCCATGAACATTACCAAACTAAAATATATTCTTTTGTAATCCATGTTCCCATGAACATTACCAAACCAAAATATATTCTTTTGTAATCCATGTCCTATGAACATTACCAAACCAAAATATATTCTTTTGTAATCCATGTTCCCATGAACATTACCAAACCAAAATATATTCTTTTAGAATCCATGTTCCCAAGAACATTACCAAACCAAAATATATTCTTTTGTAATCCATGTTCCCATGAACATTAGCAAACCAAAATATATTCTTGTGTAATCCTTGTTCCCATGAACATTACCAAATCAAAATATATTCTTTTATAATCCATGTTCCCATGAACATTACCAAACCAAAATATATTCTTTTAGAATCCATGTTCCCATGAACATTACTAAACCAAAATATATTCTTTTAGAATCCATGTTCCCATGAACATTACCAAACCAAAATATATTCTTTTGTAATTCATGTTGCCAAGAACATTACCAAACCAAAATATATTCTTTTGTAATCCATGTTCCCATGAACATTACCAAATCAAAATATATTCTTTTGGAATCCATGTTGCCATGAACATTACCAAACCAAAATATATTCTTTTGTAATCAATGTTTCCATGAACATTACCAAGCCAAAATATACTTTTTTGTAATCCATGTTCCCATGAACATTACCAAATCAAAATATACTCTTTTGTAATGCATGTTCCCAAGAACATTACCAAACCAAAATATATTCTTTTAGAATCCATGTTCCCATGAACATTACCAAACCAAAATATATTCTTTTTTAATTCATGTTGCCATGAACATTACCAAACCAAAATATATTCTTTTAGAATCCATGTTCCCATGAACATTACCAAACCAAAATATATTCTTTTGTAATCCATGTTCCCATGAACATTACCAAGCCAAAATATACTTTTTTGTAATCCATGGTCCCATGAACATTACCAAATCAAAATATACTCTTTTGTAATGCATGTTCCCAAGAACATTACCAAACCAAAATATATTCTTTTAGAATCCATGTTCCCATGAACATTACCAAACCAAAATATATTCTTTTGTAATTCATGTTCCCATGAACATTACCAAACCAAAATATATTCTTTTAGAATCCATGTTCCCATGAATATTACCAAACCAAAATATATTCTTTTGTAATCCATGTTCCCATGAACATTACCAAACCCAAATATATTCTTTTGTAATCCATGTTCCCATGAACATTACCAAACCAAAATATATTCTTTTGTAATCCATGTTCACAAGAACATTACCAAACCAAAATATATTCTTTTGTAATCCATGTTCCCATGAACATTACCAAACCAAAATATACTTTTTTGTAATCCATGTTCCCATGAACATTACCAAATCAAAATATATTCTTTTGGAATCCATGTTCCCATGAACATTACCAAACCAAAATATACTTTTTTGTAATCCATGTTCCCATGAACATTACCAAATCAAAATATACTCTTTTGTAATCCTTGTTCCCATGAACATTAGCAAACCAAAATATATTCTTTTGTAATCCTTGTTCCCATGAACATTACCAAACCAAAATATATTCTTTTGTAATCCATGTTCCCATGAACATTACCAAACCAAAATATATTCTTTTGTAATCGATGTTCCCATGAACATTACCAAGCCAAAATATATTCTTTTGTAATCCATGTTCCCATGAACATTACCAAATCAAAATATATTCTTTTGTAATCCATGTTCCCATGAACATTACCAAACCAAAATATATTCTTTTGTAATCGATGTTCCCATGAACATTACCAAGCCAAAATATATTCTTTTGTAATCCATGTTCCCATGAACATTACCAAATCAAAATATACTCTTTTGTAATCCATGTTCCCATGAACATTACCAAACCAAAATATATTCTTTTGTAATCCATGTTCCCAAGAACATTACCAAACCAAAATATATTCTTTTGGAATCCATGTTCCCATGAACATTACCAAACCAAAATATATTCTTTTGTAATCCATGTTCCCAAGAACATTACCAAACCAAAATATATTCTTTTGTAATCCATGTTCCCATGAACATTACCAAACCAAAATATACTCGTTTGTAATCCATGTTCCCATGAACATTACCAAACCAAAATATACTTGTTTGTAATCCATGTTCCCATGAGTATGTGTGGATGTTTCAGTATCAATGACACATGTTAGTTTATTGATAACATTGAATAACTTTTAACTTCTTTGTAGAAATAGTTCCTTACCGTTCCTCGTGATGTTATAATAATTGTATCCTCATTATCATTTAACCCTTTAGTATTTAAACCAGCGACATCCGTCCAGAATTCTTTCACCTCTTTCTGCTCAAACTGGCTGCTCATACTGATGTTAAGGTATCATTCTCAAAATCTCATAGATTTGATATTATGTGAGGTAAAGCCTTTACCATGAAAATACAATAGTAAATATAGAGTAATGGAAATGGTAATGGGTTAATGTCCATTTTACCTACTAGCAATGGTTGGATATGTCTTCATAAACCAAGTCTGTACTCAGACAGAGGTACTGAATTCTGAGATGGGCCTGGGACCTGCATCTCACTTACATATGATCATGTACTCTACAAAGTGTATTTTATTGTGGCACCAGCACAAGAGAGGTTGTTATGTCTTTGACACTGCTGAACAGTCCTCTTGACCCTTTGTTTGACAGGTTTTTTTACAGCTGGATGCCCTTTCTATCACCGATCACTTTACAGAGTGTATTGGGTGCATTTATTGGGTAGATCACCAATGCCAGCAAAGTTGTTGGAACTGAAGTGTTTCTCTTGACTCCAGTGTAAATAAATTTGAAAATCCCAATTTCATAGATTCCATGAAGAAAACCGAAAAACAATGAACATTTTTCTTCATGCTCATTGTTCACAATAACAAAAATTAATGGCATAATATGACATGATAAAATAGACAGCTAATAAATATGGTTTACTTTAAAATTTATATAATATCCAGATCTTTGCTTCAGCCATACTTTTAATCTTTACACACCAATAATAATTTCTAATCTAAACCAGCAAATTTGGGGGAAGGGCAAAGTTGATTAAATTGACCCCAGTACTTGACTGGTTCTTTATTTTATCGACTCTAGAAGGATGAAAGGCAAAGTTGACCTCGGTGGGATTTGAACAGATATCACAGTAGCATTTTATCCAATGCTCTACCAATATTGCCAGCCACATCAACCAACTTAATATCTGGATATCAAATTTTAAATGTGTTTGGGATTCATTAATTTTGATAACCATTTCAAAATATTATGTGACTTCCACTGGGTCATCATTTTATGTCCGTTTTTCCATGCTGGCATTGGTTAGACTTGTCATTACAAACCAAGTCATATGAGCCAAGTGACTCTGCTTTACTCAAATACATTTCATTTTCTATGGTTGGATGTTTGTCCTAATGTAAATCACTTTACAGAGTGTACAGGGTGCATTTTATCATGACACCTACACTAGCGAGATTGACTTGTCCTTGACATGACTGAAGAGTCTTTTCTATTGAGACGAGCGAAAAGAAATAAAATTCATAATTACTATTATTCCTACCTTTTTATTTCCTTGCTAATAAATACCAGAATATATATAATCTTTTGATGCAATATAGCTTTCATCTTCTAATATTATAATTTTAAAAAGATACTATTTGACAAGATATATTCTTAATTAAATTAATATCTAAAAGATAAATTTGGTACTTAGGTACTTTAAAACTGATATTAAGTTTTAATCTAAAATTTAAAATGTTCATGTTAATAAATTTGCATTTAATTAAGGTAAATAACATTAATAACCTACATGAAATAATTAAAAAATAGACAAATAAAAACCAGAAAGTATTTCAATTAACAAATTTGTAATAAATTTCCTTTTTACTCTATAAATTTGAAATAAGAAATACAATTCATAACACAGGAGTTTGTAACCGTCAATCAATTGCAATATAACGCTAATACTCTTTAGCTGTCATAAGTTAAATTGTGTTACTATTTTAATAGAGAACAAATTTCATATTTTCTATACTTTTATTTTTAGCCTTCCAATAAGGTTTCCAGAACCATATTGGATAATCTTCTTTTTTTATTGTAATTTTCAATGTCTTAAATGTCATGGAACACAAAAGGAATTATAAAAACTGATAATGATCGTTCATGTATATAAGTGGAATGCCAAGACCTGTTGATACCCTACAGTGACTGTTACAGAAGATAAATTCTGTAGTTTAAGTGCTGTGCTAAGATCACAAAACATATTTTTAAGAGACTCAATTGGATTGCAGTAGATGAATTGATGGGTGTAGTAGAATGATTCCAGTGATATTTAGAAGAAAGCAGAAACAGTTACTGAAATAATTACAATAGAAATGAATGAAAGAGAAGCTAAATGTGAAGAAAACTTTGCAAAGTAATTATGAATGGGAAAGAGGCATGCTTTTTTTCTCAGAGTAGTTCAGGGGTTGAGGCATGCTTCATTTCTCAGAGTAGTTCAGGGGTTGTTTACAGTTTGAAACTGCTCAGCTATATTTTCATTTTGAACAACAAGCCAAGTGTGCTTGAGGTAGTTTTCAACATGTAGAACAAATGATTTTAATTCATTTCTGGTTTTTCAAGATACAATACTAAAAACCTGTTACAATGTATTCAATGTGAAGGAATCTTCAAATTGATTATATAAAGTTGATTTTCTCTCTTTCTCTTACTAAAACTGTGAAATATTTGTTCTGGAATTTACTATTGAAAATACACGAGATCTTCATAAATGTAGGAAATAAATAAAAGATAGATGTTTTTAAGATTCCAAGACAAACCAAATAAATTGAAGACTGAAGATTGTAAGAAATATGATTTTCAAAAGAGTAACAGAGTTGGAAGTAAAGAAGTTCCATTAATAAAAAGAAAATTTTTTAGAGAGATACACACAAATTCTGAAAGACATTTTGTTCCACTTCAATGGAATACCATTAACATTTACAGAAGTTGAACAATTGGCAAGAATGGTGATCATTATGTAAATCATTCTGATTATCACAATTACACTCCTCCCCTATGCTCATTAAATATCTGTAATCATGTTAATAGTATTTTAAATAAAATTTTGGTTTTTGCTTATGTGGTCAGTAAAGTTTTTAAATTCATTTTAATGAAAATACATGAGAGATAAATGTTATTTTAATGAACTAAATCTCAAACTGGAACAAAAAATATGATGGAATATTAACAGCTAACTGCTTTCTTCAGTCAGTGACATATAATGTTAATGTCACCAGATGTCAAGTCAATTCTTCAGTCAGTGACATATAACGTTAATATGTCACCAGATGTCAAGTCAATTCTTCAGTCAGTGACATATAACGTTATAACGTTAATGTCACCAGATGTCAAGTCAATGACATATAACGTTAATATGTCACCAGATGTCATGTCAATTCTTCAGTCAGTGACATATAACGTTAATGTCACCAGATGTCAAGTCAATTCTTCAGTCACTGACATATAATGTTAGTGTCACCAGATGTCATGTCAATTCTTGTCAGTGACATATAATGTTAATATGTCACCAGATGTCAAGTAAATTCTTCAGTCAGTGACATATAAAGTTAATGTCACCAGATGTCAAGTCAATTCTTCAGTCAGTGACATATAATGTTAATATGTCACCAGATGTCAAGTCAATTCTTCAGTCAGTGACTTATAATGTTAATATGTCACCAGATGTCAAGTAAATTCTTCACTGACATTTAATGTTATATGCCACCAGATGTAATGTCAATTCTTCAGTCAGTGACATATAATGTTAATATGTCACCAGATGTCATGTCAATTCTTCAGTCAGTGACATATAATGTTAATATGCCACCAGATGTAATGTCAATTCTTCAGTCAGTGACACATAATGTTAATATGTCACCAGATGTCAAGTAAATTCTTCAGTCAGTGACATATAATGTTAATGTCACCAGATGTCAAGTAAATTCTTCACTGACATTTAATGTTAATGTCACCAGATGTCATGTCAATTCTTCAGTCAGTGACATATAATGTTAATATGTCACCAGATGTCAAGTCAATTCTTCAGTCAGTGACATATAATGTTAATATGTCACCAGATGTCAAGTCAATTCTTCAGTCAGTGACATATAATGTTAATGTCACCAGATGTCAAGTCAATTCTTCAGTCAGTGACTTATAATGTTAATATGCCACCAGATGTAATGTCAATTCTTCAGTCAGTGACATATAATGTTAATATGTCACCAGATGTCAAGTCAATTCTTCAGTCAGTGACATATAATGTTAATATGTCACCAGATGTCAAGTCAATTCTTCAGTCAGTGACATATAATGTTAATATGCCACCAGATGTCAATTCTTCAGTCAGTGACATATAATGTTAATATGTCACCAGATGTCAAGTCAATTCTTCAGTCAGTGACATATAATGTTAATATGTCACCAGATGTCAAGTCAATTCTTCAGTCAGTGACATATAATGTTAATGTCACCAGATGTCAAGTCAATTCTTCAGTCAGTGACATATAATGTTAATATGTCACCAGATGTCAAGTCAATTCTTCAGTCAGTGACATATAATGTTAATATGTCACCAGATGTCAAGTCAATTCTTCAGTCAGTGACATATAATGTTAATGTCACCAGATGTCAAGTCAATTCTTCAGTCAGTGACTTATAATGTTAATATGTCACCAGATGTCAAGTAAATTCTTCACTGACATTTAATGTTAATATGCCACCAGATGTAATGTCAATTCTTCAGTCAGTGACATATAATGTTAATATGTCACCAGATGTCAAGTCAATTCTTCAGTCAGTGACATATAATGTTAATGTCACCAGATGTCAAGTCAATTCTTCAGTCAGTGACTTATAATGTTAATATGCCACCAGATGTAATGTCAATTCTTCAGTCAGTGACATATAATGTTAATATGTCACCAGATGTCAAGTCAATTCTTCAGTCAGTGACATATAATGTTAATATGTCACCAGATGTCAAGTCAATTCTTCAGTCAGTGACATATAATGTTAATATGCCACCAGATGTCAAGTCAATTCTTCAGTCAGTGACATATAATGTTAATATGCCACCAGATGTCAAGTCAATTCTTCAGTCAGTGACATATAATGTTAATATGTCACCAGATGTCAAGTCAATTCTTCAGTCAGTGACTTATAATGTTAATATGTCACCAGATGTCAAGTCAATTCTTCAGTCAGTGACTTATAATGTTAATATGTCACCAGATGTCGGTTCACAGGCGCTTGCTGCCCACCTATATCTCGGATAAATAAAGTTCCTTGCTCAATGCCAGAAAGCAATGTTAGGAGCAAGATTGTGCACACAACCTTGAGGAGTCTACTACTTTAACAACAACAATAACAACAACATCCCTGTTGGTTTGTTTGGTTGGATTATCTTCTTTTTTTTATATTTTTGTGTATCAACAAATGGCATCAAGGAAAAGGATTGAGAGATTCTTCAAGATGTCCCCCTTAATTCTGTTAATGGAAGTCTCCATACTCCCCTTAATTCTGTTAATGGAAGTCTCCATACTTTCAGCAATACTAAATACTATTTTATGTTATAGATTTTTAACGGAGCCAAAAAAAAAAAAGAAAAGAAAAGTTAATGGAAGCTTACATATTACTACTTTACTACGGACGGTGTTGAGAGCTAAAACAAAAAGTATAGGTCATAGGTTATCTGATATCAAAAGCCATTAGGTAATAAGGAAATAAGTTAATATTTCTTGGATATTGAATCAATTCTCATAAGATTTCTTCACAGAAGAATTAGCTTGGACTCAAAATGCAACCAAAAATTAACCTTTCTCATTTCCACCCAAAATCCAAAATTTATCTGTAGCTGCCAATATAATAAGACATATTGAAATCTATTTCAACAAATATTGTTTATAAATTACATCACTAGTCCCTTTCAATTACAGCTGCTTAAAAATATTATCTATAAATATGTTTTACTAATGTAAACCTTCTATCAGTTATATTGCACCATCTTTCTGCCACAAGTATTCAATATTTTGAAACAGAAATGGATAGACATGAAATAAATATAACGAGAGGTATCACAAACGAAGTGTAGTACAGCAGTATGAGAGTATAACAATCTAAAGCAGTGCTCGTCAACATAGGTGGGACCACCCACAGGTAAGAGATTTCAGGTGGGCAACAAAAACCTGTCAAAGATGAAGAGACAATACACAGTTAACAACATATTTCTGGTATATTTTGCTGGTTCCTGACATATAATGATACTCTAATGAAGCCCTCCCATAAATATTCCTAAATTGGTATTTACTGGCAACAATTTGTTGTTTTTCTGAAACTTTTTAACACTTTATAATGGTAAGCCTTGTTAAAAGTTAACCATAGCCTAAGTTTTTGGGGGGAAGTCAGGCAACTCTGGTTAACAATTGTGGTTGTCATTAACAGTGCTTCAGCTAATTACTGTTTTGGTTGTTGCGTTGAATGGAAGCCATGTTTTCATTCGATGTGGGTTTTGTTTAGGTTTTATTAGATGTGCATTTCATTACAATTGTTATTTCCATTATTAAACTTGGCCAATTATTGTCATTAAAATTGTTCTTTGATGTTTATCTTTTACTTTTAAATCTCTCATTAAGTTGTTTAGTAAATCTAACGAGAATATTACATCTACAGAAGGATTATTTATTAATGATACTTTTTGAGTTGGCTTCTTTATTGTTATTTTATATAGCTACAGTCTGTTCTTTCTTAAATATCTAGATTAGATCTAATACTAATGAATCATTATGATTCACAATACCTTGAAATATAGATCCGAGCTTGTACCAAGAACTGAATGCAGACCACTGCTGTGTTTTTTCCCCTTGGTGATATTACTACTGTATACTATTGCCCTTGGTCATATTGCTACTGGGTGCTAGTCCTTGGTCTTATTGCTTCTGTGTGTTATTGACCTTGGTCATATTACTACTAGGTCATGTCACTACTGTATGCTATTGCCCTTGGTCACGTTTCTGATTTTTATTTTTTTTATATTTACAAAAACCATGTTGCTGAAAAAGAAATATTCTTGTGGCTATTTAAAGATGGATTTCCTCAAATCTATAGATAACCAACTTGCAATGTTTACTTATGTTCTACAGTAATATGTTTACCGTGTCACAAGATATGTTCTACAGTAATATGTTTACTGTCAAGATATTTTCTATAGTAATATGTTTACTGTGTCAAGATATGTTCTATAGTAATGTTTACTATGTCACAAGATATGTTCTACAGTAATATGTTCTACAGTAATATGTTTACTGTCAAGATATTTTCTATAGTAATATGTTTACTGTGTCACAAGATATGTTCTACAGTAATATGTTTACTGTCAAGATATTTTCTATAGTAATATGTTTACTGTGTCAAGATATGTTCTATAGTAATGTTTACTGTGTCACAAGATATGTTCTACAGTAATATGTTCTACAGTAATATGTTTACTGTCAAGATATTTTCTTTAGTAATATGTTTACTGTGTCACAAGATATGTTCTACAGTAATATGTTTACTGTCAAGATATTTTCTATAGTAATATGTTTACTGTGTCAAGATATGTTCTATAGTAATGTTTACTGTGTCACAAGATATGTTCTACAGTAATATGTTCTACAGTAATACGTTTACCATATCACAAGATATGTTCTATAGTAATATGTTTACTGTGTCACAAGATATGTTCTATAGAAACTATGAAATCTAGTTGATTGCGAGAACATTTTGTTACAAAAATATCTCTAACAGAAAGACAAGCTTATTTTCAAGAACTATACCATAGAGTCTCAAATCATTCTATAATATCTACTTCATTCAAAAAACAAAATGCAAAGAATGAAGATAGATCAGCTGCAGCTTATTGTGAATATATTACAATTAATTGAAAAAATAAAGTGGTAAAAGTCATAACAATGGAGCAATTTTGATAATACCTTCTATCAAATAATTTGTCTCAAATGCAATGCATCAGGATCAAACTGAAGGTAGACAAACATTGCCCGTTAGTTAGTATTATGGCATATCACCAGTCAACTTGATCTCTGTCATCACCTTCATTGCCCATTAGTGATAACTCAGTAAAGAAACACAATAACAAAATGATCGTTAACAGTGAAAATATAGCTATTCTCAAAAACTAACCATTTTCTATGCAGTTTGATGAGACTACCATAACAGATAATAATTGTTTCTACTTTTGGCACATGGCCAGCAATTACTCCAGTGTATTACTGGTGCTTTGTTTTATCATAGGAGATAATAATGCTGCTTTATTAATGGTCTGTTACATATATAAAACCAAATTAGCAGGAGGCCCCTAATTGAATCGGTCATCTATTTTCTATTCTGTGTTTGAGTTCAACATAATTCTATTATACAATTCTGCAAATAACACCTGATGAAATTGTCTTGTCTTGCAACATAATCAGATGATGAGGCTTAGCCATCAAATATGTATAGTGCTTTTGCAGAATTAAAATTCTAAAGTATATTTTCCAGTCCAGCCTTCTGTTGTTGCTTTAATGAGTATGTGTATATATATATATATAGTAGTTTGATAGAACCGTACATTGCAAGAAGAAAAGCTATTCACTTGAAATCTTATTACAGAATCACATGGATTATCTACTTATCTACATTTACTGCTGTGAAATTATTCATTCCTAACAAATAACACACCTTTCTACAATATTGTTGTATGTGTGACTTATGGAATAAGTGATATGTTGCTATTGTGGTTTTTGTTGCATATATGAAGCAAGAAGTCCTGAATGCTTTGTGCATTTATTGTGTGTTATAGACAATATTTTGTAGAAAAACATTAGAATACAACCTTCATTCACCATTAAATTTAAATACATCAAATGCTAAAATGTTTCACCAGCTGCCCGTGCTAGGATAACAAGGAGCAATGTATTAAATCATTTACTAGAAACACAACTTTGTTGGCTCTGAAAAGGTGTCAATTTGACTAGTTATGTCAAATTATATGAAAGTGTTTTAGAGGTTTTTTAAAATAAAAATGAAGTTGGTCTCTGACAACAATTAAGAACAATAAAGCATGATGCTTTTTATTTGCCAGGTATTTTCAGTAAAAGTGTCCAAAGTTAAAACATGGGAGGACATTGGGGTTAAACTGGAATCCAACATCTGTTCTGGCAGACTATAATAAGAGGTCCTCCTCCACATCTGCTATAAAGAACGGGTCTGAGGTTCTGTTCTCTTCTGAGAGGTCCATCCTCACAAGGTGGAGAGAATACTTTGCTGATCTCCTAAACCTGATCACAACAGTATCTTCTGATGTACACGAGGTACATCTGGGAGCAGTGACTAATCTCTCTGAGGCTGAGGTCACAAGAGCTGTTAAAGAGCTCAAAAGAGGCATGATTGCTGGGGAAGATGAAATCCGGCCCAAGATGTTAAAACCTTAAATAGAGAATATATTTTCTGGCAGACTTGTATGTGCCGGGTGGCCTGGATCTCTGGAAAGGTACCTAAGCAATGGCAATCGGGAGTGATAATACCAATTTTCAAAAAGGGAGACAAGAGAGATTGTTCTAATTAGAGGGATCTGTTAATATTGTTAAGCCTCCCCAGTAAAGTCTATGCTAAGTCTCTGACAAAGAGATGCAGGGAGATTGTCGAGTCCAAGCTAGCTGATGAATAGTGTGGACTTCACCCCAGACACATCACAGCCAACCAAATATTTACACTGCTGCAGGTCTTCGAGAAATCGTTGCCAAGAGGAATATTCATGTTTTGTAGACCTCGAAAAGGCATATGACTGCATTCCTTGGGATCTGTTGTGGAAGGTTGTGCAGGAGTATGAGATCGATGATCAGCTGCTTGCTGCCCTGATGTCTCTATACAAATGCTCAATTATTTGTGTTCAGGTAAATGGTGCTAAATTATAACTATTCAATGTGGGAGTTTGACTCCGCCAAGGGTGCATACTGTCACCTCTTCTGTTCATTATTTTCATGCACAACCGTGTTTGAAGTGATATCATGACTGGGAGGTGTAAAATCAGTCGGTCGGAGATTTGCAGATGACATGGTATTACTTAACTCAACAGAAGGTGATCTCCAACTTTCACTTGATAGGTTTGATGTCGAGTGCTGCATGGCTGGAATGAAAATCAGTGTTGCAAAAACTGCCCCCTCAAGGAAGCCTGTGCAGTGCACTCTACTTGTGAATGGAGTTCCACTGATGCAGGTGCAGGAGTTCAAGTATCTTGGGGTTGTGATCATGAATGATGGAACGCAGGAGGCTAAATTAAGTGCAATAATTGCAAGTGCTGGTACAGTAATGCACCAGCTTCAGCATTCAGTAATAAAGGAGGTAGGTGTAAAAGTCAAACTCACTATCTTCAATTCACTATTATCATGCCAACCCTTACCTATGGTCACAAATCTTGGGTAATAACCATATAATCGCAAATACAAGTGGCCAAAATAGGGTTCCTCCAAACGGTCTTTGGTGTAACGTTACTCGATAGAGTACATAGCTTAGAGATCAGAGAATCACCCTAGGTAGAGCTGCTACTTCTCCAAATTGAGAGATCACAGTTCCGATACTATGGACACATGGTTTGAATGTCTCAGGAAAGAATTGCGAAACAGATTATATGGGTGAAACCAACCGACAGGAGACTCAGGGGGTAGGCCGCGAGCAAGATGGTTGGATAACATCTATGAGCTTGGCTGGTCACACATGGGGATCCAGCCATATCAATTGGAGACGGTTGCTTCTGACACGACCTTCAGGAAAAAGTGTTTGAGGACTCTGTCCCCAACCACCCTCTCAGGAATAAGTGGGCAAAGAAGAAGTAAAGGTATTTTCAGGAAGTCTAACAAAATTAATTTGCAGCTTCAAGGAACCAATGCAATATTGTTAAGTTGCAAAAATTGTGTTGCATTATTCATAAAAAATTTGATCTCTTCCATCATAATATTCTGAAGAGGGAATTTCATTATTTTTGTGGATTGGCAGTATCGGTAGAGGGTCGGACGCCATGCTTTGCAGCACAGTTACGTCCCTTTATGGACTGAGTTCAAATCCCGCCGAGGTTGACTTTGCCTTTCATCCTTATCGGATCGATAAAATAAAGTACCAGTAATACACTGGAATAATTGCTGGCCTTGTGCCAAAAGTAAAAACAATTATTTTTTAGAATTGTGATTAATTAAAGATAATGAAGCTCCAGAGGATTTACTAGTAGCTTTCACTGCTGGTCTTAGTGCTGTAAATGATATTGTTGCCAGAGAAATTGTATAAAAATTGCTGAAAGAGGTGACCTACATTTCTTCATTATGAAAATTGAACCAGATATACCACAAGTTTCTCAACATCAGATGCAATGATCTTGTAAAACTAAAGGTAATTATAATTTATCACCTATATTTATGCAAAATATGTAAGGTAATTTCAAATACTGTAACTTTTTTTTTTTTAACTGAAATATAAAGGAATGGTACAAAAATGTTACCCATACCAAAGTTACAAAAAACGGGCACTAAACATTTAAAGGTTGACGAGCACTGATCTAAAATGTAAATTTTCAGACAACTTGAAGGAAGAAATTTGTAATTCTCATATATCATCTATATTATAAGAAGGTAATTTAAGGGTACAGTAGCCAACACCTGTTAAGCTGCGTGGTAAAGCACCGACCGTTTCCCAAATGCCAGTATAAACATCAAACCTAGAAACTAACTTCTGTCCAGTCTTTGTTTGAACATTATATCCTCCTAGAACATAAATTTGATCATTATATACAACACAAGATGCTTCTTTGTGTGAAATGGATAATGGAGCGATAATAGACCACTGATCAACAGCAGGATCATAGCATTCTGATTGCATCACAGGTTGAGCTTGTTGATTTGCATTCAGGTTGCAACCACCAAAAACAAACAGTTTATCTTGTGCCACACACATTACATGCCATCCACGTGGAGTTAACATCGTTGCCATATCTTCCCACTGATTTGTCAAAGGATCATACCTTTGCATATCAGGAGTGAAATGATTTCCACTGTAACCACCTGAAACATAAATATAGTTACCAAATACAGCTCCTGCATGAGCATGATACGACATGGGCATTGGAGCTATTAAATCCCACGTATTGTCAGAAGGGTCGTAACACTCTGCACTAGCAAGACTGCCATCTTTGTACTTTCCTCCAACAGCATATATTTTATTATGTAGTGCACCAGAAAAAAAATATGCCCTTTTATTCAACATAGGACAAATCTGATACCAGTTGTCAAATTTTGGATCATATCGTAAAACTAAATTCACAGCAGATTCTCCATGAGCACATTGGGTTGTACATCCACCAAGCACATACAAAAAGTTATTAAATACTACAACTTGCATGTGACTCAAAGCACTGGGGAGAGAAGCAATTTCTTGGCGATTTAATAAACTGTTTGCAGTAATTTTTGAGTCAAATATATATATTTCATCATGGACACATGGATTGGGGTGAATCTCCCTGCCTCCAACACTCACTAACCGCTCAACAAATGAGCGGAGTTGAACATTAAGGGAAGCAATCAAAGGCTGTGAATGAGGAACAACATGATAGTTGAGGGCATGTAAAACCATCTGTCGCAATTCTGGGATAGACATCATCATATCAACACTTTGTACATGTTGAACTAAATCAGAAGGACTAATCAGTGGAAATCTTATCAGTTTCATTAAGCTAACAGCATGACTCTCATGAGCACTGTCTTGACGAAGCCAATCCCATGTTATTGTAAAAATATCAATTTCTCGAAGACTTAGATTCTCACTATTCAAGCAATTGAGCATCTGTTCATAAGTTAAAAGATGCAATGTACCTTCACGGGCAATTTGCATCAAATTTTTTGCGATAAAGACATCAATTTGCTTCAAAGCATTATTCATGCTGTAAAGTTTGGCTGTGTTGATAAAATCATAAAAATTTGTAGTTGTCATGCCACTGAGAAAATTTCTTTCACAAAATTCTATTACAGGCGTTACTTGTAGGTGTGTTGCTGCAGCAATGACATCAAATATGTCATCTCCTTCCAGACACGTGGTTGATGTATAAATTATCTCTAGAACTTTATCCAGTCCTTTGCTGGTGACACCTTTCAGTTCTATTTCCTTTTGATGACTCTCCCTCATCCCACCGGTGAACATAGAACGAAAATAGTCCGAGCAGGAAACAAGAATAACTCTATGAACATGAAATTTATGACCTGAAACAGTAAATAAACATGTTTAAAGTTAATAGTTATAAACAGAATCTCTATCTAAACATGTTTAAAGTTAATAGTTATAAACAGAATCTCTATCTAAACATGTTTAAAGTTAATAGTTATAAAACTGAATCTCTATCTAAACATGTTTAAAGTTAATAGTTATAAACAGAATCTCTATCTAAACATGTTTAAAGTTAATAGTTATAAACAGAATCTCTATCTAAACATGTTTAAAGTTAATAGTTATAAACAGAATCTCTATCTAAACATGTTTAAAGTTAATAGTTATAAACAGAATCTCTATCTAAACATGTTTAAAGTTAATAGTTATAAACAGAATCTCTATCTAAACATGTTTAAAGTTAATAGTTATAAACAGAATCTCTATCTAAACATGTTTAAAGTTAATAGTTATAAAACTGAATCTCTATCTAAACATGTTTAAAGTTAATAGTTATAAAACTGAATCTCTATCTAAACATGTTTAAAGTTAATAGTTATAAACAGAATCTCTATCTAAACATGTTTAAAGTTAATAGTTATAAAACTGAATCTCTATCTAAACATGTTTAAAGTTAATAGTTATAAAACTGAATCTCTATCTAAACATGTTTAAAGTTAATAGTTATAAACAGAATCTCTATCTAAACATGTTTAAAGTTAATAGTTATAAACAGAATCTCTATCTAAACATGTTTAAAGTTAATAGTTATAAACAGAATCTCTATCTAAACATGTTTAAAGTTAATAGTTATAAACAGAATCTCTATCTAAACATGTTTAAAGTTAATAGTTATAAAACTGAATCTCTATCTAAACATGTTTAAAGTTAATAGTTATAAACAGAATCTCTATCTAAACATGTTTAAAGTTAATAGTTATAAAACTGAATCTCTATCTAAACATGTTTAAAGTTAATAGTTATAAAACTGAATCTCTATCTAAACATGTTTAAAGTTAATAGTTATAAACAGAATCTCTATCTAAACATGTTTAAAGTTAATAGTTATAAAACTGAATCTCTATCTAAACATGTTTAAAGTTAATAGTTATAAACAGAATCTCTATCTAAACATGTTTAAAGTTAATAGTTATAAAACTGAATCTCTATCTAAACATGTTTAAAGTTAATAGTTATAAACAGAATCTCTATCTAAACATGTTTAAAGTTAATAGTTATAAAACTGAATCTCTATTAAAGTTTCTTTCTTTAATCATAATAATACAATTAACTTAATACAATTACTTTAGTCAGTCATAATTAATACAATTAATTTAGTTAACCATAATTAATACAATCAATTAATTAACCATAATTAATACAATTAATTTAATTAACCATAATTAGTACAATCAATTTAGTTAACCAAAATAATTGTTTCTACTTTTAACACAAGACTAGCAATTTGAAAGAAAGGGGAAAGTCAATTAAATCAACCCCAGTGTGTCACTGGTACTTTATTTTATCGACTCCATAAGGATGAAAGGCAAAGTTAACTTCGGTGGTATTTGAACTCAGAACATAAAGGGTCATAACTATATGCCACAATGCTTGTCGTCCGAGGCTCTAACAAGGCTGCTAATCCACTGCCCTTGAGTGAACCATAATAATATAATCAATTTAATTAGCCATCATCATCACCATTTAACGTCCATTTTTCCATGCTTTCATAAGTCAGACAGGTCGTCCACATCAAGAGACAAGTCTGGCCAAAAGTGGCCACGCCGTACCTTGCTCTGACAGGACTGTAAATTTGGCCGGGGTTTTTTCAGCTGGATGACCTTCCTAACACCAACCACATTTACAGTGTGGCCATAATTAATACAATTAATTTAATTATTAAGGTTTAAAAATATGTGAAACGATGTTTTAATTAACTCTTTAGCATTTAAACCGGCCATATCCGGCCAGAATTCTCTCACCTTTTTCTGTTTAAACTGGCTGTAACTGGCTACTCATACTGATGTTAAGGTATTGTATTCAAAATAAACAATATCAAAACCCTCATAGATTCGATATTATGTGAGGTTAAACCTTTACTGTGAAAATACAACAGTAAATATAGAGTAATGTAAATGTTATGTGAGATAAAACCTTTACTGTGAAAATACAATAGTAAATATAGAGTAATGTAAATATTATGTGAGATAAAACCTTTACTGTGAAAATACAATAGTAAATATAGAGTAATGTAGATATTATGTGAGATAAAACCTTTACTGTGAAAATACAATAGTAAATATAGAATAATGTAGATATTATGTGAGATAAAACCTTTACTGTGAAAATACAATAGTAAATATAGAATAATGTAGATATTATGTGAGATAAAACCTTTACTGTGAAAATACAATAGTAAATATAGAGTAATGTAAATGTTATGAGAGATAAAACCTTTACTGTGAAAATACAATAGTAAATATAGAGTAATGTAAATGTTATGTGAGATAAAACCTTTACTGTGAAAATACAATAGTAAATATAGAGTAATGTAAATGTTATGAGAGATAAAACCTTTACTGTGAAAATACAATAGTAAATATAGAGTAATGTAGATATTATGTGAGATAAAACCTTTACTGTGAAAATAAAATAGTAAATATAGAATAATGTAGATATTATGTGAGATAAAACCTTTACTGTGAAAATACAATAGTAAATATAGAGTAATGTAGATATTATGTGAGATAAAACCTTTACTGTGAAAATACAATAGTAATATAGAGTAATGTAGATATTATGTGAGATAAAACCTTTACTGTGAAAATACAATAGTATATATAGAGTAATGTAGATATTATGTGAGATAAAACCTTTACTGTGAAAATACAATAGTAAATATAGAGTAATGTAGATATTATGTGAGATAAAACCTTTACTGTGAAAATACAATAGTAAATATAGAGTAATGTAGATATTATGTGAGATAAAACCTTTACTGTGAAAATACAATAGTATATATAGAATAATGTAGATATTATGTGAGGTAAAACCTTTACTGTGAAAATACAATAGTAAATATAGAGTAATGTAGATGTTATGTGAGATAAAACCTTTACTGTGAAAATACAATAGTAAATATAGAGTAATGTAGATATTATGTGAGATAAAACCTTTACTGTGAAAATACAATAGTAAATATAGAGTAATGTAGATATTATGTGAGATAAAACCTTTACTGTGAAAATACAATAGTAAATATAGAGTAATGTAGATATTATGTAAGATAAAACCTTTACTGTGAAAATACAATAGTATATATAGAATAATGTAGATATTATGTGAGGTAAAACCTTTACTGTGAAAATACAATAGTAAATATAGAGTAATGTAGATGTTATGTGAGATAAAACCTTTACTGTGAAAATACAATAGTAAATATAGAGTAATGTAGATATTATGTGAGATAAAACCTTTACTGTGAAAATACAATAGTAAATATAGAGTAATGTAGATATTATGTGAGATAAAACCTTTACTGTGAAAATACAATAGTAAATATAGAATAATGTAAATATTATGTGAGATAAAACCTTTACTGTGAAAATACAATAGTAAATATAGAGTAATGTAAATGCTGAAGGGTTAAATGATATAAAGTAAACAAGTGATTTCTTGAATAGAAAAGACTACAACTATTGGGGGGGTCATTCAATATAATTCATCACAGTATTGATTTTAGTCTTCTTCTTTGTCCACTTATTCCTGAGAGGGTTGTGGGAGGCAGAGTCTTCAAACACTCCTTCCAGCAGGTACTGTCAGAAGCAACCATTTCCAACTGATCTGGCTGGATCCCCAATTGTGACCAACCAAGCTCATGGATGTTATCCAACCATCTTGCTTGGAATCTACCCCTCGGTCTCTTGCTGATTGGTTTTGCCCATAAAATCTGTCCAGCAATTCCTTCCTAAGACATTCTAACCACATGTCCATAGTATTGTCGTTGTGATCGCTCAATTCGGAAAAGTAACGACTCTACCTGCAGTAACTCTCTGATCTTTGAGCTACGGACTCTATCAAGTAACGTTACTCCAGAAACCCTTTAGAGGAACCCCATTCTAGCTGCTTGTATAAGCGGTGAATTGGCAGAGTCTATGAACATCAAGTAGAATGCTTCGTGGTATTCATTCCAACTGTCTGCTCTCTGAGTTCAAATCCCACCAAGGTCAACTTTACCTTTCATCCATATGAGGTTGATAAAAAAAAGTACCAGTCTAGTACTGGGGTCGATTCTTCCTCTATATCTCATTCTCACTTCTATTCTTTCACTCTCTCTATCCTTCTCTGGAAGAAATTGTTTTTGGCAATTAATAAACCTCAGAAGGATAAATGGTAATGGTGACATAATTAAATAATTGTTTTTAATCTAGACACAAAGCCATCAATGTAGGGGAAGTGAGAGTCGATCAAACCAACCCCAGTATTTAACTGGTACTTTATTTTATCAAACCCCAGAAGGATGAGGGGCAAAGTTGACCTAAGTAGGATTTGAACTCAATGTTTTTTTAATAATAAAACATTTTAATCCCTTGTATTTATTTTTCCAAACTATTGCTCTAATAATAATCTGAAATGTAGTTGTAGCAACATAAATGACAATAATTGTTTCTACTTTTGGCACAAGGCCAGCAATTATCCCAGTGCATTACTGATACTTTATTTTATCAACCCCGTAAGGATGAAAGGCAAAGTTAAATGATTATAATAATAGTCAATCCCAATAAACAATAGTTGAGAAAATTGGGTAAAGTAACCTGGGAGATGGCAAAAAAGGCGTGGACAGAGGCATCTGTGAGGAATTAAACCCCGCATTACTCTGATGCCAGGAGAGTACCTTTCAGTTAAGGGGTCCCTAGCCACCAATTGTTGTCATTTAGTAAATTGTAAGTCTGTAAGTAGAAGTGTGAACATCTAGTTGTCTTCAGAAACATTGGGAAAATTTGAAATATAGTCGTCCCAATGTAAATTATAATAGTTGATCATTATAAATAATAGTAAGGGCGGTGGATTAGCAGTATCGGTAGAGGGTCGGACGCCATGCTTTCCAGCATAGTTACGTCCCTTTACGATCTGATTTCAAATCCCGCCGAGGTTGACTTTGCCTTTCATCCTTATGGGGTCGATAAAATAAAGTACCAGTAATGTACTGGGTATTTGCTGGCCTTGTGCCTAAAGTAGAAACAATTATAAATAATAATTGAGAAAATGATGTTTTGTTTTCTTTTAACACAGCACAGTAGCCAACAAGACATTGGTCAAATGCTTGTATGGTCAGCAAACTTCTAGATATAATAGTGCTGTATGGTTTCATGTCACAGGTAACATTAACAACAATATCATTTGTAGAATCTAGTTAAAGTATTCAGAGTCAAGAGTCTGTGTGGTCTATAAGAAACACCGAATGATATCTTTACATTTCTTAGTGGTAAGAATATCTCATCATATGGGAACACTGGCTGTGTGATTTTAGGTGCCCTGAAACTGAATATAAAATATAAAAATTAAGATTAATTTTATTGTTGTTCAACCTGCTTCCTTTCATCTATATTGAGAACGACATCATCAACACAACCTTTCACCTATATTGAGAACAACATCATCAACACAACCTTTCATCTATATTGAGAGCGACATCATCAACACAACCTTTCACCTATATTGAGAACGACATCATCAACACAACCTTTCACCTATATTGAGAACGACATCATCAACACAACCTTTAACCTATATTGAGAACGACATCCTCAACACAACCTTTCACCTATATTGAGAACGACATCATCAACACAACCTTTCACCTATATTGAGAACGACATCATCAACACAACCTTTAACCTATATTGAGAACAACATCATCAACACAACCTTTCACCTATATTGAGAGCGACATCATCAACACAACCTTTCACCTATATTGAGAGCGACATCATCAACACAACCTTTCACCTATATTGAGAACGACATCATCAACACAACCTTTCACCTATATTGAGAACGACATCCTCAACACAACCTTTCACCTTTATTGAGAGCGACATCATCAACACAACCTTTCACCTATATTGAGAGCGACATCATCAACACAACCTTTCAACCAAAAACGCAGTTTTCTGCAATAAAATGCAGCAAATCTCCAGTTGGAATACTTAATTTTTATATATCAAACCACCTGAAAACACCCTTTGCTTTACAATACAAAACAGTTTGTTTTAAAGTGTTTATATTTATCTAAAAGACATTCCATCATAATTTGTTAAGTTATGCTCCTTTGTTAAGTTATGCTCCAAACACCAACTTAATAATGAAAAATATTAGAAAATCCCTCAAAATTCTTGATTGAGAGCCATAGTCATCTTTCATAAGAAATATGATAATGAAAGGGTTAATGTATAGGTGGGGCGTGAGAGGGTTACTAGCTTTGTATATTGCTTTGCCCTGTGTTCTAAATATTCTTAATGGTTGCTTCTGACAGGACTTCCTGGAACGAGTGTTTGAGGACTCTGGCCCCATGACCCTCTCAGGAATAAGTGGGCAAAGAAGAAGGTGGCGGCGAGAGCTGTCAACATCATCTATAACCATTGGTTATTGATCTACTTGTCAGTTTAGTGGTTGTTAAACATTCAGTTCCAACCCAAACAGTATTTCTTTAAATGCCTGAAAACTTACCTTCAGCAATAAGAGTCACATCACACAAAATTTTGTCATGTTTTAATTTATTAAGACCCTGTAGAATCTTCATGCCATGTTCTTTCTCCTCTGCCTTTAAGCTTCCATTTTGTTTTTTATCTGAACATTCAGCCATAGTAGTAGCAGATGACTTAAATCAGCAAGATAGAATAATGTCCATCATCGTCATTCCAATATCTATCTGTCATCTGTCAAATAAAAACAAAACATAACAAAATTAGAAATAGAAGCTTTCACCGTATATTTTGACTGACCAAATATTTGAAATATACTTATAGAATATAATATTATACATTGTGTCTTAGACATCATCATCATCATATTGTGTGTAGTAATGTCTTAGACAACATACTGTGTATAGTAATGTCTTAGACATCATATTGTGTGTAGTAATGTGTTAGACATCATAGTGTGTGTAGTAATGTCTTAGACATCATATTGTGTGTAGTAATGTCTTAGACATCATATTGTGTGTAGTAATGTCTTAGACATCATATTGTGTGTAGTAATGTGTTAGACATCATAGTGTGTGTAGTAATGTCTTAGACATCATATTGTGTGTAGTAATGTCTTAGATATCATATTGTGTGTAGTAATGTGTTAGACATCATATTGTTTGTAGTAATGTCTTAGACATCATAGTGTGTGTAGTAATGTCTTAGACATCATACTGTGTGTAGTAATGTCTTAGACATCATAGTGTGTGTAGTAATGTCTTAGACATCAGCGTGTGTGTAGTAATGTCTTAGACATCATACTGTGTGTAGTAATGTCTTAGACATCATATTGTGTAGTAATGTCTTAGACATCATATTGTATGTAATAATGTCTCGGACATCATATTGTGTGTAGTAATGTCTTAGACATCATATTGTTTGTAGTAATGTCTTAGACATCATAATGTGTGTAGTAATGTCTTAGACATCATACTGTGTGTAGTAATGTCTTAGACATCATAGTGTGTGTAGTAATGTCTTAGACATCAGCGTGTGTGTAGTAATGTCTTAGACATCATACTGTGTGTAGTAATGTCTTAGACATCATAGTGTGTGTAGTAATGTCTTAGACATCAGAGTGTGTGTAGTAATGTCTTGGGCATCATATTGTGTAGTAATGTCTTAGACATCATACTGTGTGTAGTAATGTCTTAGACATCATATTGTGTAGTAATGTCTTAGACATCATACTGTGTGTAGTAATGTCTTAGACATCATACTGTGTGTAGTAATGTCTTAGACATTATATTGTGTAGTAATGTCTTAGACATTATATTGTGTAGTAATGTCTTAGACATCATATGGTATGTAATAATGTCTCGGACATCATAGTGTGTAATAATGTCTTAGACATCATATAGTGTGTAGTAATGTCTTAGACATCATAGTGTGTGTAGTAATGTTCTAGACATCATAGTGTGTAGTAATATCTTAGACATCATATTGTGTGTAGTAATGTCTTAGACATCATATTGTGTGTAGTAATGTCTTAGACATCAGTGTGTGTAGTAATGTCAGACATCATATTGTGTAGTAATGTCTTAGACATCATATTGTGTGTAGTAATGTCTTAGACATCATAGTGTGTGTAGTAATGTCTTAGACATCATATTGTGTGTAGTAATGTCTTAGACATCATATAGTGTGTAGTAATGTCTTAGACATCATATTGTGTGTAGTAATGTCTTAGACATCATATTGTGTGTAGTAATGTCTTAGACATCATATTGTGTGTAGTAATGTCTTAGACATCATATTGTGTAGTAATGTCTTAGACATATTGTGTAGTAATGTCTTAGACATCATATTGTGTAGTAATGTGTTAGACATCATATTGTGTAGTAATGTCTTAGACATCATATTGTGTGTAGTAATGTCTCAGACATCATATTGTGTAGTAATGTCTTAGACATCATATTGTGTGTAGTAATGTCTTAGCCATCATATTGTGTAGTAATGTGTTAGACATCATATTGTGTAGTAATGTCTTAGACATCATATTGTGTAGTAATATCTTAGACATCATAGTGTGTGTAGTAATGTCTTAGACATCATATTGTGTGTAGTAATGTCTTAGACATCATATTGTGTAGTAATATCTTAGACATCATAGTGTGTGTAGTAATGTCTTAGACATCATATTGTGTGTAGTAATGTCTTCGACATCATATTGTGTAGTAATATCTTCGACATCATAGTGTGTGTAGTAATGTCTTAGACATCATAGTGTGTGTAGTAATGTCTTAGACATCATATTGTGTGTAGTAATGTCTTAGACATCATATTGTACGTAGTAATGTCTTAGACATCATATTGTGTAATAATGTCTTAGACATCATATTGTGTGTAGTAATGTCTTAGACATCATAGTGTGTAGTAATGTCTTAGACATCATAGTGTGTGTAGTAATGTCTTAGACACCATATTGTGTGTAGTAATGTCTTAGACATCATATTGTGTAGTAATATCTTAGACATCATAGTGTGTGTAGTAATGTCTTAGACATCATATTGTACGTAGTAATGTCTTAGACATCATATTGTGTAATAATGTCTTAGACATCATATTGTGTGTAGTAATGTCTTAGACATCATAGTGTGTAGTAATGTCTTAGACATCATAGTGTGTGTAGTAATGTCTTGGACATCATATTGTGTAGTAATGTGTGAGACATCATATTGTGTAGTAATGTCTTAGACATCATATTGTATGTAATAATGTCTCAGACATCATATTGTGTGTAGTAATGTCTTAGACATCATATAGTGTGTAGTAATGTCTTAGACATCATATTGTGTGTAGTAATGTCTTAGACATCATATTGTGTAGTAATGTCTTAGAAATCATACTGTGTGTAGTAATGTCTTAGATATCATATTGTGTAGTAATGTTTTAGACATCATACTGTGTGTAGTAATGTCCTAGACATCATATTGTGTGTAGTAATGTCTTAGACATCATATTGTGTGTAGTAATGTCTTAGACATCATATTGTGTAGTAATGTCTTAGACATCATATTGTGTAGTAATGTCTTAGACATCATATTGTGTAGTAATGTGTTAGACATCATATTGTGTAGTAATGTCTTAGACATCATATTGTGTGTAGTAATGTCTTAGACAACATACTGTGTGTAGTAATGTCTTAGATATCATATTGTGTAGTAATGTTTTAGACATCATACTGTGTGTAGTAATGTCCTAGACATCATATTGTGTGTAGTAATGTCTTAGACATCATATTGTGTGTAGTAATGTCTTAGACATCATATTGTGTAGTAATATCTTAGACATCATAGTGTGTGTAGTAATGTCTTAGACATCATATTGTGTGTAGTAATGTCTTAGACATCATATTGTGTGGTAATATCTTAGACATCATAGTGTGTGTAGTAATGTCTTAGACATCATAGTGTGTGTAGTAATGTCTTAGACATCATAGTGTGTGTAGTAATGTCTTAGACATCATATTGTGTGTAGTAATGTCTCAGACATCATATTGTGTAGTAATGTCTTAGACATCATATTGTGTGTAGTAATGTCTTAGACATCATATTGTATAGTAATGTCTTAGACATCATAGTGTGCGTAGTAATGTCTTAGACATCATAGTGTGCGTAGTAATGTCTTAGACATCATACTGTGTGTAGTAATGTCTTAGACATCATAGTGTGTGTAGTAATGTCTTAGACATCATAGTGTGTGTAGTAATGTCTTAGACATCATAGTGTGTGTAGTAATGTCTTAGACATCATATAGTGTGTAGTAATGTCTCAGACATCATACTGTGTGTAGTAATGTCTTAGACATCATATTGTGTGTAGTAATTTCTTAGACATCATATCGTGTGTAGTAATGTCTTAGACATCATATTGTGTGTAGTAATGTCTTAGACATCATATTGTGTGTAGTAATGTCTTAGACATCATAGTGTGTGTAGTAATGTCTTAGACACCATATTGTGTGTAGTAATGTCTTAGACATCATATTATGTAGTAATGTCTTAGACATCATAGTGTGTGTAGTAATGTTCTAGACATCATAGTGTGTAGTAATATCTTAGACATCATATTGTGTGTAGTAATGTCTTAGACATCATATTGTGTGTAGTAATGTCTTAGACATCAGTGTGTGTAGTAATGTCAGACATCATATTGTGTAGTAATGTCTTAGACATCATATTGTGTAGTAATGTCTTAGACATCATATTGTGTGTAGTAATGTCTTAGACATCATATTGTGTAGTAATGTCTTAGACATCATATTGTGTGTAGTAATGTCTTAGACATCATAGTCTGTGTAGTAATGTCTTAGACATCATATTGTGTAGTAATGTCTTAGACATCATAGTGTGTAGTAGTCTTAGACATCATAGTGTGTATTAATGTCTTAGACATCATATTGTGTGTAGTAATGTCCTAGACATCAGTGTGTAGTAATGTCAGACATCATATTGTGTAGTAATGTCTTAGACATCATATTGTGTAGTAATGTCTAAGACATCATATTGTGTGTAGTAATGTCTTAGACATCATATTGTGTGTAGTAATGTCTTAGATATCATAGTGTGTGTAGTAATGTCTTAGATATCATAGTGTGTAGTAATGTCTTAGACATCATATTGTGTAGTAATGTCTTAGATATCATATTGTGTGTAGTAATGTCTTAGACATCATAGTGTGTAGTAATGTCTTAGACATCATAGTGTGTAGTAATGTCTTAGACATCATAGTGTGTGTAGTAATGTCTTAGACATCATAGTGTGTGTAGTAATGTCTTAGACATCATAGCGTGTGTAGTAATGTCTTAGACATCATATTGTGTGTAGTAATGTCTTAGATATCATAGTGTGTGTAGTAATGTCTTAGATATCATAGTGTGTAGTAATGTCTTAGATATCATAGTGTGTAGTAATGTCTTAGACATCATATTGTGTAGTAATGTCTTAGATATCATATTGTGTGTAGTAATGTCTTAGACATCATAGTGTGTAGTAATGTCTTAGACATCATAGTGTGTAGTAATGTCTTAGACATCATAGTGTGTCTAGTAATGTCTTAGACATCATAGTGTGTGTAGTAATGTCTTAGACATCATAGTGTAGTAATGTCTTAGACATCATAGTGTGTAGTAATGTCTTAGACATCATATTGTGTAGTAATGTCTTAGACATCATATTGTGTGTAGTAATGTCTTAGACATCATAGTGTGTGTAGTAATGTCTTAGACATCATACTGTGTGTAGTAATGTCTTAGATATCATATTGTGTGTAGTAATGTCTTAGACATCATATTGTGTGTAGTAATGTCTTAGACATCATAGTGTGTGTAGTAATGTCTTAGACATCATAGTGTGTGTATTAATGTCTTAGACATCATATTGTGTGTAGTAATGTCTTAGACATCATATTGTGTGTAGTAATGTCTTAGACATCATATTGTGTGTAGTAATGTCTTAGACATCATACTGTGTGTAGTAATGTCTTAGACATCATAGTGTGTGTAGTAATGTCTTAGACATCATATTGTGTGTAGTAATGTCTTAGACATCATACTGTGTGTAGTAATGTCTTAGACATCATATTGTGTGTAGTAATGTCTTAGACATCATATTGTGTGTAGTAATGTCTTAGACATCATATTGTGTGTAGTAATGTCTTAGACATCATATTGTGTGTAGTAATGTCTTAGACATCATACTGTGTGTAGTAATGTCTTAGACATCATAGTGTGTGTAGTAATGTCTTAGACATCATAGTGTGTGTAGTAATGTCTTAGACATCATAGTGTGTGTAGTAATGTCTTAGACATCATAGTGTGTGTAGTAATGTCTTAGACATCATATTGTGTGTAGTAATGTCTTAGACATCATAATGTGTGTAGTAATGTCTTAGACATCATAGTGTGTAGTAATGTCTTAGACATCATATTGTGTGTAGTAATGTCTTAGACATCATATTGTATAGTAATGTCTTAGACATCATAGTGTGCGTAGTAATGTCTTAGACATCATACTGTGTGTAGTAATGTCTTAGATATCATAGTGTGTGTAGTAATGTCTTAGACATCATAGTGTGTGTAGTAATGTCTTAGACATCATATTGTGTGTAGTAATGTCTTAGACATCATAGTGTGTGTAGTAATGTCTTAGACATCATAGTGTGTAGTAATGTCTTAGACATCATATTGTGTGTAGTAATGTCTTAGACATCATATTGTATAGTAATGTCTTAGACATCATAGTGTGCGTAGTAATGTCTTAGACATCATAGTGTGTGTAGTAATGTCTTAGACATCATAGTGTGTAGTAATGTCTTAGACATCATATTGTGTGTAGTAATGTCTTAGACATCATACTGTGTGTAGTAATGTCTTAGACATCATAGTGTGTGTAGTAATGTCTTAGACATCATATTGTGTAGTAATGTCTTAGACATCATAGTGTGCGTAGTAATGTCTTAGACATCATAGTGTGTGTAGTAATGTCTTAGACATCATAGTGTGTAGTAATGTCTTAGACATCATATTGTGTGTAGTAATGTCTTAGACATCATACTGTGTGTAGTAATGTCTTAGACATCATAGTGTGCGTAGTAATGTCTTAGACATCATACTGTGTGTAGTAATGTCTTAGATATCATAGTGTGTGTAGTAATGTCTTAGACATCATACTGTGTGTAGTAATGTCTTAGACATCATAGTGTGTGTAGTAATGTCTTAGACATCATAGTGTGTGTAGTAATGTCTTAGACATCATAGTGTGTGTAGTAATGTCTTAGACATCATATTGTGTGTAGTAATGTCTTAGATATCATAGTGTGTGTAGTAATGTCTTAGACATCATACTGTGTGTAGTAATGTCTTAGACATCATAGTGTGTGTAGTAATGTCTTAGACATCATATTGTGTGTAGTAATGTCTTAGACATCATATTGTATAGTAATGTCTTAGACATCATAGTGTGTGTAGTAATGTCTTAGACATCATACTGTGTGTAGTAATGTCTTAGATATCATAGTGTGTGTAGTAATGTCTTAGACATCATATTGTGTGTAGTAATGTCTTAGACATCATATTGTATAGTAATGTCTTAGACATCATAGTGTGTGTAGTAATG
Organism: Eledone cirrhosa; assembly: GCA_964016885.1. NCBI lineage: Eukaryota > Metazoa > Mollusca > Cephalopoda > Octopoda > Eledonidae > Eledone > Eledone cirrhosa. The sequence continues at coordinate 104,527,341 of OZ024744.1, forward strand.
TCTTAGACATCATAGTGTGTGTAGTAATGTCTTAGACATCATATCGTCTCAATGTTGATCAATTAAGAGTCATTATATTGATCAATCAAATATGACTCTTAATGAATGACTATTTCTAACTTTGACTCAAGACCAATAATTTAGAAAGAAGGAAAAGTCAATTATATTAACCTCAGTATTTAACTGGTACTATATTTTACACACAAATATTCAATTGTTGTGCATGTTGTCACAAGAGAAGAGCTAACTAAGGTTACTCAACATCATCATCTTCATATTTATGTTGACGTTTCCATGCTACCATTGGATAGATGGGACTTTGTGAGGCAGCTGAATGCCCTTACTCACAGCAATTCCTTTAGTTGCTTCTTACGGCATACAGGGATAAACTGGTCACACACAATGTCAAGCAAATAAAACCTTTTCATTCTAAATAAGGGCAGATTGTATGATGCAATGTTACATAGCAGCGAGATCTGGGTCTTATGTGCAGAGGAGCTGCAAAGGATGGAAAGAATTGAAGCTGACATACTTCGCTGATGTATAATACTATATATGTGAAGGACAAAGCATAAATGAACTGAGAGAGAAACTAGGCATAAGAGGAATCAGATGCAGTGTACTAGAGAGGAGATTGCGTTGGTATGGTCATGTGATGCATATGAAGGACGACAGCTGTATAAAAAGGTGTAGAGCGATCAAAGTTGACGAAAGCTATGGTATAGGAAGACCCAGAAAGACCCGAGACGAGGTAATAAAAGCTGACCTTGCACAATTGAACCTCTCTAAGACAATGACACAGGATCGATATCTTTGGAGTTATGCATGGGTTGAAGCATGCATCTAGTATGCACCCCTTTAACCTTACCCCCTCCATCTATACACTTCCCACACTAACACATCCCTTCACCCCACACTCACACCCCTGATCTCCAGTACCCCAGTCCGGACTGTAAAGTGGTTGTGTAGGTGTCACAACAAAAGCCACCCAGCACACACTGTAAATGTGGTTAGCGTTAGGAAGGTATCCGGTTGTAGAAACCATGCCAGAAACAGTTCTGTATGAGCAAGACACAGTCACCTGACCTGGCTTGTCTCACAACAGGACAGCTGTCTAACCCATGCTAGCATGGATGTTAAATGGTGATGATGATGATGATGATGATGATGAATGCCGACATAATTTTCCTCTACATTTTTCCATGCTGTCGTAGATTGGGCAGAATATGCCCAACACTGAGAGAGAGGCTGATCATAGATAAGATGACTGTACACGTGTTGCATACAGCGTGAATGGACGACACCTGCTGAAGAAATCAGGTGACATGTCAGGTGTTGTTGATAGTGGAAAGTTCACATGATAGAAGACATGAGATGAAGTGGTCAGGTGGTGTGGTGGTCAGGTGGTAGTAGTGGTGAAGTGGCGGTAGTGGTGAGGTGGTGGTAGAGGTAGTGGTGGTGAGGTGGTGGTAGTGGTGAGGTGGTGGTAGTGGTGAGGTGGTGGTAGTAGTGAGGTGGTGGTAGTAGTGAGGTGGTGGTGGTAGTAGTGAGGTGGTGGTAGTGGTGGTGAGGCGGTGGTAGTGGTGAGGCGGTGGTAGTGGTGAGGTGGTGGTTTGGGTGTGGTGAAGTGGTGGTAGACCTAGTGGTGGTGAGATGGTGGTAGTGGTGAGGTGGTGGTAGTGGTGAGGTGGTGGTAGTGGTGAGGTGGTGGTAGTAGTGAGGTGGTGGTAGTAGTGAGGTGGTGGTAGTGGTGGTGAGGCGGTGGTAGTGGTGAGGTGGTGGTAGTGGTGAGGTGGTGGTAATGGTGAGGTGGTGGTAGTGGTGAGGTGGTGGTAGTAGTGAGGTGGTGGTAGTAGTGAGGTGGTGGTAATGGTGGTGAGGCGGTGGTAGTGGTGGTGAGGCGGTGGTAGTGGTGAGGCGGTGGTAGTGGTGAGGTGGTGGTAGTGGTGAGGTGGTGGTACTGGTGAGGTGGCGGTAGTGGTGAGGTGGTGATAGTGGTGAGGTGGTGGTAGTGGTGAGGTGGTGGTAGTGGTGAGGTGGTGGTAGTAGTGAGGTGGTGGTAGTAGTGAGGTGGTGGTAGTAGTGAGGTGGTGGTAGTGGTGAGGTGGTGGTAGTGGTGAGGTGGTGGTAATAGTGAGGTGGTGGTAGTAGTGAGGTGGTGGTAGTAGTGAGGTGGTGGTGGTAGTAGTGAGGTGGTGGTGGTAGTAGTGTGAGGTGGTGGTAGTGGTGGTGAGGCGGTGGTAGTGGTGAGGCGGTGGTAGTGGTGAGGTGGTGGTTGGTAGTGGTGAAGTGGTGGTAGAGCTAGTGGTGGTGAGATGGTGGTAGTGGTGAGGTGGTGGTAGTGGTGAGGTGGTGGTAGTGGTGAGGTGGTGGTAGTAGTGAGGTGGTGGTAGTAGTGAGGTGGTGGTAGTGGTGGTGAGGCGGTGGTAGTGGTGAGGTGGTGGTAGTGGTGAGGTGGTGGTAATGGTGAGGTGGTGGTAGTGGTGAGGTGGTGGTAGTAGTGAGGTGGTGGTAGTAGTGAGGTGGTGGTAGTAGTGAGGTGGTGGTAATGGTGGTGAGGCGGTGGTAGTGGTGAGGCGGTGGTAGTGGTGAGGTGGTGGTAGTGGTGAGGTGGTGGTAGTGGTGAGGTGGCGGTAGTGGTGAGGTGGTGATAGTGGTGAGGTGGTGGTAGTGGTGAGGTGGCGGTAGTGGTGAGGTGGTGATAGTGGTAGTGGTGGTGAGGTGGTGGTAGTGGTGAAGCAGTGGTAGTGGTGAGGTGGTGGTAGTGGTGAGGCGGTGGTTGTGGTGAGGCGGTGGTGGTGAAGTGGTGAGGCAGTGGTAGTGGTATGGTAGTGAGATGGTGGTAGTGGTGAGGTGGTGGTAGTGGTGAGGCGGTAGTGGTGGTGAGGTGGTAGTAGTGGTGAGGCGGTGGTAGTGGTGAGGTGGTGGTAGTGGTGAGGCGGTGGTAGTGGTGAGGTGGTGGTAGTGGTGAGGCGGTGGTAGTGGTGAGGCGGTGGTAGTGGTGAGGTGGTGGTAGTAGTGGTCAGGTGGTGTGGTACTAGAGGTCAGGTGGTGTGGTGGTGGTGGTAGTAGTGGTTTGGTGGTGTGTAGAAAAGTTTGAAGATAAAATTCATCTCTGTGATATTTGAAGTGAGACAGCAGAGATCTGGGAGAAAAACTGGGGTATTTAATCCAGTGCCCTAATGACAACTTATTTACAACCCTAATCTTAATTAATTATTAATTAATTGAGATTGGGATAAAAATATTATCAAATTTTAATTATAACCCTTTAGCATTTAAACTGGCTGTATCTGGCCAGAATTCTCTCACCTCTTTCTGTTCAAACCAGCTGTAACTTGCCACTCTTACTGATGTTAAGGTATTTTTCTCAAAATAAATAACATCAAAATCTCATAGATTCAATATTACGTGAAATAATTATGTAAGATAAAGCCTTTATCATGAAAATACAATAGTAAATATAGAACACTGTAAATACTAAAGGTTCAACCCTTTAGTATTTACATTACTCTATATTTACTATTGTATTTTCACAGTAAAGGTTTTATCTTACATAATTATCTCACGTAATATCGAATCTATGAGATTTTGATGTTATTTATTTTTAGAACAATACCTTAACATCAGTATGAGTGGAAAGTTATGGTTTGAACAGAAAAAGATGAGAGTATTCTGGTTAGATATGGTCAGTTTAAATGCTAAAGGGTTAAAGAATAGAAAACATTACCTTGTGCGATTTCTCTTCCTTTGATGTTGCTAGCCATTTCTTTCACATTGGAATTCATTCTTAACATTCTTTTTGGTTATCATTTTAAAATTGTTTTGAAAGAAATCTGAAGGAAATTTATTCTGCTGTAAATAATTAAGAACTGTCCACTCCATGACATTATCCATTTTCTCAGTAGAGAAATAGTTTGGTCTGTAAGAGACAAAAGAGAAGCATTAATGAAAAAGATCATATAATAAATATAAGATTTTTTTATAATAAAAACAAACATTAACTGAAAGTAAAAGTAAAACTCCACCCACATGAAACTATCATCATCATCATCATCATCATCATGAAACTACTATGTGGATATAGCTCTACTTATAATGAAGAAGAGGCCTGGAGAGGGATGACCTCTGCCAGGCTTAAAAAATACCCACAAAATGCTGTATGTCAATATGGCACCCCTATGACTACCAGGAGTTACAGGATCATTCATACATAATTAAGATAGAAAACTTAACAATTGTTCACCTATGAAACATCACTCTGCTGTGTGCCCATATAAACTTCATTTTCATAGTTATCTTGTGGGCCTGAGTTCACACACATTCACATAAACCCAGACATACACACACACACACACATCTATATATATATATATATATATATGTAGGAGGTGAGTTTTATTGTAGTACAATAAAGCAATGCAGATATCAGATAAGAAGCACTCTACAGTTTGTAGGACTGGAGTATGCATAATATATAAGATCAAAAGATGGTTAAAGGAGTTTCATGTATTTTATTATGCGCATTTCAAAAACAAACATCATCATGCAATAACATTTGTGTTTTCATCAGATAAAACAGGAGAACATGATATGAAGGCTAAAAAACACTTGTGAATAGTGCAGTTTTAAATCAACATATCATATTGCTGATTTAACATATGATTATGTTGATTTAAAACTGCACTATCCACAAGTGTTTTTTAGCCTTCATATCATGTTCTCCTGTTTTATCTGATGAAAACACAAATGTTATTGCATGATGATGTTTGTTTTTGAAATGCGCATAATAAAATACATGGAACTCCTTTAACCATCTTTTGATCTTATATTATATATATATATATATATATATATATATATATATATATATATATATCATCATCATCATCATTTCATTTTACGTCCGCTTTTTCCCTGTTTGCAAGGGTGGGACGGAAACTGATGCTGGCTTGATTTCTACAGCTGAGTAAACTGGAGCAATGTGAAATAGAATGTCTTACTCAAGGAAACAACACATCACCCGGTCTGAGAATTGAACTCACAACCTTTCGATTGCAAGGCCAATGCTCTAACCACTAAGCCATGTGCCTCCATATATATATATATACACAGTTCAAGAGTAACCAATCTTAAAGAGAGAGATTGAGATAGTAGAGGAGATAGGAGAGGAAAGATTGGTGAGTTAGTTAGAAGCCAAAGCGTAAAGGCATGTGCTCAATGTGCAATATGCAGTAGAAAGCAGCTAGGTGGCTGGGTTCATGCAGAGGTTAGGTGCGCAGAGCTGGAAATATTCATTAGTTAAGCAAAACAAGACCACAAATTTCACAAGGAAGACATTATTAAAAGATTGTCAACATATTTAGTTTGATGTAAGGAATGTAGAGAATAATAATAATAATAATATTAATAATAATAATTATTATTAATATTATTATTATTCTCTACATTCCTTACATCAAACTAAATATGTTGACAATCTTTTAATAATGTCTTCCTTGTGAAATTAGTGGTCTTGTTTTGCTTAACTAATGAATATCATCATCATCATCAACATTTAACGTCCGTGTTCCACGCTTGCATGGGTTTGGACAGGGGTTTTCCCACTTGAGGCAAGAGTGGTTGTCTTGCTCGCATAGGACTGTCTGGCAGGTTTTCTACAGCTGGATGCCCTTCCTAACACCAACCACATTTACAGTGTGGGGCTGGGAGGTTTTTACCGTGTTGCCTACACGGCCACATTACAGCGTGGACTGTCTGGTGGGTTTTCTACAGCTGGATGCCCTTCCTAACACCAACCACATTTACAGTGTGGGGCTGGGAGGTTTTTACCGTGTTGCCTACACGGCCACATTTACAGCGTGGACTGTGTGTTTTTTTTGTCGTGACACCTACACGATCTCATTTGTTTCGGCCTGGATGTTGTGGCACCAACATAACTTTACATTGCTGGTACTTATTTTCAGCTGAGTATAATGGAGCAATGTGAAATGAAGTGTTTTGCTCAAGAACACAACACACAACCCAGCCCAGGAATCAAACACATGACATTATGATTATATTATATATATATATATATATATATATATAGGTGGATAGATGAGATGTTACTGGTTACGACCAGTAAGGCCATTATTCAACTTAGTACTCTGTACTTAAGGGAAGTAGTAGATATGCGTGGCCTAGTGGTAAGGGTGTTGGAATATAATCATAATGTCATGTGTTTGATTCCTGGGCTGGGTCGTGTGTTGTTTTCTTGAGCAAAACACTTCATTTCACATTGCTCCATTATACTCAGCTGAAAATAAGTACCAGCAATAGCTGGAAGTTTAACCCTGCAATGGTCTGGCATCATGTCCAGGATGGAGTCTTGTACTCTCAGTTACTTAACACCACAGAAACCAGTACAAAAACCAACCTGATGAGCTTCTGGGCTTGAGACAGACTTTAGACTTAACCCTTTAGCATTTAAATTACTCTATATTTACTATTGTATTTTTGTGGTAAAGGCTTTATCTCACATAATTACCTATGAGATTTTGATGTTATTTATTTTGAGAACAATACCTTAACATAAGTATGAGTGGCCACCAGTTACAGCCAGTTTGAGCAGAGAGAGGTGAGAGAATTCTGGCCAGATACGGCCAGCTTAAATGCTAAATGGTTAAGGAAAATAGAATGTAGATATTGTAGAGATTATTTTTTCTACAGTTAAGCTTTTACCATTTCAATAGCAACTGAGAAATTAATCTCTACAGGATGGGAGGGGCCTATAATTGGATTTACAGAATTAATTTCTCAGTTGCTTTTGAAATGGTAAATTATATTATAGTAGGGATGTAGTTGCTAAAATAGCAACATGTCTTTACTCTCTATACGTGCTTTTCTTTGATACAGTCGTCTAGAAGGGCTCTGTGACTGATAAATAACGACTGCACAGGGCAGGCGTGGGGCTCCATAAGCTGTAGTGAAGGCAACTCCTCTAGGAGAGTAGACACTAGTAAAAACTGATATAGGGTAGTAATCCAGTAAGTGCTGGTGTCAAGAATAATGGACCCAGTCCACGGTGTAATGTGGTTGGTGACGGGAAGGGAAGTACGACAAATATAACTCCCACAAATTAAGTAGACAGAGCTAACACCAGCCATGTTAGTGCTGTACATGGAAGTGGGGTGGCTACGGTTGCCATGTGTAAGAACCCCTCCACTGCCATCAAGCAATCACACAGCCTTTTTCCCTTCCAGGCACACAGAACGTCTAGCCAAGGAAATAACAACTGTCAAGGTACAAACCTCAGAACTACCACTCTCAATGTTGGCACCCTAAAAGGTAGATCAGGTGAAATTGTGGAACTGTGAGAGAGAATAGAAGTAGATGTATGTTGTGTACAAGAGGGGAAATGGAGGGGTGTCACAGTAAGACTGATCACAGGAAAACAACATAGATATAAACTCTACTGGGTAGAAAATGACAATGGGGTAGGAGGTGTAGGTATCTTACTAGGTGAGAAATAGATAGAATGATAGAAGTAGTTAGAGTAAATGACAGAATCATCAAGCTTAGAATATCTGTAGGAAATAGAATGGTGACAATTACATCTACCTATGTCCCACAGGTAGGACTGAGTAAAGAACAAAAGGACAGGTTCTATGAGGAACTTTTATAGACAACCTCAGTTACTGATGAAAGAGACCTCATCATCCTGGCAGGTGACTTCAATGGACATGTGGGGCAGTACCAGGGTAGATTCAATGGAGGTCACAGTGGCTATAGTTATGGCTCAAGAAATGAAGATAGATGAGGCTCCTGGAAGTCTGTGATATGAGTAAAATAACCATTTACAACACAAATTTCAAGAAGCCAGCCAGCCACCTGATCTTATATCAATCAGGCGAACACACAAGCCAAATTGATTGATTACTTGTAAGACAATGAGATAGAGGGACTGTAATAAATGTTAAAACCCTCCCCAGAGAAGAATATATCGGCCAACACAAGTTATTAGTGACATCAAATTAAACACAAGATGGAAGATATGCAGGAAAACATAGAGATGGAGCGTTTGGAAGCTAAAGACCTTTCAGTTAAATATGGGCCCTAAGGGATGCATTTGATGAGAGGGATCACAAGCTAGATACATATAATGTAGAGGACAACTAGAAATTCTTACATGACAACCTTTTGAAAACTATTGACAAGATTTGTGGCTGGAGTAAAGCATCAGACAGACAGAGGGTGACACCTGGTGGTGGAACAGCTCAGTAGATAGAGCCATTAAAGCTAAGAGACAGGCATGGAAAGACTGGAAAAATGGGAGTAGCAGAGGCCAGTACCAGGTAGCTAAGAGAGAAGCTAGGTGACAGGTATACACAGCTTGGAGAGAGGCTGAAGAAAGATAGTTTGCCAGTGTCTTCAGAGACATGAAGTATTCCACATTGTCAGTGTGAATCAAGATGTTGTAGGGGGAAAATGTGTTAAAAATTACATTGATACATTTAATACTGGTGCTCAAAAGAAAGAGGCCTGGAAATGTTACTATGAGAGATTGATGAATGGGGGAAAGAGAGATTGATGAATGGGAGGAAGAGAGACTACCCCCAGCTTACCCAACAGAAGGACCAGCTATTGAAGTAGGCAGTTATAGGGTCAAAGAAGCAATTAAAGAGATGAAGGATGGTAAATCAGCAGGATCATCAGAGATAGTTACTGAGATGTTAAAAGCATCGAGAGAAGTAGGAGTCAAACTAGTAACCTGTATAGTCAATCAGATAATAGAGAGTGGTGTCATACCCAATGACTGGTGCAGCAGTTCAATTGTCACTTACATAGTCAATCAGGTAATACAGAATGGTGTCATATCTAATGACTGGTACAGCAGTACAATTGTCACTTACATAGTCAATCAGGTAATACAGGGTGGTGTCATATCTAATGACTGGCGCAGCAGTACAATTGTCACCTGTATAGTCAATCAGGTAATACAGGGTGGTGTCATACCCAATGATTGGTGCGGCACTCATCATCATCACCATCATCAATCATAAATTGCTACATGGGTAAAGGTGATGACCTAGAAAAGAGCAACAACAGGGGAATAAAACTAAATGCCGATTCGCAGGCTATGGTTGTCTAGCTGCGTGCCAGTGGAGAAGGAGGGCAGGACATGGAGCCAGGCACCACTGTGGGGTTTGGAGGCCGCACGAAAGCAGGCAAGGCGGTGCTGGTCGAGCTGGCGCGTGAGCCTGTCTGAGGCCAGGCTGCACTGGATGGCATCCCAGGTGCATTGGGGGGGACTTGACGTCAACAGTCTATATGATGTATGTATGGCCCCATCCCTCCAGATGGAGTTGTAGGGATGCCACATTGACATACAGCATTTCTTGGACATTTAAAACCTTGTGGAACCCTTCCTTCTCCAGGACCGAAAACAAGGTTTCTGCTACAGAAGGATAGAGAGTGAGAGAAAGGAAGTAAGAAAGAGACACACAGAGGAAGAATCAACCCCAGTACTAGACTGGTACTTTTTTATTGACCTCGAAAGGATGAAAGGCAAAGTTGAGTTTGGCGGGATTTGAACTCGGAGAACGGAGAACCAAAACAAATACCAAAAAGCATTCTATCTGTCAGTTTAACAACTCTGCCAAATCGCCACCAATGTACGCAATGTAAATCTTGAGTACACAAGAGATATAGTGGGATAACATGTAGACTAACAGGAAAGGAAGATGTTCAGGGTTAATTGATAGGAGCAGATTCAGAGTTAATTGATAGGAGCAGCAACAATGATATAAATCTTTTCATAGAAGTAGTTGATAGCTTCTGCTAACTAGGTGATTTAATTAGCAGTAGGTGCCTGATAGCAAGTATAAGGACAGGATGGAAGAAGTTTAGAGAGTTGACAACAAAAGATTTCTCTCTACGTATAAAAGAACAACTGTATGATGCCTGTGTGTGAAATACTATGCTACATGATAGTGAGACATGGACAGTGACTGCAGAGGACATGCATAGGCTAGAGAGAAATGAAGCATGGTGCTTTATTGGATGTGCAATATAAATGTAAGAGAACTACAGAGCTTGGATGAAATGAGGGAGAAACTGGATTTAAGCAGAATTCGAGGTGGTGTGCAGGAGAGAAGACTGCATTGGTATGGACATGTGATGCACATGAATGATGATTGCTGGGTGAAGAGGTGCCAAGAAATCACTGGAGGGAAGCCGTAGTAGAGGTAGCGCAAGGAAGACATGGAAGGAGGTGGTGAGAGCTGATCTTAAATCACTGAAACTCACAGAGGAGATGATGAAGGACAGTGATGTGTTGAGAGATGCTGTGCTGAAAAAGACTTGTCCAATCCAAGCAAACAGACTTGACGATGATGATATTACTTTATCAAGCAGTGTAGATGGAAATTACACCAGAATATTTATTAGTCATCTGTCAAGCCACAACAATGACCTCAGACAGATAATATGCACAGTACCTAGCATGGCTGATTTTTGTATGAAACCAACCTTGCATGGAGTTTCAATGGAATTGATCCTTATGCCCTGATTACAACTGGTATCACTTTCACATTACCCTCTCACATTTCAAATAGTCTTGCCAGCTAAACTTTCAACTCGGAGTACTTGGTGATTTTGTCAACCTCTTTTCTCACAATATTCATGTCATTTGGTATGGCTATGTCAATGATCTGACAGAATTTGTCTTTCTTGTTCAACATGACAATGTCCAGTTTGGTGATGCTCAATTATTCTATCAGTTTGAAAGTCATAATCCCAGAATATCGTTGCTTTCCCATCCTCCTTCATTACTTTACAAGACACATGCTTATACCAATTCTCTATTACTTCGTATTGGTATTTATGGCATAACAGCCAATGAAGCTACAAACAAACTTTATCATGGCAGCACTTGTATTCTTTTTGCACAAATCTCTCATATCCTCTTAACAAGTGGGTCACATTTTCCACAGTTGTTTCACTGAATCTGTATTTCTGGGTGTCAGAGATTTTGTAGATGCTATGCTTCACTGAATTGGTAGCAATAGCTTGGTCTTGAACTGCAGTTATAAGGCCTTCAGTGACACGTTTTAAATCACCTTGCTTAAGCTATGTCTGCGATGTTGTTTTATCTTTGATATCGTGTATATTTCTCTCAAACTGACCATGTATTCTCATTACTAGATCTTTTCTTTTCTCTTCAGTTTTTTTTTTATTAAACTCTTCCCTTCCAACCATTTCTACTGCATTTATACCCATATCCTCTGCTGCATATTGCAACAACTCTTCGCCAATGTTTATCAAATATTCAGCAAGTGTTCTCCTTTCACTCCTTATACAATAATCCACTCTAATGAGACCTCTACCACCATTCTCTCTCTTCATGTACAATCTATTTATTTAGGGTATAAAGCTCCGTACAATGCCATTAACTTTCTCGTCTTTCTATCCAAGTTCGATAACTGCCCAGATATTCCTTGCAGTGACCAGATTCCTTGCATTGAGATTGGATTTTAAAATCCTTTTTACTCTTTTTAAATGTCTCTCTAACCTTTTCTTTCATTTCTGCATGTAAAATGTCATCCATACTTGTATCCACTATCTTCTAGTTCTCCCATGGTTTCTCTTGACAGCAGCCATAATCCACTATAGACTGCTTTCTTCCTTTTCATATTGAGCACAGAGCATTTGGAAAACCCAAATTCCATACCAATGTCACTGCTACATATCTGGACTACAAAGTGTTGTAGTTTGCTTGAAGCATTGTGGAATAAGAAATACAAATTTAACTAGGAAATAAGTTTAAATATTTAGAAGCCCGACAATGCATGAGATTAAAAGTGCCAAAGTAATAAGAATTAGAGAAAATAGGACAAAAAGAACTGATAAAAGAAGGGGAATGGTAGAATTTTATCTTAGCAATTTTAATGATCCACATTGTCGGGTTTCAAAATAAACTTATTTCCTACTTAAATTTGTATATTGGACTGTTTTAACCGAAGAATCTATCTGGTTTTCAGACTTCCCAAACAGTTTCAGCTCATCCATAAACAGAAGATGCTATAGGAATGGTCCTTTCTTTCTACATTGTTAACCCATTTTAACTTTCCTAAGTGTTAGTGTTATAGGTATAAGTCCAATGACAAATAGTAACAGTGAAAATAAGTTACCTTGGAAGATACCTCTTTTAATTTCTACTTCTCAAATGAATACATCACTTGAGTACAACTTGGTCTTCCACTCTAGCATATTATTCAGAAGATAATTTGTGATGTTATCAGCAATACCAAACATCTGCAGGTATTCAACAATCCAAGAATGAGGCACCATATCATATACTTTCTTAAAGTTAATCCAGGTCACAGACATAGGGCCGAAACACTCAGTTGAGGGGGCTGTCTTTTCTGAAGACCTTCTGCTGACTTGCTCTCCTGAGGGTTTCTTACCACTTGGTATGATGTGTTTTACAATGCCTCAAATCCAGAAGTCGAAAGTATGTTGCCCTACTCCACAGCTTCCCTCCCATTTTGCTATTTTATAACATTCAATCAGTGTAACATACTCTTCCTTTGTCCACTTGTGTCTAGCTCTACACTCATTTTTTAATGAGTTCTGTTGCTTGGTAACAATCGTCTGTGGCCACATCTCTTCCCATGCTTTATTATTATTGGCAGTATCGGTAGAGTGTCAGACACCATGCTTTGCAGCATAGTGTTATGGCCCTTTACGTTCTAAGTTCAAATCCTGCTGAAGTTAACTTTGCCTTTCGTCCTTACAGGGTTGACAAAATAAAGCACCAGTAATGCACTGGGGTAATTGCTGGCCTTGTGCCAAAAGTAGAAACAATTATCATCATTATTAGGGCAGTGGATTGGCAGAATTAGAAGAGCATCGGACATCCTGCTTTGTAGCATAGAGTTACGGTCCTTTACATTCTGAGTTCAAATCCTGCCGAGGTTAGCTTTGCCTTTCATCCTTACGGGGATCGATAAATTAAAGTACCAGTAATGTATTGGGGTCGATTTAATCGACTTTCCCCACCCCTCAAATTACTGGCGTTGTACCTATTCTAGAAATTATTATTATTATTGTAATATGGGGTGACATCTCAACATACACCCTACAATATGAGGTGACATCTCAACATACGCCCTACAATATGGGGTGACATCTCAACATACACCCTACAATATGAGGTGACATCTCAACATACACCCTACAATATGGGGTGACATCTCAACATACACCCTACAATATGGGGTGACATCTCAACATACACCCTACAATATGGGGTGACATCTCAACATACACCCTACAATATGGGGTGACATCTCAACATACACCCTACAATATGGGGTGACATCTCAACATACACTCTACAATATGGGGTGACATCTCAACATACACCCTACAATATGGGGTGACATCTCAAGATACACCCTACAATATGAGGTGACATCTCAACATACGCCCTACAATATGGGGTGACATCTCAAGATACACCCTACAATATGGGGTGACATCTCAAGATACGCCCTACAATATGGGGTGACATCTCAACATACACCCTACAATATGAGGTGACATCTCAAGATGCACCCTACAATATGGGGTGACATCTCAAGATACACCCTACAATATGAGGTGACATCTCAACATACACCCTACAATATGGGGTGACATCTCAAGATACACCCAACAATATGGGGTGACATCTCAAGATACACCCTACAATATGGGGTGACATCTCAAGATACACCCTACAATATGGGGTGACATCTCAACATACACCCTACAATATGAGGTGACATCTCAAGATACACCCTACAATATGGGGTGACATCTCAAGATACACCCTACAATATGAGGTGACATCTCAACATACACCCTACAATATGGGGTGACATCTCAAGATACACCCTACAATATGGGGTGACATCTCAAGATACACCCAACAATATGGGGTGACATCTCAAGATACACCCTACAATATGAGGTGACATCTCAACATACACCCTACAATATGAGGTGACATCTCAAGATACACCCAACAATATGGGGTGACATCTCAAGATACACCCAACAATATGGGGTGACATCTCAAGATACACCCAACAATATGGGGTGACATCTCAAGATACACCCAACAATATGGGGTGGCATCTCAAGATACACCCTACAATATGGGGTGACATCTCAACATACACCCTACAATATGAGGTGACATCTCAAGATACACCCAACAATATGGGGTGACATCTCAAGATACACCCTACAATATGAGGTGACATCTCAAGATACACCCTACAATATGGGGTGACATCTCAACATACACCCTACAATATGGGGTGACATCTCAAGATACACCCTACAATATGGGGTGACATCTCAAGATACACCCTACAATATGGGGTGACATCTCAAGATACACCCTACAATATGAGGTGACATCTCAAGATACACCCTACAATATGAGGTGACATCTCAAGATACACCCTACAATATGAGGTGACATCTCAAGATACACCCTACAATATGGGGTGACATCTCAACATACACCCTACAATATGAGGTGACATCTCAACATACACCCTACAATATGGGGTGACATCTCAAGATACACCCTACAATATGAGGTGACATCTCAACATACACCCTACAATATGAGGTGACATCTCAACATACACCCTACAATATGGGGTGACATCTCAAGATACACCCTACAATATGAGGTGACATCTCAAGATACACCCTACAATATGAGGTGACATCTCAACATACACCCTACAATATGAGGTGACATCTCAACATACACCCTACAATATGAGGTGACATCTCAACATACACCCTACAATATGGGGTGACATCTCAACATACACCCTACAATATGAGGTGACATCTCAACATACACCCTACAATATGAGGTGACATCTCAACATACACCCTACAATATGAGGTGACATCTCAACATACACCCTACAATATGGGGTGACATCTCAAGATACACCCTACAATATGAGGTGACATCTCAACATACACCCTACAATATGGGGTGACATCTCAACATACGCCCTACAATATGGAGTCACACCTCAAGATACACCCTACAATATGGGGTGACATCTCAACATACACCCTACAATATGAGGTGACATCTCAACATACACCCTACAATATGAGGTGACATCTCAAGATACACCCTACAATATGAGGTGACATCTCAACATACGCCCTACAATATGGAGTCACACCTCAAGATACACCCTACAATATGGGGTGACATCTCAACATACACCCTACAATATGAGGTGACATCTCAACATACACCCTACAATATGAGGTGACATCTCAACATACACCCTACAATATGAGGTGACATCTCAACATACGCCCTACAATATGGAGTCACACCTCAAGATACACCCTACAATATGGGGTGACATCTCAAGATACACCCTACAATATGGGGTGACATCTCAAGATACACCCTACAATATGAGGTGACATCTCAAGATACACCTTACAATATGAGGTGACATCTCAACATACACCCTACAATATGGGGTGACATCTCAACATACACCCTACAATATGGGGTGACATCTCAACATACACCCTACAATATGAGGTGACATCTCAAGATACACCCTACAATATGAGGTGACATCTCAACATACACCCTACAATATGGGGTGACATCTCAACATACACCCTACAATATGGGGTGACATCTCAACATACACCCTACAATATGAGGTGACATCTCAACATACACCCTACAATATGGGGTGACATCTCAAGATACACCCTACAATATGGGGTGACATCTCAACATACACCCTACAATATGAGGTGACATCTCAACATACACCCTACAATATGAGGTGACATCTCAACATACACCCTACAATATGGGGTGACATCTCAACATACACCCTACAATATGGGGTGACATCTCAACATACACCCTACAATATGAGGTGACATCTCAACATACGCCCTACAATATGGAGTCACACCTCAAGATACACCCTACAATATGGGGTGACATCTCAACATACACCCTACAATATGGGGTGACATCTCAAGATACACCCTACAATATGGGGTGACATCTCAAGATACACCCTACAATATATGGTGTCTAGAAAAGTTGTAAAGCTGTCTACACACATGATGGGTCCCCTCAACCCTTTTAGGCATGATTTCTACAACAGAGTGCCCTTCCTATCACCAACTACCTTACATGGTGTATTGGGTGCAGTTTGATAGCACCAACACTAGAGAGGTTTTTGGGTGTTATCCCAACTGAGGAACCCTCTCTGCTCAGCGGAGTTTGTTGGGGGAGAAGGCGGGGGGGGGTAATAAAAGGGAGATAAATATGGTTAAAGGTGTATAGAAATGTTGGTGTGATTTGATAGGGTGGTGAGTTGGAGTGACTTTTAACACTATAGGGGATATGGATGTAGTGTGTGTGGGGGGGGGGGGGGGGATACCTAAACAGAGATAGCAGTGGGGGGTGTGGATGGTGTAATCAGTAGCACGGTGGGAGAGGGGAGGTGCAATGATGGAGAGAATAACTAAAGAGTGTAGTGGAGGGGACATGTGTGGTGTGCATAGGGGTGGAGAGAGTGGTTACTAGGGTACAATAATGAAGTGATGGTATTTAGATGGGGGGGGAGTAGCTAAGGAGTGATACTGGTGGGGCCATGAATGGGGTGGCAGTGTAGTCAGGATGGAGGAGTGTTAGTGGGAGAGGTGACATAGGGATAGGTCAAGTCACATTGTATGTTTGTGGTTGGGTTTTAATCATTACAGCGTAGCTCCGGCCCTTTGGTCCTTAGTCATGCCTGTTGTGAGGTTTAGTTTCTTAAGGTCAGTCTTCACAACCTCATCCCATGTCTTCCTAGATCTACCCCTTCTATGGTTCCCATCCATTTAGATTTCTCTGTATTTCTTTACGCAACTGTTATCCTCTATACACATCACATGTCCATACCAGCACACTCTTCTCTCTTACACACTACATCTAATTCCTCTTACACCAAGATTTTCCCTCAGTTTACTTATCCTATGTCATTCCTGCACACTAACATTACACATCCATCATAGCATACTCTCTTCATTTATTTCTCACCCCTGCAGGTCTTCTGCAGTCAAGGCCCATGTTTCACTGTCATGTAGCACTATAGTTCATTCTGCAGTCAAGGCCCATGTTTCACTGTCATGTAGCACTATAGTTCATTCTGCAGTCAAGGCCCATGTTTCACTGTCATGTAGCACTATAGTTCATTCTGCAGTCAAGGCCCATGTTTCACTGTCATGTAGCACTATAGTTCATTCTGCAGTCAAGGCCCATGTTTCACTGTCATGTAGCACTATAGTTCATTCTGCAGTCAAGGCCCATGTTTCACTGTCATGTAGCACTATAGTTCATTCTGCAGTCAAGGCCCATGTTTCACTGTCATGTAGCATTGTAGTTCACACACAGGTACCATGCAGTCTACCCTTCACTCTGAGACAGAAGGCCTTTATCCTCCCCCACTGCTGATTAAGTCCCCTAAGTATCAAAAGCTGTCATCTACTTCTAAAGAGCCTCCCTGGTAACTGAAGATATTTATTTCACATGTGTTCTAAGTGCTTACTTCTCCTGGGTATCTGCTGAATACAAAGTCTATCTTCTCCATTAACCTGCCTGCAATTCCACTAGATCTCTTGAGTGTCCATAAATTACACTGTGTGTACCTTATGAAATTTCTGCCCACCCCTTCCCGATATACTGAACATGGTCACTTTTCTGATAGTATCACCCACCTATCCGCTTTCATACTTATTAACACTTTAGTTTTTGCTAAGTTTACCTTTAGGTCTTTCAACTCTTAAATTCTACCTCTAACTCTCCAACAAATAGAACTGTAAGAACTAGGTCATTAGCATACAGAAGTTTCCATGGATTGCCAGTTTTAAACACTTCAGTAATGGTCTAAAGGACAATAACACTGATAAGCAGAGGTGGACTAAGGACTGATCTCTGATGGATCTTCACTTACACTTCAAATTCATCATTGAACTCATTGCCAACTCTCACTCTGCTGGTTGCTCCTCTATACATGGCCTGAACAACCCTCACAAGCCATTCATCTACACATAGCTTCCTCCAGATTATAGGGTGTGGTACCCTGACAAGGACCTTCTCCAGTTCTACAAAAGCCAGATACAGTGGCTTACTCTTAGCTAAGTACCTGTAGTTGTCTCACCAGAAAGAGGGCATCAGTGGTGCCCCTGCCTGGCATAAATCTAAACTGCATCTCATCAAAACTGTTTCTGTCTAATTAGTTGTGTTATAACCCTTTCAGCAACTTTCATGACCTGGTCCATCAACTCGATACCTCTGTAGTTACTTCTCTCTAGTAATCTACAATGACACTGCTGTGCCAGTCATTAGGTATGACACCATCTTGTACTACTTAACTATATATCTCACTAGCTCATATCCAACCATACCAACTACTTTTAGTATCTCAGCAACTATACCAGATGGTCCAGTTGCCTTCCCTATCTTCATGTCTTTAATTGATTTATCTACCAAACTGTTGTCAACTTTTATAGCTGGTTCCTCAGTAGGGTCTACATGGGGTAGGGCTTTGCTGTCCCACTTATTCTCTACATTCAGCAGTCTCTCACAGTAAGTCTTCCATACCTTCTTTATTTTCAGCATGAGACAGGGCAAGTGCTCCACTATCATTGTGAACATACTTTTCCCCAACCACATCACAATAGTCTCTAGTGAAGTGGCTCACAATCAGAAACACATCACGCCTCTGATCTTAAAGATGCAGAACATTTACAAACTTCTACTTTTCTGCATCTGCTAAGTACATCTGGTGCTTGTCCTCTCTTTTAGATATTTGGTATTGCTCCCTGTCTCTCTGTTTTTATTGCTCTACCTTATCATTCCACGACTATGTCACCCTCCATCTTGCTGGGACCTTGTTCCAGCTGCAAACCTGGTTTGTTCTTTCTAGCAGGATGTCCTGTAAGAAACCCCAGTTTTCCTCTATGTTATATGTCTCCATCTCTTCCTTACTGTCAAATATGTCAAGTAAGATTTATTGTCAAGATAGTCTTATTTGACACTTATTATGAGCAAGAAGAGGAAATAGAAACATATAACATAAAAGATAACTTGATGAAGGCTAATGACCAGATCTAAAGCTGTGGCAAGGTCCCAGGAAGATGGAAGGTGGAATAGTAGCTATAAAGGCCAGGAGATAGGCCTAGTTAGACTAGAAACCTGGTGGAAATAGAGAGCTGTATAAGGCAGCTAAAAAAGAAGCCAAACATCAGGATTACTTAGCTAGAAGTGAACTAAATATGTTCTGTGATGTGAAGATCAGAGGTGTATGGAACTTCAAATTACAAAACAGTGTACTAGGTAGGGAAAATCAAGATATCATTGGACAGAAGTAAATGATGTCAGTGTACTTGTTCTCAATGTTGAAATGAAAGAAGCATGGAAGTGTCATTGTTAAATAATAATACAAGAGAGAGGTTTACCACAAGTAAAACAAATGGAGAGACTAGTCATTTGAGTTGTGATAGCAGTATGGTTGATAAAGTGATTAAGGATATGAAAGCAAAAAAAAGCAGTTGAACCATCAGGAATTGTTAGTGAGATACTGAAAATATCTGGTATGGTAGGCCATTTGCACAGTAAATTACATGGTGGTGTCATACCCAATGACTGACATAGCAGCAACATTGTCAACTGCTATAAAAGACAGACCTAAAAGCAAAAGAGATGTGCTAAACTATAAAGGCATTAAGATGAACCAGGTCGTAAAAGTTACTGAAAGGGTTATAGCACAACTGATTAGGGATCAGAATTAACCTAGATGTGATACAAGGTGAGGGTTAACAATGGGTACAGTAATGAATTTAGCAAGCTCAATGCTCCAGGCCATAACAGAGACATTTAAGATGGGTTGCCATGGAAACTCTTGTACAAAGGGGCTTCAAAAAGTTCATGGAAAAAGGACAGTTAGAAAAAACGGTTTACGCTATTTTTTAACATATGCTCCATCTAGGTCAGTGTTGATACCAGCCTTTAAGGCCATCTGTGTAAAACTGAGGGCCATGTGATGTAAACCATGTCAAAGCAGCTTTTTTACATCTTCAACTGGGGAATCATCTTCAACCTCATCTCTTCCACTTCTAAAACGACTTATCCATTTGTAGATTGTTGAGATCTTTGGGACATTGTCCCCATAAACTTGCTCCACAGCGTCAATGATTTGGCTGCTATTCCATCCTAGCTTCACCATGAATTCAATATTTTGATGGAGGCCATGTTGTTTGAGCGAGTGCTGACTTCTGATTGGCGGTGCCGTGTTGCAACATGCATTTAAGGGTTCATGTTAGAACATGTTAAGACATGTTAGTATGAGAATGCACAGGTGCATTGAGATCAAAATCCTTGCATATGATTCTTAGCTATGTACTTTTTCCACAAACTTTTTGAAGCCCCCTCATACACAGATGACCTAGTTTTTATAAGCAATTCCTAGCATGGAAGCAAAACCTAGAATTGAATGATCTCAAAGTAAACCGTTCTTGTAAGTAGGAAAGACAAGACCTTAATAACATCAGGAAAATGGTCTTGCTTGATATGCAAAAAAGAAGTAGGAATTCTATATGGCATATTCAATGTAAACTATGGACACACAAAAGGTTTGATGGGACCACAGTTAGACTAATGAAGAATATAGACTAAGAACACACTCTCAAATCCTTAGATGAATCTATAGATGTAGTTGACAGCTTTTGTTAGTTAGGAGACCTAATTAGCTGGGAAGGTGGGTGTTCCGAAAGCATTATACCTAGAGTAAGAACTGGTTGGAAGAAGTTGGAAGAATGAAGGATAGATTATACAATGCTTTTGTACAAAGTGCATTGCTGCTGTGAATGCAGAGGGTTTGTAAAGACTAGAAAGAAGTGAAGTGGTCACACTATGGTAGATGTGTAATGTTAGTGTACATGAACAATGGAGCACAAAGAGGAATAAGGCGTAGTGTGCATGAGAGAAGATTGCACTGGTACAGACATGTGATGTGTAAGGAGGATGGCAATATAGAGAAATGCATTCAAATTGGATGGGGGAAGGTCAAGGAAAACATTGAACAAAGTGATCAAGATTGACCTCAAGAAACTAAACCTCACAACAGATGGCAAAGGACTGTGATGAGCAGCAAACATATCGCAATGAACCGAGATAGTGTAAGTCAGGGGCTGGGAGGTACATTTACAGCGAATCTCCAGCTCAATACACCCCTTCTACCAGACTAACCCTGGATCTATCTAGCAATCCTCACCCTCTCACTACACCACACTAACCCTGTATACCTCAAGATGACCCTGGATCTATCTGATATCCTCACCCTCTCACTACACCACACTAACCCTGTGTACCTCAAGATAACCCTGGATCTATCTAACAATCCTCACCCTCTCACTACACCACACTAACCCTGTCTACCTCAAGATGACCCTGGATCTATCTGATATCCTCACCCTCTCACTACACCACACTAACCCTGTGTACCTCAAGATAACCCTGGATCTATCTAGCAATCCTCACCCTCTCATTACACCACACTAACCCTGTCTACCTCAAGATGACCCTGGATCTATCTAGCAATCCTCACCCTCTCATTACACCACACTAACCCTGTGTACCTCAAGATAACCCTGGATCTATCTGGCAATCCTCACCCTCTCACTACACCACACTAACCCTGTCTACCTCAAGATAACCCTGGATCTATCTGGCAATCCTCACCCTCTCACTACACCACACTAACCCTGTCTACCTCAAGATAACCCTGGATCTATCTAGCAATCCTCACCCTTTCACTACACCACACTAACTCTGTGTACCTCAAGATGACCCTGGATCTATCTGACATCCTCACCCTCTCACTACACCACACTAACCCTGTCTACCTCAAGATAACGCTGGATCTATCTAGCAATACTCACCCTTTCACTACACCACACTAACTCTGTGTACCTCAAGATGACCCTGGATCTATCTAGCAATCCTCACCCTCTCACTACACCACACTAACCCTGTCTACCTCAAGATGACCCTGGATCTATCTAGCAATCCTCACCCTCTCACTACACCACACTAACTCTGTGTACCTCAAGATGACCCTGGATCTATCTGGCAATCCTCACCCTCTCACTACACCACACTAACCCTGTGTACCTCAAGATGACCCTGGATCTATCTGGCAATCCTCACCCTCTCACTACACCACACTAACCCTGTGTACCTCAAGATGACCCTGGATCTATCTAGCAATCCTCACCCTCTCACTACACCACACTAACCCTGTGTACCTCAAGATGACCCTGGATCTATCTGGCAATCCTCACCCTCTCACTACACCACACTAACCCTGTGTACCTCAAGATGACCCTGGATCTATCTGGCAATCCTCACCCTCTCACTACACCACACTAACGCTGTCTACCTCAAGATGACCCTGGATCTATCTGACATCCTCACCCTCTCACTACACCACACTAACGCTGTCTACCTCAAGATGACCCTGGATCTATCTAGCAATCCTCACCCTCTCACTACACCACACTAACCCTGTGTACCTCAAGATGACCCTGGATCTATCTGGCAATCCTCACCCTCTCACTACACCACACTAACCCTGTGTACCTCAAGATGACCCTGGATCTATCTGACATCCTCACCCTCTCACTACACCACACTAACCCTGTGTACCTCAAGATGACCCTGGATCTATCTGGCAATCCTCACCCTCTCACTACACCACACTAACCCTGTGTACCTCAAGATGACCCTGGATCTATCTGGCAATCCTCACCCTCTCACTACACCACACTAACCCTGTGTACCTCAAGATGACCTTGGATCTATCTGGCAATCCTCACCCTCTCATTACACCACACTAACCCTGTCTACCTCAAGATGACCCTGGATCTATCTGATATCCTCACCCTCTCACTACACCACACTAACCCTGTGTACCTCAAGATGACCCTGGATCTATCTGGCAATCCTCACCCTCTCATTACACCACACTAACCCTGTCTACCTCAAGATGACCCCGGATCTATCTGATATCCTCACCCTCTCACTACACCACACTAACCCTGTCTACCTCAAGATGACCCTGGATCTATCTGACATCCTCACCCTCTCATTACACCACACTAACCCTGTCTACCTCAAGATGACCCTGGATCTATCTGGCAATCCTCACCCTCTCACTACACCACACTAACCCTGTCTACCTCAAGATGACCCTGGATCTATCTAGCAATCCTCACCCTCTCACTACACCACACTAACCCTGTCTACCTCAAGATGACCCTGGATCTATCTGGCAATCCTCACCCTCTCACTACACCACACTAACCCTGTGTACCTCAAGATGACCCTGGATCTATCTGACATCCTCACCCTCTCACTACACCACACTAACCCTGTCTACCTCAAGATAACCCTGGATCTATCTAGCAATCCTCACCCTCTCACTACACCACACTAACCCTGTCTACCTCAAGATAACCCTGGATCTATCTAGCAATCCTCACCCTCTCATTACACCACACTAACCCTGTCTACCTCAAGATGACCCTGGATCTATCTGATATCCTCACCCTCTCACTACACCACACTAACCCTGTCTACCTCAAGATGACCCTGGATCTATCTGATATCCTCACCCTCTCACTACACCACACTAACCCTGTCTACCTCAAGATAACCCTGGATCTATCTAGCAATCCTCACCCTCTCACTACACCACACTAACCCTGTCTACCTC